>CM077166.1:91438011-92022093 GCA_039583875.1 Platanthera guangdongensis
GGACTTTATTTTGGAAACTTTTATGCTCATCTCTCTTTTTTTTTTTTGTGTTCTTTTTAGTGTTTTGGGTAAGCATTAGGAGTAGAAATTATGTTTAATTTACATTATTTTAAAGCAATTTGATTTTTTCTTGTTATTAGTGTGTGTGGCAGTGTATGAGCATAAATTTTCTTTTGTTCTTCTTAATTTTCATGTTGTTGTGTGTGAGTGTATGAGTGTAACTTTTAATGCTTTGTTCAAATTATGTAAAGTGTGTGAGTGTAGGTGTTAATTTTAATGATTTCTTGAAATTCATATGGAGTGTGTGTGTTTGTGTGCATTTATTTCCGCCTACTCGTTAAGAGTTAAATGACGCATCGTTTTCATTTTCAGTCCTACTCTTTTGAGTAGGACTTGTAATTTTCTTTCTTTATTTTTCCGCCTACTCACTTGAGTTAAATGGACGGACTTTATTTCCCGCCTACTCGTTTGAGTAGGACTTGTAATTTTTTCTTTCTTTATTTTTTCTGCCTACTCACTTGAGTTAAATGGACGGATCTTTATCTCCCTGTAAATATTTGAGAAAGCCCTGTAATCGCATTTATTTTCTTCTACTCATTTGATTAGAAATCGCTTTCATTTCAGTACTACTCGTTTGAGTAGGATTTGCAATTTTCAGCTTTTATTTACCGCCCCCACTCGTTTGAGTGGGACATGCAATTTTAAATATGCAAATTTCTTTTATGTGTAACTTAGTTTCTGTTTAATTTATAATTTGGAGTGTGCGTGAGTTCTTGTTTTAGATAACTTTTTAGCTTTCTTAATGTTTTGTTTTGTTTTTATGTCCCCTTCTTATAATCATTAGCGTTTAATTTCGAACTCGCGCCTCATTAAATTATAAAGACGTCCCCATACCGATGTGTGGCTAATCGCTATTAGCCTCGGCATCGAAGAGCTTTGGGACATTTAAAATGATTTGTAATAATTAAAGCTCTTTATTTTCATTTTAATTTAAGCACTTAAGGTTTATCCCGGGTTTACGACGCGTAGGACCGCATATCGATGTGTGGGCCCTATTTCCGTAGTCCATATGCTAGCTTGCCGAGAGGCCGTGCATATGGACCGATCACCCCTGGGTAAATAAAGTTGCGTGCATAACCTCGAAAGAGGACAAGCGTAATTCTACCGGATTGGGTTCCCCACCCAATAGCGGGGTTCTTAAAGTAAAGCGGGCGTTAAGAGGAATCGTTCGTCGGACTAACGTTCGGTCGAATAGTCTTAACATTTAGGTGAGCGATATCCCTATAGCTAGGTGAGCTCACATTTGTGGAACCTCTACGGCCAAGTTCCCTTTTATTAATTTGAAAACTAAGTCCTATAATTATTAGAAATTGTTTTAGTCTTAATCCGATTGGATGTCGAGCGTTAACCCTTCATCGAATATTTTCTAAAACGTTTTTTTTCGCTCCTTTGCTTTTCTATCTTTAGTTAATTAAAAAAATCCACCTTACTTTCAGTAAAATAATAGTCCTCCCGGAGGAGTAAGAATAGTCAACACGACCCCGAGAACAATACGACCTCGGTATTCCCCTGAATATCGAGTACTACTTGCGATAGGTGCACTTGCCTCCTGTAGCACGCCCGCGGCGATCGAATCACCGAACCAACCACAGTAAGAGTCTGTTCGCGGGCGCATCAAGTTTTTGGCGTCGTTGCCGGGTATCTCTTTTCGAGTTGCTATTTCGAATTCCGGAGTCTATTACTTTTACTTTTTTCTATAAACTAAAAAAAACTAAAAACTTTATTTTAAAACAAAAAAGAGTTTATTTTGTTTTATTTTTGTTTGGGTGTATGACCCGTGGACAACCCTCAGAGTCTGAAGACTTTGACTTCGACCATGAGATCGAACGCTCTCTTGGGCGCATTCGATCTCAACGCCGAAATCCTTCTTTAGATCCCGAGGAATCTATCGGCGAACCTACTGTTGTACTTATGGCCGCGCCTAACCCTGCCCCGGCGGCCGAGCGTACTATGTCTTATTACGCCCGACCTAACCTGGATGATACTGGGTCGAGTATTGTTCGCCCTGCGGTGGCGAATAATAATTTCGAAATAAAGTCGAGTGTCATTCAAATGGTCCAAAACACCGTGCAGTTCGATGGAATGCCGGATGAGGACCCGAATGTCCACTTGTCCAATTTCTTGGAGATATGCGACACCTTCAAGATTAATGGTGTCACTGATGAGGCCATTCGTTTGCGCTTATTTACTTTTTCCCTTAAGTCCAAAGCCAAGGTGTGGTTGAATGCCCTCCCGCGAGGATGTATCATCACGTGGGCTGAGTTGACGGAACGGTTCCTAACGAAGTACTTTCCGCCCGCAAAAACTGCAAAGTTGCGGGCGGACATTTCTTTGTTTGTGCAAAACGATCCTGAGTCTCTATACGAGACTTGGGAACGGTTTAAGGAATTCCTCCGCCGGTGCCCGCACCACGCGCTGCCAACGTGGTTGCAAGTTCAAATTTTTTATAATGGGCTGAATTTTCAGACGCGTCAAATGATTGACGCGGCTGCCAGAGGAACTCTAAACAACAAAACCCCCGAGACCGCCCAGGATTTATTCGAAGAGATGGCTATGAACGCCTATCAATGGAACGTCCCGCGGGGATGCCCAAAGCCGGCGGCTGGTCTTTTTGAAGTGGATGCCACTGCTCTCTTGACCCTTCAAGTTGAAAGGTTAACAAAGCAGGTGGCGGAGATGTCTGCTGCCTTCTCCACTCCGCCTTATTTTATTCCCCCTAACGTCTGCGTAGCTGAAGAGTTCGTGGACTTCATGGGAAATTCGGGTCATCCTCCCTTCAACCCCAATAACAACCCTTATAGTAATAACTATAATCCGGGTTGGAGGAATCACCCCAACTTCTCGTGCAGCAACCCTAATAATGCTCAGCGTCCCCTATTTCTTATGCGCCCGGATTTCTTCCTCCTCCTCCTCTTCCGAAACCCTCCCCGATGGAGGAAAATTTTTCGAAGTATATTGCGTCTAACGAGTCAAATATCCGGAACATCACCGGATCGCTAAAAACTCTCGAACAACAGGTTGGACAACTGGCGAGGATGATGTCCGAGCGCGCGCTCGGGGCACTGCCGGGAAACACGGAGCCCAATCCGAGGGTAGAACACCAACGCTATAACCCTCCGTAGCGAAAAGGAGGTGGTCGATCCAAAACGGACCGACCCTCATGTACATATTTCACCTCCGACCCCTCGTCCCCTTTCTTCGCTTACGCCGCCTTTACCAATTATAAAAGAAAAAATTATTTTAACAAGGCCCTTCCATATCCACATAAGTTAGATAACGAGCGTAAGGACGCAATATGAAAAATTTATTTTATTATTAAAACAAATTCACATTAATGTTCCTTTTTGCGAGGCTATCTCGCAAATGCCCAAATATGCGAAATTTTTAAAAGAATTACTTTCTAATAAACGTAAATTAGAGGATATTTTGCATGTATCTCTCAACGCTGTCTGCTCGGCGGCCCTTACTAATAAATTGCCCACAAAACAAAACGACCCGGGACGGTTTTCCATCTCGTGCCTTTTTGGCGATATATTAGTAAAGTATGCCTTAGCTGATTTATGGGCTAGCATTAATCTGATGTCGTTCTCGCTCTTTTCACGTTTAGGTTTGGGTACTCCTAGTCCTACGAATATGCGCATCCAATTAGCGGATCGCTCGGTTAAGTTCCCTATCGGGGTAGTGGAGGACGTCCTTGTCCGAGTCGACAAGTTTACCTTCCCGGTAGACTTCGTCATCTTAGATATCGAGGAGGACGCCGAGGTACCAATAATACTCGGTCGCCCTTTTCTCTCCACCTCCCGCGCACTAATAAATGTTAGTAATGGTAGTCTTCTCCTCCGAGTAGGCGATGATCAGGTTACTTTCTCTATTAATCCCTCGATGGACAATTTGTCATCGAGCGACGATTTCTGCTACTCTTTAGATACCTTTTTTGGAGATCGTTCTTCTCCTGTTTTCGAGTCCGTATTTTTAAACGACGATATTTATGCGCTCGAAAATTTTAAATGCGATGAGCATACTTCTTTAGACTTGCCTTTCGAACCAATTGGTAAGAAAAGACATAGGCATTAAAACCTCCTAGAAGACCGCCCATCCTAGACCTCAAACCCTTACCCGCCTCGCTCAAATACGCTTTTTTGGGAAAAGGCGATACGCTTCCCGTTATCATTTCTTCGGACTTGAGTGATTCGGAGACTTCCAATTTATTGGAAGTTTTGTTTAAACATCGCCACGCAATTGCGTGGCAAATCTCTGACTTAAAAGGATTAGCACCTCCTTTTGCACCCATAAGATTTTTCTTAACGATAATTGCCGCAAAACGATTCAGCCGCAGCGTCGTCTTAACCCAAACATGAAAGACGTCGTTAAAGCCGAAATTATTAAGTTATTAGATGCGGGGATTATCTACCCTATTTCGGACAGTGCATGGGTTAGTCCCGTGCATGTCGTGCCCAAGAAGGCGGTCTTACCGTAGTGGCGAATGAGCATAACGAGCTCGTCCCAACTCGTACTGTTACGGGTTGGCGAGTGTGCATCGATTATAGAAAACTTAATGACGCCACCCACAAGGACCATTTCCCTCTGCCATTTCTGGACCAGATTTTAGAGCGTTTTTCCGGTCATCCGTATTATTGTTTTCTTGATGGTTTATCGGGGGTTTTCCAAATCCCCATTTCCCCGATGATCAAGAGAAAACAACTTTTACTTGCCCGTTCGGCACCTTCGCATATCGAAGAATGCCATTTGGACTCTGCAATGCGCCAGCTACATTCCAAAGATGTATGCTAGCGATCTTTGGCGAGCTAGTAGAAGACATTATGGAAGTCTTTATGGATGACTTTTCTTTTTTCGGACGCTCTTTTCCCGATTGCCTTCACAATTTAGATCGTGTCCTTCACGGTGCGAGGACACAAGCCTTGTGTTAAATTGGGAAAAATGCAACTTTATGGTTCGAGGAGGTTTGGTCCTCGGCATATGATTTCGTCTAAGGGGATAGAGGTGGATAAGGCCCAGATAGAAATTATAGAAAAACTTCCGCATCCAACAAACGTAAAATCTATTAGGAGTTTCTTAGGCCATGCGGGCTTTTATCGACGCTTCATTCAAGATTTTTCAAAAATAACAAAGCCACTTACTCACCTCTTGGAAAAGGAATCACGTTTCATCTTTAGTAGCGAATGCGAGTCCGCCTTTAATTTAATAAAACAAAAACTTATCACTTCACCAATTTTAGTGGCCCCTAATTGGTCCCTTCCGTTCGAAATAATGTGCGACGCTAGTGATATTGCCTTAGGTGCTGTTCTTGGCCAACGCGTAGAAAAACATTTTCATCCTATTTATTACGCTAGCAAGACGCTCACTTTGGCACAAGTAAATTACACGACAACGGAAAAAGAACTCTTAGCCGTCGTTTTCGCTTTTGATAAGTTTCGCTCGTATATAACGCTATCTAAAGTTATCGTTTTTACCGATCACTACGCGCTTAAGTATTTATTAGCTAAAAATGATGTGAAGCCCCGCCTTCTTCGATAGATTCTCCTCCTACAAGAGTTTGATTTGGAGATCCGAGATAAGCGGGGAGCGGAAAATCTAGCGGCAGACCACCTCTCCCGTTTAGAAAATCCGGGTGCGGAAGCGCTCGTCGAATCTGAAATAAATGACAGATTCCCCGAGGAACGCCTTCTTGCCATTAATAAATCTTCGTCATCTTCGCCTTGGTTCGCAGATTTTGCAAATTTCTTAGTAGCGCGTGTACTTCCAAAAGAGTTTTCAAGTCATCAAAAGAAGAAATTCTTTTCTGACTTGAAAATTTTCTTTTGGGAGGACCCATTTCTTTTTCGTATCTGCGCGGACCAAGCGGTCCGAAGATGCGTTGCGGGTGTGGAGTGCTTGCAAATTCTTAAGCACTGCCACGAGGGTCCAGCCGGTGGGCATTATCAAGCCAACCGGACCGCTCGGAAGGCGCTAGAGGCGGGCTACTTTTGGCCCACTCTCTTCAAATACGCGCATAATTTTGTGTGCGCATGCGATAGCTGTCAGCGGTCGGGTAACATCTCTCGTCGCGACGAGATGCCCCAAAACATGTTTTTAGAGTGCGAAGTCTTCGATTTGTGGGGCATAGATTTTGTTGGCCCCCTACCTCCATCTTTCAAAAATATGTATATTTTAGTGGCGGTGGACTAAGTATCGAGGTGGGCGGAAGCGCAAGCTCTCCCCACCAACGATACGCAAGTCGTCGTTACATTTCTTAAAAAACTATTTTCTCGCTTCGGCACGCCTCGCGCAATTGTTAGTGATAGGGGAATGCATTTTTGTAACGCTCTTATGGCTTAGACGTTAGCTAAATACGGAGTCACGCACAAGCTTGCCACCCCCTACCACCCGCAAACAAGTGGCCAAGTTGAGGTAGTAAATCGAGAGATTAAGCGAATTTAAGAAAAAACTGTTTCGCTAAATAGGAAAGATTGGCCGGTTAAACTCGACGATGCGTTGTGGGCATATCGGACGGCATACAAAACCGCAATTGGTTGTACACCGTTCCGGTTAGTCTACGGCAAAGCGTGCCATTTACCCGTAGAATTAGAGCATCGCGCTCTTTAGGCTTTAAAACTCTTAAACCTCGACTCCAACTTAGCTGCTCAGAATAAAAAACTGCAACTAAATGAGCTCGATGAATGGCGTGCGAATGCTTACGAGAGCAATAAATTCTATAAGGAGCGCTCTAAGATATATCACGATCAAAAAATCAAGTCCCAAAAATTATTTTCTCCGGGCGATCTTGTCCTTCTTTACAATTCACGTCCTAGGCTTTTTCCAGGTAAACTAAAATCTAGATTGTCCTGTCCCTTCCTAGTTGAAGAAGTTTTTCCATATGGAACCGCACTCGTCTCCCACCCGGACAAAGGTTCATTTAAAGTAAACGGTCATCGGTTAAAGTCTTATATAGCAGGCGACCCAGTGATAGGTTTTAGCGAAACCATAACTTTCCTCCACATTATAAACCCGCCAAAATAGTCAAGCTACACGACTATAAACAAAGCGCTCCTGGGAGGCACCCCTCGCTTATCTTTTTCGCTCTTTCCTTATTACCTTTGCTGCTTTTTCTAATAAACGCAGGGTTTCTGATTGGACTTCCCCGAATGCGCATCAGGGACGTTTCTACCCCCCCTCTCTTTACTTTTGTACATATCGCATTTTATTTAATTTTTGTTCCGCATACTTACGTTATAACATTTGGGACAATGTTGGACTTAAGTATGGGGGTATTTTCGTGCTTTACTTTCTACACTTCAATTTTTCGGCATTTCAAAAATACAAAAAAATACATATAACAACAAAACAAAATCAAAAAAATAAAAAAAAGCATCTTAAAATGAAAAAAAATTTAAATGAAAAATCCAAAAAAAATTTTTGTTCTCTTTCTTTCTTTTTTCCAAAAACTAAAAAACAATAACAAAAAAAAAGAAAATAAAAAATATATTTAGTTTCACTTTGTAAATATTTTTTTCTCTCTCCCCCTTCCTCATTCTTGTAAAAACCTCTCTTTTTCTCCCATATTTTTGTACATAGAATGAAAATTCTCTTAAAAAATACAAAAAAAGATAATACAAGATTTTTTCAAAAAAATTAAGTAAAACAAAACAAAAATACAAAAAAATAGATAATAAATGAAAAACAAAAAAAATGATGATAAAAACTATAAAAATAAAAAAAAAATGTTTTGAAACAAATAAATCAAATATTCCATCCTTAACTTTTCTGCTATCCAAAAATTTCGTTTTGAGTTTATTTATATGTGAATTTGATTAATTCTTTGTTCACTACCCGTTTGTTAATTATTGATTGAAAAATTTAAATACCCGAGGTTAAGTTTTAAAGAATTCATTATACTTTGTTAAAAATAGCGAACTCGTTTTAGGCACTACTTCTAATTTTTCATTGATAGGAGCACGTGTTTTATGTTAGGAAATAACGACTATAGAATTCAATTATACATACTTTTAGCTTTCTGAAAAAAAATTGGAACGTACAAATTATTAAGGTTGCTCTCAAAAATTTATATGATTAAAAATCTAGTTTTCCTTTCTCCCCTAACCTTATCATGACCTACTTGGCATGATAAAATTTTCTATCCTTAAAAGATCCTATGTCAATGGGAATAAGATTTCATTCCGTAAACATAGGCACCCAATAATTTTAAAAGATTATATATGGATTAAGAGGATAAAATTCATTACTCCTACAAATATACATTGAGTTAATTTTATTCTTATGAAGTTGAAAAATAAAAATCATATTAGGAAAATAAGATTTCGTTTTCCTAATAATCCAAAAAAAATGGAGGTTCGAGAAAAAATTACCTCACCTCAAAAATCAAAATCCTCTTCATAAACCCACTACCCCCTTAGCCAATTACACGATTCTAGAATTAATTCAAAAATCTTTTTGAGAGCATAATTAGTAAATTGTATTATTTCCAGTAGCACTCGTATAAGCTAGAGTTCTTATAATTCCAAACTATTTTTGTTAATCTAACCATTACAAATGTTGCCTTCTATTTGATTACATCAAGAAGTCTTTTGGCCAAAACTTTTGCGCTGTTTAAATCATCTACATAATTTTAGGACTTAACTCTTACACCCCGTATATTTATTTCGATATCTCTTATAATTGATTAAGCGGTAGCTAAACTTAGAGTTTTTTTTATTCCTAATATATTCACCTCAAACTTTTGCTCTGGAATAGCAAAAGCCTAAGTATGGGGGTATTTGATGAATTGTAAATATACGTATTTTTGTGCACATTAATTTAGTTATTTTCATTTATTTTCGTCATTTTTACTTATTTTTGTTCAATAAAATACTCCTATTCTTGTAAATTTACTACTAACTTGTTTTATTTTATTTTTCAGAAAAATTCCAAAATCTGCCAAAATTGGGTAGTACACTCCCGTGTTATTTGGGTCACGCCCATGACCAGGGCGTGACAGCTCAAATTCCGTGAAGTTGCAAATTTCTGAAGTAGAAAGCTTGACACGCCTGGTGTCACGCCCGTGTCACCCGACACGGGGCATGACCCAAGCCCGTATCCTCTCTTCTCGACACTTTCTGCTCGACGATTGTCGAGTGTCGACACCAACCGTCACGCCCAGAGTCACGCCCGTGACCTGGGGCGTGACTCAATCTCAGCTCGACGATTTCAACTCGACACTTTCTGCTCGACATTCGTCGAGTGTCGACACCAACTGACACGCCCAGAGTTACGCCCGTGACCTGTGGCGTGACCTTTCCAGCTGGCCCGACAAGATACTGCCGAAGATTTTGACGCAACCCGCGCCCGGTTCTACCTCCCCAACACGCCCAGAGTCACGCCCTTGACCTGGGGCGTCACATCCGCGAACTCAGCCGAAGTCAACTTTCCTATCCAATCGTCGGCCGCCACCATGAATAGTACTGACACGCCCCCCTACACGCCCGTGACCTAGGGCGTGTACTTAGAATTTTTTGCCTATAAATTGCCCATTTCTGTAAGGTCCAAGGGTTCAGATTTTTGGGCCATTTTAGTGTCTTTTTGTGGTCTGCATCCGTGGATTCTAGTGCTATGTAAGGAGATTTCTCCCTCCTTTATTTCATGTTTTGTTTTGCTTTCTCTTTTAGCTTTGTAATTGCTTGATAATTTTAATAAAAATGTTAGATTTTCTCTCTCTATATAGCATGAAAATTCATTTGGATGGCTTACTTGTTTCCCTTTTTATCCTTTGTTTCATCTTTGTTCCCCCTCTTATGAAAAGTGTGTGTGTGTGTATGAGTGTAAGATGTTTAATATTCATGTTTTTAACTTGTCTTCATGATTAGGTATGATAAGTTTTCCTCTTTTTCACCATGTCTTTTTCTTTAGAGAATTATGATTTCATTCTTATGAATTTATAAAAGAGATTTAAAAAGTGATTTTGTTGCTTTTTTTACTTAGTTTTTCTTTTAGGATTGTAAAACCTCTTTTGTTCTTTTCATTTTTTCTTCACCTTTTTTATCACTTTTATGAATTCTTAAGAATGAAAAAGTTATAGTTTTAATTTTTGAGCACCTTTGATTTTGACTTTATTTTGGAAAACCTTTTGCTCATTCTCTTTTTATTTGTTCTTTTTATGTGTTTTGGGTAAGCTTTAGGAGTAGAAATCTTGTTATTTTAATTTATAAGCAACTTTGATTTTTCTTTGTTATTAGTGTGTGTGAGTGTATGAGCATAAATTTTCTTTTGTTCTTCTTAATTTTCATGTTGTGTGTGTGAGTGTATGAGTATAACATTTAATGCTTTGTTCAAATTATGTAGAGTGTGTGAGTGTAGGTGTTAATTTTAATGCTTTCTTGAAATTCATATGGAGTGTGTGTGTTTGTGTGCATTTATTTCCGCCTAGTCGTTAAGAGTTAAATGGCGCATCGTTTTCATTTTCAGTCCTACTCTTTTGAGTAGGACTTGTAATTTTCTTTCTTTATTTTTCCGCCTACTCACTTGAGTTAAATGGACGGACTTTATTTCCCGCCTACTCGTTTGAGTAGGACTTGTAATTTTCTTTCTTTATTTTTTTTGCCTACTCACTTGAGTTAAATGGACGGATCTTTATCTCCCTGCAAATATTTGAGAAAGCCCTGTAATCGCATTTATTTTCTCCTACTCATTTGAGTAGGACTCGCTTTCATTTCAGTCATACTCGTTTGAGTAGGACTTGCAATTTTCATCTTTTATTTACCGCCCCCACTCGTTTGAGTGGGACATGCAATTTTAAATATGCAAATTTCTTTTATGTGTAACTTAGTTTCTGTTTAATTTATAATTTGGAGTGTGCGTGAGTTCTTGTTTTAGCTAACTTTTTAGCTTTCTAAATGTTTGTTTTGTTTTTATGTCCCCTTCTTATAATCATTGGCGTTTAATTTCGAACTCGTGCCTCATTAAATTATAAAGCCGTCCCCATACCGATGTGTGGCTAATCGCTATTAGCCTCGGCATCGAAGAGCTTTGGGACATTTAAAATGATTTGTAATAATTAAAGCTCTTTATTTTCATTTTAATTTAAGCACTTAAGGTTTACCCCGGGTTTACGACGCGTAGGACCACATATCGATGTGTGGGCCCTATTTTCGTAGTCCATATGCTAGCTAGCCGAGAGGCCGTGCGTATGGACCGATCACCCCTGGGTAAATAGAGTTGCATGCATACCCTCGAAGGAGGACAAGCGTAATTCTACCGGATTGGGTTCCCCACCCAATAGCGGGGTTCTTAGCGTAAAGCGGGCGCTAAGAGGAATACTTCGTTCGACTAACGTTCGGTCGAATAGTCTTAATGTTTAGGTGAGCGATATCCCTATATCTAGGTGAGCTCACATTTGTGGAACCTCCACGACCAAGTTCCCTTTTATTAATTTGAAAACTAAGTCCTATAATTATTAGAAATTGTTTTAGTCTTAATCTGATTCGATGCCGAGCGTTAACTCTTCATCAAATATTTTCTAAAACGTTTTTTTTCGCTCCTTTGCTTTTCCGTCTTTAGTTAATTAAAAAAATCCACCTTACTTTCAGTAAAATAATAGTCCTCCCGGAGGAGTAAGAATAGTCAACACGACCCCGAGAACAATACGACCTCGGTATTCCCCCGAATATCGAGTACTACTTGTGATAGGTGCACTTGCCTCCTATAGCACGCCCGCGGCGATTGACTCACCGAACCAACCACAGTAAGAGTCTATTCGCGGGCGCATCATAGGCATAGAGTTTTTGCTGTGTTGTCGAATCAAATCACCGTTTATTTCTTATGTATAGATTCTTTGTGAGGCAGAAGTTGTAAGCATGTGTTATAAAGGCTAAGCTCTTTGTGACATGTGGTTTTTTTTAGTGCTGAGTGAAAGGTCTTTGTCACCTGTGGTTTGGCTTAGTGCCTAAGTGGTAGGTCCGTGTGACCTGTGATGTCTTGCTGGATCTATATTGTAAGCTCTTAAGGAGCCTAGTTTTTGGGGAAGATCCTAGTCTAACACATTGTTAGAAAGGCGCAGAGGGACAGTGGACGTACCCAAGATTGGAGAACCACTATAAAATTATTGTGTCGTCTGTGATTATTCTTGAAAGCTAAAACTAACCTAATCACTAAGCACAAAAATTAGCTAACAAGTAAGAAGATTGAAACAAAGATAAAAAACTATTCACCCCCCTCCCTCTAGGTGCTTAACTTGCCTTGAATACAAGACTTTCAAGTGGTATCAGAGGGAGGTTACTCTTTAAAGGCGTAACAGTCGGAGTAGATCTCAAAGGTTAACTAGAAGTCTATTGATTCGGGTTAAAACTCCAAAAATTATTACGAGCTCGCGGCGCCCCGGGCGGTTTTTATTTAGAAAGCGGAGCGCGCGGATTTATTAGTTTGGATATAAAACAGTGAAATCGAGTTTTAACGAAAGGAGGCAAGTGCACCTATCGTGTGTAGTGCAGGATATTTCACTGTGGAATATCGAGGTCGTATTGTTCTCGGGGTCGGTTCGATTATTTCTACTCTTCCCTGGAGGGGACTATTATTTTACCGATATTTAACTTGTCGGGTTAATTGTTTTATATATAAACAAAAATGGTAGAAAATAAAGAGCTTTAAAAAGGGTAGAGCCGATGAAGAGCTTAGATCGATGGCACCGAATAAAATTTGAACTAAAATAAACTTTTAATAAAAAGAGATCCTAAATTTCTAATTAATTAAGGCGGAGACTTGGCCGTGGAAGTTCTACTAAAATGAGCTCACCTATCTCTAGGACTATCTCTCACATGAACGCTAAGACTATTCGACCGCACTCTCGTCTAAGGAAGGATTCCTCTTTACGCCCGCATTACCCGAAGAACCCCGTAATTGGGTGGGGAACCCAATCCGGTATAGTTTGCGCGCCTCCTCTCTCGAGGGTTAGTACAGAACTCTCTTTACCAAGGGGTGATCGGTGGATACGCACGGCCTCTCGGCTAGCTAGCGTATGCACTACGGAAATAGGGCACACACATCGATATGTGGTCCTACGCATCGTAAACACTAGGAAAACCTTAAGTTAATTTTAATTAACTAGAAAAACAGGACCTTTTATTATTTAAAACAATTTTATTTGTCCCAATACTCTTCAATACAGAGGGATAAGAACGGTTAGCCACTCATCGGAATGGGGACGACTTGCGATGAAAAAGCAGAAAATTAAAGCAGTAAATGAAATCGATAAAAGAAAGCAGTAAAAGGAAAGCAGTAAATTGCAAGTCCTACTCAAACGAGTAGGACTGAAATGAAAGAAGTAAAATTACAAATCCAGGCTTAAATGAGTGGGCGGGACAAAATAAAGCGAGTCCTACTCAAACGAGCAGGAGAAAATAAATGCACCAACTCACGCACTCTACTGAAAATTAAAACGCACGCACAGAAATTCTTCTCAAATGAGTAGGAGAAAAATTAAGTCCTGCCATTTAACTCCTAACGTGTAGGCGGAAAAAAATACAAGTACAAGCACTACTTAAATAATTACAGAATAAAGACCTGCCATTTAACTCAAATGAGTAGGCGGTAAATAAAATCCTACAATTTAACTCCTAGCGAGAAGGCGAAAATAAATTCTAACACTCACGCACTCTACTTGAAAGTAAAACACACGCACACAAGTCCTACTAAAATGAGTAGGAGAAAATTAAAGCGGGTCTCCTACTCAAATGAGTAGGAGAAAAGAAATGCACACACTCTACAGAAAGAAAATACACACCCAGACCTGCCATTTAACTCCTAGCGAGTAGGTGGAAATAAATAAATACCTGTCATTTAACTCTTAACAAGTAGGAGGAATTAAATACAACACACTCACACACTCTACAAAATTGAAAGAAAGCAATTTAAACTAACTCATACACGTATGCACACGTACAAAAAATAGGAAAAACTAAGTTGCTGAAAAATTAAAATAACTGCATTTCTACCGCTGGAATGGGTAGAAATGCATAAAAAGTGAATATAAAATTTAAAGGAGCAAAAGTTTTTGAAAATATGCTCAAAAAGGAAGTGCTCAAAAAATTAAAACGATTACATTTCTACCGCTATAATGCGGTAGAAATGAATAAAAAGAGGAAATAAAAATTAAACGGGCAAAAGTTCTTGAAAATAAAAGCAAAAAATGAAGTGCTTGAATAACAATAAAAGGCAAAGTAAATAAGATCAAAAACACTTTTATAACCATTTTTAGGGATGTATAAGGATGAACATTAGAAGTACGAAAAAGTCCTAACATTAACCAAATCTAGTAATAATTATGAAAACATAAAAGTATAACACTATACTCATACACACACACACACACCCATTTTAAAGACAAGAAAAATAAGATAAAACAAAGCAATAAAGATAAGATTGCATAAGGTGTGTTGCTTAGATTCATTACAAAACCACATAAAGGGAAAAAGAAAAACATTTTATTAAGTAAAAACACAGGTTACAGAGGAACGAAAACAAAAAACCTAAGGAGAGGGGGAGAAAATCCCTTACATTGCATTGGAATTCATCTACGCAGCATAACACTTATACAAAATGATTCAAGGAAAGGGAACAGAAATGCATATAGAAGATGGAAATTTATAAACAAAAGTTTCATGGTACACACCCTCGGACACGGGCGTGTCAGGGGGCATGTCGGCACTATTCATATGGCGGCTGACGATTTGATAGGAGAGTTGATTTTGCAGCAAAAAACATGGCGGTCACGCCCCCTGTCACTCCCCATGTCGCGGGAGTGACATTGGGCGTGTTGGCTTTATTTATCATCAGAATTCGGCGATTTGACGGCGTTGTTGACTTCGGGAGGTTCACGTGGCAGTCACGCCCCTAGTCACGGGCGAGAATATGGGCATGTCGGGGAGGTTGAACTGAGCGTCGTTTACATCGAAAGTTGCCGGTGGCGGTTTGTCGGGCCAGGTGGAGAAGTACAAGCCCATGTGGCATCTTGACACGGGCATGTTGGTTGATTCGACGATCGCCAAGTGAAGAATGTCGAGAGATGGTCACGGTCTTCGGCACGGGGTGTGTCAGGCTGACACGGGCGTGTAGCTCTGTTAGGTCGACGAACGTCGAGCGGAAAATCGTCGAGCTGGAGCCGTGATCGTCGATTAGGAATGACACGGGCGTGTCGAATAATTGGACATGGGCGTGTTCTTGTCGGCGTGACGAACGTCGAGTGCAAAACGTCGAGCTGGCTGGCACGGACCTAGAACATGAGGCGTGTCCTTGGACACGGGCGTGTGTCCAGTCATGTCACAAGATTTTTCTTCAAATTCATTGATTTCACGGGAAATTGATGTATCACGCCCTGGTCACGGGCGTGTACATGCAATTTTTTGACATTTTTCCAGAAAATTTCAGGAATCAAAATAAAGTTAAGTTATAAAATATTTACAAAATAGGAGCAATTTATTACAGAAAATTAAGTCAAAATAACAAAAATAAAGTTAAATGACTTATTTAATGTACATCAAAATAGGAATATTTACAACTCATCATCTATCTCTATGGGTTTAAGAATGAGCTGAGTGCTGCGAGGCTTCCAATCTATAGGAAGGAAGACTTCGGCATTTAGAAAGCAAGGGTGAGGCAGTTCATGGAAGCTACTGACCCTAGGATGTATACTACTGTCGAAGAGGGACCATTCGTCCTAATGAAGGTCTCTACAATGGATCCAAATGTCCAGACACCCAAGACATATGATGAGATGACTAAGGATGAGTTGTCCTTGACCTCAATAGACAAGGGAGCAAAGAATATAATTATGAGTGTTGTTGATGACTCTAAACTTCAGAACCCGATCCATTGCACAATAACAAAGGAAATGAGGGACACACTGGTGATCTATATGGAGGGGACAATGAGGTTCGAGATGATAGGATGTTCATGCTCAACCAAGAGTATGAGGCTTTCAGGCAATCCAAGGGGGCAATAAAACCACTAGTTATGAAAAGTTCTTTAGGATTGTTAATGAACTGAAGACTTTAGGAAGGGTATTGAGTCACTATGAATTGATTGACAAGTTCCTTAGATCTCTCACTAGAGAGTGGGACACAAAGATCTGTGCCATCAGGGAAGTGGCAAAGCTGGGTGACACGACTCCTCACACCCTCTTTGGGAAGCTGCTGTCATATCAGATATACCTCGCTGCTAGTAAAGAAGGGGAGAACCACAGCAAGTCTCACGCAAGAGACAAGCCTCTAACATTCAAATATGAAGGCTCCAACAAAAGAAGAAGAAAGTCTCCGTCTCCACCAAGGAGAGATGCTGAATCTGATTCTGGAAGATCAGATAAAAGAACAACAGACTACCAATAGTTTGATGAAAATTTTGCTGCCTTCTCTAGGCAATTCCAAAAGTTCATGTAGAAGGAGCACTGGAGAGGCCGGCCTTCCTCCTCCTCTCATCCCAAGGATGACTACTAAAAGGGCAGGACAAAATCCTCTATGAGGACATGTATGGTTCTGAAACTAGTAAATAGGTTTCATCTAACATGACTTGTTATAATTGCAGAAAACCTGGGGATGTAATAGCTGACTGCCCAGTCAAAAGAAGGGAACATGGTGAGAAAAAGGACCACCAGCAAAAACATAAGAAGGAGAAATCCCTCATTGCTAAGAAGTAAAGATGCTGAAATGACACCTCCTCATCAGAGTCAGAAGCAGAAGCCTACATAGGGCTGTACTCTACCGAAGATGGAGCTGTAGAAGCAGACTGCATTAAAAGGTTTGCTGTTATAGAAGAAGAAGCTGAGAAGGTTCTTCATGCCGCCAGTGTTGAAGTCAAGTCCCCTCTATTACAGTCTGATGGTGCTTCAGAGGTGTATTTTTAAGAAGACATCTGTTATGTTGGGCTGATAGCTAGGTCTGATGAACAAATCAGGCAGGATCAGCCTGGTCCAAGCAATGTAATCTCTATTACTAGCTCTTTTAAATCAGATTATGAATTAATTCCAGATTCTTGTGCCTCTGCATCAAATGATGATTATGGCTTGAAATATGAAGGAGACATCAATCAATTGATTGACAACTATGGTGCACTCCTGTAGGTCCTAAAGAAAAGAAAGCTCCTGGCCAAACAGCAGGCTCAAAAAATTGCTTCTATACAGCTTGTTGATTCAGAATCAACAAAACTGCTGTATCTGAAGATGCATGAAGTTAGTAAATAGAATAATGTAACAATATTTCAGATGAGCACAATAACCTTCATGAATAACCATATCAGGAATCTTGAAGGAAAACTCCAAAAAGAGAGGGAACTTGTGGCTAGCTACTCCAAGCCAAGCACAATGCTGCCCTTGATAGACTCCTTCTCCTCCCAAAAGGTAAAGAAATGGCTGGGTTTCAAGGGAAGGACAAGAGCTACCAATCCCAAGGTAAAGGTCAAGGCTCAAGTGCGACCACTAGCCTCTCAGCTGCATGTTAAATTTAATAAAGTGCAACTACCTTCTAACAGGCATGGCCATGAGAGTATTTATGGTCATTGAATAATGCTAGACCATTTTGTGTGAAAACAATGTTCCATAATATGGTGTTAGATACAACAAGGGTGCAAGTGCCTTTAAGGTAGACTGTGAGGAAATACAAATGGCACATCATGGACCATTTGTGTTTGGTGCACCAGCCCCTTCAGTCAATGGTAAAGCTGCTGACTTTTCTCCTGATCTTCCCGCCCACTCTAAGATAAAGGTCAAGGCTGTTAGTAGACCAGACCTGGGCATCTATGAGGCCATCAAGAGTATGCTTTTTAAAAAGAAAGCAGCTACTATAAGGGCTCAAGATATCCCAAGCACTTCGATTTCCAGACCCACCACTTGTCAGACTGGGCTAGGAAACTAAAGAACAGGACTCCCGCTTCTACTTCTAGACCAAGAGTTGTAAACATAACCACTAGACCTGCTCTGAAAAGAAGGTACAACATCCATGAGTGTTGGTGTTGTGGCAAGGTAGGCCACTTTGCTGTTGATTGCTGGCACAATCATAGTGTGTAGAGAGCCAATGTTAGCTTGCTTGTCAGAAAAGCTGCAGATAGGCATAGTCATTTCAGTATAACCTACACCAAGGACTGAAAGTTATTTTACTTTAGGTTAGCAAATTACCTAAAGGGGGGGGGGGTGGGGTGAATAGGTATTTGAGCTTTTAATAAATCTTTTGTTGTTTTCAAATTATGCTAACTAGAGTTTGTCCTTAATTCTGCAATCAAAGAAGAAATAAGCAAACACATCAAACAACAGAATTTATAGTGGTTATCCAATTGGGTACATCCACTTTCCCTCTCCACCTATCCAAGCTTATTTGTTGGACTCTGCACAACTTCTCCAAACTACTCCTAAGAGCTTACACCTCAGATCCTGCAGAATCATCAAGTCTCCTCCAAGACTCACTTCTCATTCATAAGGGCCTACACTTAGTGGTCAGCAGACCACCTACCTCAAGCTGTTAAGCCCTACACTCAGTTTGGGAGGACAGCCTTACCTCAGATCCCAAAGGATCCTACCTTAGAGCTCCACAGTGATCCTACAAACAGTGACCTACAAGCCACCTACCTCAGCCTTATCTCTAAGGCCTACAGTTCAGGTTTTTTTGCCCTATAACTTCAGGTACAAGGCCCTACTCTCAGAGTGCTGCAGCACTCCTACAACTCAGTACCCCTCTAGGTACCTACCTCAGTGCCCCTCTAGGCACCTACAGCTCAGTGGCAAGCTTATCACCTACCTCACTCACAAAGGCCATACACTCAGAGAGTAGCACTCTCCTACCTCAGGCACTTAAGCACTACAGCTTAGATCCTCACTTGGATCATACCTTAGTACCCCTCCAGGCACCTATGTCAGTGATAAATTTGTCACCTACAGCTCAGGCACAAAGTGCCCAACACGCAGATTCAGGAAACCTGAATTCTACAGTAAATGAATATGGAGATGAAGAAAATAAATTAACTGACTAAGTGAAAGTACTATGAGTCAACTTTGCTGGACTGGGCAGATTTCAGTTCAGCTCACCTGCTGTAGAAGGAATCAGCCTTTGAAAGTGAGGGATAGATCTGACTTAACTCTAGATGGGGGGGCGGTCGTGAATAGAGTATTTTAAAAACATTGATTAGTTTTTATAGCGGAATGAAAAAAAGTGATATCTATATGTATAAAGAGAAATAAAAACAAAATATAATCACAACACAACAAATAAAAAATAAGGGCAAACCAGACGACATAAAAATTTTATAGTGGTTCTCCTAAACTTTGGTACATCCACTCTTCTACCACCCTAATAGGAATCCACTATACATTTTTGATCAGGTGCGTTATCACAAGTATATCTATTTTCTAAGGGAGATATAGCACCCCTTTGAGCTTTTGACCAGGTGCCCCAAAACTAAACCAAGTCTTTTGATCAGGAGACTTGACAAGTAAAAGGAATAACTTTTTAAGGGAGTTAAGAAACCCTTTGTACAATGGTGAAAAGAAAGTAAAAGATGTTGTCTTCTCTGTAAACAATCAGAGAGAAAACTAGTGGATTGGATGTTTTCCAAGCTCCCCCTGAGTTATAGACCTGAACAGAATTGTGGAAGCTTTGCACAGGGTGTAGGCCTTCAGAATGATTAAGATCTTCATGAAACTCTTAGACTGATGAAGATTGTTTCTCTTTAAATTCCTGAAGCAAAACTGAAGAAGGACTGAGAATGTATAAAGGTTGTGTTCTTCTTAAGTTCTCTGTATTGTATCTATATGTCTCCCCTTGATATCCTTGAAGATAAAGAAGAAACCTTATATATATATCCATTTTCAAAAACTATGCTTTTAAATTTTTGAATCTTATTCTTGATTTTCTGCCAAAATCATGGGAGTTTAACGGCTAGAAAATGGCATTAATTTGTTTCCTTAACAGTCCCAGTAAATAAGCCAATTACTCTGTGAATACCATAATTAATGTTGCCTTGGAATGGATATATTCTTGAGAATATGTAGCATTAATTATCGGAGTATTATAGGCATATAATAATAAATTTGAAACCAAATTGCCATGAAAAACTACAAGGAAAATAGTCGAACACCGCATATTTTGTTGACGTGAGATCCAATATCATCGAGCTGAATAAGGCAGACAAGCAGTATAAAAATCGTCGAACGAAACCTCTCTTTTCCTCGAGCTGAGCTCCAAGATCTCTGAACAAAAAATTCACTTTCCAATCTGAGCTCCAAAATGGTCAAACTGAGATAGTCATATCATCAAGCTGAACTTCTGAGAAGAGATAGAAGTTCGTCGATCTCAGCTAAGATTTCGTCGAACTCAACTAATATTTCGTCGAACTCAGCTCAAATAAGAAGTCTGAGTTCATCGATCTCAACAGGGATTTCGTCGAATGCAGCTCAGACAAAAAACTGAGTTCGTCGATCTCCGATTGACGAAAGTCGAGCTTAGTTCAGCAATTTTCGAACGACTTTTCTGCACTAAGAAAACTGCTTTTCTCTGAAGGTCTTCTGTCTCTATGTCTTTTGAAGGTTGATCCAACCAAGAAAGTTTGTTGACCTGATATAGACCTAGAAAAAGACTTATGACCCTAGACTATGCATGTGGGTCATCAGAGAAAACCTAATAGTAAACCTAGCACAAATCAACCCAAAACATGGTGGGGTTCCAACAATCTCCCACTATTTGGGTGAGATCACTATTTACACAGAAATATAACAAAAAGCAAAAACAAATATCTGCAAAAATAATACATTCAGCAGATATATGATAGAACTATGAAAGTTTTTAATCAAACAGTAAAAACAGATAGTTCAGACACAAAAATAAGAAAGTCAAGGATCTTTCTTGGGCACTTCAGCAGATATATGATAGAATCTTCTGCTTCTCTTTGAGTCATCTTTAGGTCATGAATGCCAATAAATTTTTGAGAAAAAGCTCTGGGCACAACTGCCTCTGTATGTAGTTGCATATAAGCATTAAGATAAAATAAGTTTTTCTTTACCTGGAATTTATCAAATTCCTTTTGCCTATAGGAAGACATTGCTGTAAACTAAGAAATATCCTTTACTTCTAATTTGGCTTTGTTAATTTGAGATAGACCAATCAGTTCCTCTAATCTTGCCATTCTGTAATCTGGATCTAGCTCTGTATCATATGTAGGAGAAAAAAGCCTTTCTGGGCTTGATCCTTGCTTTTGCTGAGAGCTACTTTGAGATGTTCTCTATTGCTGTGAGCTGCCTTGATAAAAAGACCTAGAAGGTCTGTCTTGTTTCTGAAAAGATCTGGAGGGTTGTGAATAAGATGTAGACCTATGAGACTTAGAAACATTTCCTGAAGCCCCTATAGCTGGAGGAGGAGGAGGAGGTGGTCCTCTCCAAGACTACTTAGGTGGAAAATCATATCTCTTTCACTTCTTCATTTCCTTTACCTCATTCTTTTGTATCTCATCCAGTTAGGAGATTCTGGAGTGAGATTTATATTACGGAAAACATAGTAGGGAGTATCTACTGTAGGATTTGGCTTAGGGGCAGCTTTTGTTGGAGCCTTCTTCTTGGCTTTCCTCTTCTTAGAAGTGGTATCTTGAGAATCATCAGATTCTTCATCATTATCATCAGAAGAGGAGTTAGTTGGATTATCATATAACACATGAATCTATTTGAGCATTTCTGCAGAAATAAGGGGATGAGGCTGAAGCCCAATAGATTCAGCTTGAGGTTGTACTGGAACAGCAGGCTCTGCTTGACTTTCTGAAATAATTTTCTCCTGAAAAGGATCATGTTCTTCTTTCATATCAGCAAAAATAATCTCATCCATGTCTGGCATTGGGGATTCACAACAACCATAAGTTAGTGTAGAGAATGATTTGGGCTCTGAAGCAGTTATTGGCTCTAAAACATTATTAGAAACTAATAAGCTTGTCCTGAGTTTATCCAAAACTTCAGGATTTATTGGGGATGCATAATACATTATAGCTTTGGACATATCTGAAACTGAAATAGCTAGAACTGGAAGATTATTGCTATATATAGAATCAAAAGATTGTAATAAAGAAACCAAATCAACTGTGGGATTTATCATGAAATCACCAATAGTGCTTATTTCATTATCTTCATCACAAATCATATCAGTATCTGAATCATTATCAATAGAAACAATAATTTTTGTTGGAACTTCTGCTTCTAGAGATACTACTGCTGTTGTTGGAGGTGGAGCTGGAAATTCTTCATTGAACATCTCTCCCTGCTTGGTTTCACAGAGTCTTGAAGCCAGGCCCCTAGAAGATGGGACAGAAGACATGGAGGCAATTTGCGTAGATAGACGAGAGATGGTGTCAGTAAGAGGTGCAATGGCTTCATTTATGAGTTTACTGAGAGTATGAGTAATGAATTTTAGCAAATCATTTGAATTATCAGAAAAATTCAGATATAGCTGTTATGGATCAGGAGTGGCATAGGCATATGTATGTCCGCATTTGGGACATAGAGAATCCTGACTAGATATCTGTAAAAGGAATGTCAGGTAGATGGAGGGGATTATCTGAGGATGAAAGGATGTCCTGAGTAGATGAATGAATTGGACATTGTGCTGGAGATGGAATGTTGGATGGAATTGTGGTAGGAATGGTGGTGGTGATGGTTTCCTTGATGGTGGATTGAATAGGAGAATGATGTAGAGATTGTTGAGGAGGTGACAACAAATTGCAATTTAACTGTGAAGAGGTGGATGGAATTTCATCCAGATGATGATGAATAGGTGATTGAGGAGGTGTAGATGGTGTATCCTCATGGATAATGACTGGTAAATGTGGAGGTGATGGTGGTGGAAGAGGTGAAGTGGGAGGGATGATAGTGGATGGTTGTTGTTGATAAGGTGAAGGAATTCTGGTGGATGGAAGAACTTAAAAGAGATATCAGATGTGCTCTGATACCAATGAGGTATAGATCTGCTTTACTGTAGGGGGGGGGGGGGTGAATAGAGTATTTTAAAACTTTAATTGATTTTTATAGCGGATTAAAATATGTGATAATTATAAGTATAAAGAGAGAAAATAAAAACAAAACAATCACAACACACAGAATGATGATGAGCAAAAACGCCACCGCCTAGTTAACACAGAGAGGGTGTGTTCGGTCTCACAAGCTGATTGGAGAAAAGGATAAAGGCTGCGGCGAAAGTGGAATGAAGGAAGCTTCTGAGTGCACGAGAGTGGAGCAAGCGCTTGTCAAGGAGTTGTAGGTATAGATGAGAGGGTGCTGAGAGTAGCCGGGAAGGATGACGAGAAAAGGAGGCTGATCAGGAGCTGTCGAGCAGACGGGTACTTGGATGGTTGTGCTTGCAGGTTGATGCCGAGAGGAAGCTGAGCGGAGCTAAGAAAAAGAGAGGGGGCTGCTAGCAGTGGAAACAACAGACTTCGCCCGCTGCGGCTTAAATGCCACTCTTACGACGAGCTTTCCTTTTAACAATAGCGAGAGTTACAGCTTGTTAGTGCACCTTTTCAAGAAAGAAATAAAGGGTACAATAGGGAAGCTGGCGGCTAAGGAAGAAGAATGCTAGAAGAGGCCGTGCGGACTGATGAGCGTAGTCGGCAGGCCGCACGGTTAAGTGAAATGGGAGACTGCGCGGACTGGAGAACAAGAGGGTGGCAGGCCGCGCGACTGAAGTCACAGAGAGTGGTGCAGATTAAGAAATGGAGCCCGCAGGAAATTGGCTTATTGTGGGCTGACTTCGAGAGTGAGCACCTTTGGAGTGTATGAACCTGAAGCTGGCGCCGACCCCTCCACTATAAGAGGTATGGGGGTCTATTTATAGGCCCGAGAAAGTAACGGCTTGCAGTGACGTTACCCCTAGTGAGGCGGTAACTTGGGCGAGAAGAAAACGAAGTCCTCCGAGTCCGCAACAAGCCGCGCGGACTGGCGCTTGCTTCTGAAGTTGGTGCTGCTGTCGGCGAACTGGGAGATTTAGTGGCAGACTGCGATACTGGTCCGTAGAGTCCGCCACTGCTGAGCTGGGATTGTCCGCCTGCTGCTGGGGTGGCGGATGCTGGAGGCTAATCGGCGAATTGCAAGGAGAACCCGTGGAGTCCGCCACTACTGAGCTGAGCGAGCTTGTACCAACGGTGCATGCTGGAAGCTAGAAGGGGGTGCGGGCTGAGGTGTGTCTGTTGAGTCCGTCGAGTCCACATGAGGTTATGCGGACTGGGACTTCCTTCTGGAGGATCTGCTGCCTGGCAGGCTGGAAGGAGTCTACCACTACTAACTGAGTCCGCGCCAAGACTGCGGACGGAGGGAGGTTGACACCGCCGTAGGAGAAGAGCGGGTGGATGCAAAGGAAAGGCGGACTGCATAGCAAGCCCGCCGAGTCCGCGGAATCCGCCTCTGGTGGCGAGCTGTGTCCGCTTATGTTGGAATGGAGAGCCTGGCTGTTGAAGCTGTTGGGGTTCACCAATGAAGGCGGACTAGAAGTCTTGACCGCACTTCAAGTCCACCGAGCTAGCGAGGAACTAGGTATTGATGCTAAACTTCGCGGGTAGCCGGAGAGTGAGTGTCTGCGCTCCTTGTGCAGACTGACGAAGCTGGCTACCCCCGCTGCTGGCTGACGAGATATGCGACCTGCCAGACTAACGAGGCAGGCCGCACGTGTTGGCGAGGCAGAGATGGAGGTAGCCTGCTGGCGGCCTAGGGGCAGGTCGCCACCTGTGCTTGGCGGTTTGGAGCGGTCTGGTGTTCTTGAAGAGCGACTTGCCGGATCGGGCGGAAAGAGTGGCTAGTTCCTGCAAAGGACGTGACTTGTTGCCAACCTGGGAGGATAGGGAGTTGAGTCCGGCAAAGAGAGTCCTGTGGAGACAACGTTGCGGTTAGCTGAAAAGGCGGCGGCCTGTAGAGGAGGACTGCGGAAGCAGTCCGCGGCTCCTGCCGACCAAGGGAAGGCACGCGGCCTGGGTGGTCACACCACTGAGGCCGCCGAAGTCGTGCGGCCTGAGCGGACAAGGAATTCTGTACGCTCACCCTAGGGCGTCGCGGCCTCCAGGAGGAACCCGGAGCAGGCCGCGACAAGCGAGCTATCTGCCTTGGGAAGGATCGCCTATTTCGTGGTTAACATAATCCCCGCACTTTTTAAAGTTCCGAATAGAACATCAAAAAAGTTGGAGACCCATGAAAATCGTGATCCACCCCAAAGTAAAGAGAAGGGGGAAAGGAGAGATAGAACCTGAAGCCTCTCCTTAGGAGTTTGGTGCTGCCTGTCTATTTCCTGTAAAGGAAAAGTTAGTGTAGGCATAGATGGTACGTCTCGCATGTACCTGAGTTTGCCTTTGCAAAACGAAGAAGATGCACTGATCACATGCTTCGGATTACTACGTCAGTGATCAATGAGACTAGTTGCGCCAAGAGGCCTATAACATGTCTGTGGATTGATCAGTGGAGTTTAGGACCTCGTGAAAGCATGGATTGGGCGCACTAGAGAATGCTCGGCCATCACAGTTGTGAGATGATCGAAGAGACAAGGCTACGCTTGGTCGCCATTGATTGGCAAGCAAAGATCACCTTAACTGTGATGTATCCTCACGGAGCACAGCAGAGCTAACACATTGGGCCTCCCTAGCACGCACTCTGTGTCAGATGCTGGCTGGGATCCAAAGTCCAGTATTCCACCGCATGAGAGTTAGATAGCACCCACTACACACATGTGAAATCTCCCCAAGATATGTGGTCACTACGGTCTTATGCCGGAATCCAATCCCAAGTGGGCCTATAACAAGACTCGGCGACATCTTTGTGGCTCAGTGATCTCTTGGAAAAGAGAGAATAGGCGAGGAAGCAATACAAGAAGTGAACTGTGTCAGTATGGGAACCCTGATAAAATCTTTGTTGGAAAGCAAGAATGAACACTTAGTAGTGCCTTGCATAGAAAATGTTTGAAAGAGCAATAGTAGGAGTAACAGATCATGGTTGCGAAGAAATTAAAGAACTATGAAGTCCTTCGCCAGTTTAGAATAGCCTTCCAAGCTCGCCCTCGTCATCGGCTTCGAAGGTTTCAATGGATTTGCGAACAACGAATAGAGGCGGCTCTTCGACTAGGCTCACTCCTTTTGAGGAGCTAGGAACGTCTGCAACTTCCTTGCCCTTTGAGGTTGCTGGATCAGGGCGATCTTCTTTAGGAAGCAGGTCACGCATCTTACCCTGCAGGAGCATCCTTTGCACAAGCTGGCGAAGAGCTCAGCAGTTCTCAGTCAAGTGACCTGGCTCTTTGTGGAATTCGCAGTAAGGTTCTGAATCCCTAGACCTTTGATCAGTTGGTCGATATGGCTTTTTGTAGCTAGCCCTATCTTTCATAATCTGGCTTACTTCTTGCACGGCCTCATCTAGTTCAGACTCATGCAAGTCATCGTCTTGCTGTTAATAGACTGCAGTTGTTTGAGAAGATGGATCTAGTGGTAGCAATGAATCTTGAGCACGATCACGGCTCAGGAAAGGGTATCGATGGAGCTGAAACCTTTTTCCCTTCCTCGAATAAGTTGGGAAATCATTGTGAGGAGACCTCATAGGCTGCTTGTGAAAAGGATCTTTCTCTGATATAAGTTTGGAGACGAAGCCTGGGTTGATATTTTCGCCTCGGATGTATGAGTTGGCTAAGGAAATCAACTCTTGGTATGTCCTTGGTGCTCGGACATTAGCTTCAAACTTGAGAGGCCCTTCACGAAGATCGTGGATAAGAGCCACTCGGTACATTTCTTTGCTAACAATCTCGATGTGCAAAATTTCTCTTTGGAAACGATCAACGAACTGAGACCAAGTTTCATTGCCATGCTGCTTGATCTCAAAGAGGGCTTCAGGACCGCCATTTCTCTTGGTTGAAGTAGAGAATCTGATCAAGAACTCCCTTTGCAGATCAGGAAAGGAAGTGATGGACTGAGGGCGAAGACCATAGAACCAGTCCCTCACTTGCCCATCAAAGGTTGTTACAAGGAGCTTGCACTTGGTTGCATTTGAGAGAGTTTTGAGAGCAACGGCTGATTCGAAAGCTTGAAGATGCTTCACTGGATCAGTCTCTCCGGTGTAGATCGGTAACCGGGGTTCTCTGAAATTTGCCGGAGTTGGTTCATGACAAACATTCTCTGCAAACGATGAAGGCTCTTTCTGTTCTCCTAGAGCATTAGGATAAAAAGGAGCATAAGCTACAGTTGCAAAAGAAGCAGGAGGGTAAAATGGAAAAGTTGCTGCATGAAGAGCAAAAGCAGGAGCTGCAGGGTAAGGATGACTTCCCTAAAATTTGAGAAATCTAGCAGAGCTTCCCTGGGCTGCTTCCCGGAAGAAGTTTTGGCGAGCGACAAACTCTTCATCTTGAGGTCGCAAAGGGGTTGCAGGACATTGCAGTAAGGTTGTTGTATAAGGAGGATAGACCGGCGGGCAAGCTGGAGGACAAGCTTGTTGATGCTCCAACGTTGGGGCTGGATTGATCGGAGCAGCTGAAGCAACTGGAGCTGTTGCGGGTTGAGAGTCTAACTGCTGCGTGATTATAGCGAGCATTTGCTTGATTGCTTGGAACTGCTGAGCATTCTCACGGTGCGATTGCTCAAAGGCCTCCCAGAGAGGACCATCTCTAGGACTTGGAGCAAAGTTATCGGCTGGCTAACGATCTGACAAGATTAACTATCATTGTTCACCATTTATTCGGATCTGAAGGTCGCGTATTAACTGTTGATGCTCGAAAACGGCACCGCCTAGTCAACACAGAGGGGGTGTGTTCGGCCTCACAAGCTGAGTGGAGAAAAGTATAAAGGATGCGGGGGAAGAGGAATGAAGGAAGCTTTTGAGTGCTCGAGAGTGGAGCAAGCGCTTGTCAAGGAGTTGCGGGGATATAGGAGAGGATGCTGAGAGCAGCCGGGAAGGCTGATGAGAAAAGGAGGCTGATCAGGAGCTGTCGAGCAGACGAGTACTTGTACGGTTGTGCTTACAGGTTGATGCCGAGAGGAAGCTGAGCGGAGCTAAGAAAAAGAGAGGGGGCCGCTAGCAGCGGCAACAACAGACTTCGTCCGCCGCGGCTTAAATGCCACTCTTGCGACGGGCTTTCCTTTTGTCAATAGCGAGAGTTATAGATTGCTAATACACCTTTTCAAGAAAGCGATAAAGGGTACAATAGGGAAGCTAGAGTCTAAGGAAGAAGAATGCCAGAAGAGGCCGAGCGGACTGAAGAGCATAGTCGGCAGGCTGTGCGGTTAAGGGAAACGGGAGACCGACGGACTGGAGAACAAGAGGCCGACAGGCCACGCGACTGAAGGCACAGAGAGGGGTGTGGACTGAGAAATGAAGCCCGAAGGAATTGGGCTTGCTGTGGGATAAGTGTGAGCATGAGCACCTTTGGAGTGTCTGAACCTGAAGTTGACGCTGACCCCCACCCCCCCCCCCCCCCACCATGAGAGGTATGGGTGTCTATTTATAGGCCTGAGGAAGTAACGGCTTGCGGTGACGTTACCCCCAGTGAGGCCGTAACTTGGGCGAGAAGAAAACGGAGTCCGCCGAGTCCGCAACAGGCCGGGCGGACTGGGGCTTTCTTCTGAAGATGGTGCTACTATCGGCAAACTGGGAGACTTAGTGGCGGACAATGATACGGGTCCGTGGAGTCCTCCACTGCTGAGCTGGGACAGTCCGTCTGTGCTGGGGTGGCAGATGTTGGAGGCTAAGCGGCGGATTGCAAGGAGAACTCGTGGAATCCGCCGCTACTGACCTGAGCAAGATTGTACCAAGGGTGCAGGATGGAAGCTAGAAGGTGGTGCGGGCTGAGGAGTGCCCGTGGAGTCTGCCGAGTCCGCACGAGGTTATGCAGACTGGGACTGCCTTCTAGAGAATCTACTGCCTGGAGGGCTGGAAGTAGTCCGCCACTACTAACTGAGTCCGCGCCAAGACTGCGGACTAAGGGAGGTTGACCCTGCCGCTGGAGAAGAGAGGGTGGAGGCAAAGGAAAGGCAAACTACGTAGCGACTCCGCCGAGTCCGCCTCTGGTGCCGATCTGAGTCCGCTTATGTTGGAATGGAGAACCTGGCTGTTAAAGCTGTTGGGGTTCACCAATGAAGGCTGACTAGAAGTCTTGACCGCACTTCGAGTCCGCCGAGCTCGCGAGGAACTAGGTATTACTGCTGATCTTTGCGGGTAGCCGGAGAGTGAGTGTCTGCGCTCCTTGTGCAGACTAACAAAGCTGGCTGCCCCTGCTGCTGGGTGACGAGATATGCGACCTGCCGGACTGACGAGGCAGGCCGCTCGTGTTGGCGAGGCAGAGATGGAGGTAGCCAGTTGGTGTCCTGGGGGCAGGTCGCCACCTGTGCTTGGCGGTTTGGAGCGGTATGTTGTTCTTGAAGAGTGACTTGCAGGAGCAGGCTGAAAGAGCGGCTAGTTCCTGCAAAGGACGGGACTTGTTGTCGACCTGGGCGGATAGGGAGTTGATTCTGGCAAAGAGAGTCATATGGAGACAACCTTGCGGTTAAGCTGAAAAGGTGGCGGCCTGTAGAGGCGGACTACGGAAGCAGTCCGCGGCCCCTGCCGACCAAGGGAAATCACGCGTCCTGGGTGGTCAGACCGCTGAGGCCACCCAAGTCGTGCGGCCTGAGCGGACAGTGAATTCTGTCCCCTCACCTTAGGGCGCCCCGGCCTCTAGGAGGAACCCGGGGCAGGCCGCGACAAGCGAGCTGGCTGTCTTGGGAAGGATCG
The DNA here is from genome assembly GCA_039583875.1 of Platanthera guangdongensis. NCBI lineage: Eukaryota > Viridiplantae > Streptophyta > Magnoliopsida > Asparagales > Orchidaceae > Platanthera > Platanthera guangdongensis. The sequence goes on from CM077166.1 coordinate 91,467,788, forward strand.
CCGATTTTGGGGTTAATACAGAAAATAAACAGCATGACATTCCACACGACACAAGAAATTTATAGTGGTTCCCCTAAACTTGAGTACATCCACTCATCTACCACCCCGGTAGAAATCAACAATAGATTTTTGATCAGGTGCCCTGCCACAACAGGTTTTTGCTCAGGTGCCCTGTCACCACAAGATCTATTTTTTCAAGGGAGATCTAACAACCCTTTTGGCCTTTTGATCAGGTGCCCAAATACCAAAGGGGTTAACTTTTGAAGGGGGTTATAACCCAGTACACAGTGGGAAAAAGAAAATTGATGTTGTTCTTCTCTATCAACAATCTAATAGAGGACTAGTGGATTTGATCTTGTCAAAGCCCCCCAATGAGTTGAAAAATAGTTCAGGAAGATGAGAGCTTTGCACGGTGTGTAGGCCTTCAATATTTATAAGATCTTCAGAAGCTTTTTGGACTGATATTGAATAGTTGTCCCTTGAAAAGCTCTGAAGATAATGATGAAGTGCTCTGTGAGATTCTTTGTATATATCTGTGTGTCTCAGTGAATTCTCTATGTCAATTCACTGTAAGTGAAGGATCAAGCGCATACCCAACTGCACCAAAATCCCGGACGGTTGGAGAGGGCGCTACATAATTTCTTAAATAAGTAGCAAAGTGCCACGGGTCAAGTGAAGGAATGCCAGACCCAACAATCCCCCCCCGACGTCCAGCACAACCCGTCGGCTCAGAGGTGGAGTTACCACATGGCCCACATGGATTAGAGGTGGGGTTACCACATGTCTACAGTTGCCTGACCTACCGGACCCACACAGGTATAAGGGAAAAATCAGGATTTAATAGCGCCCCCCGGTCTTGAACCCGTGACCTCCTCTGATACCAATTGAAGGATTAAGTGCATACCCAACGGCACCAAAAGCACGGACTGTTGGAGAGGGCGCTACTTAATATCTTAAATAAGTAGCAAAGCGCCACGGGTCAATTGAAGGAACACCAAACCTAACAATCCCCCCCCCCCGGCGTCCAGTACAACCCGTCGGCTCAGAGGTGGAGTTACCATATGGCCCACCTGACTCAGAGCTGGGGTTACCACATGTCCATGGTTGCCTGACACGTCAGACCCACACAGGTAGAAGGAAAAAAATCAGGATTTAATAGCGCCCCGCCCCCCCCCCCCCCCCCCCCCCCGGTCTTGAACCCATGACCTCCTCTGATACCAATTGAAGGAACAAGCACATACCCAACTGCACCAAAAGCCCGGACTGTTGGAGAGGGCACTACTTAATTTCTTAAATAAGTAGCAAAGCGCCACGGGTCAAGTGAAGGAACGCCGGACCCAACAATCCTCCCCCGGCGTCCAGCACAACCCGTCGGCTCAGAGGTGGAGTTACCACATGGCCCACTTGGCTCAGAGGTGGGGTTACCACATGTCCACGGTTGCCTGACCCGCCGGACCCACACAGGTAGAAGGGAAAAATCAGGATTTAATGCGCCCCCCCGGTCTTGAACACGTGACCTCCTCTGATATCAATTGAAGGATCAAGTGCATACCCAACTGCACCAAAAGCCTGGACTGTTATAGAGGGCGCTACTTAATTTCTTAAATAAGTAGCAAAGTGCCACGGGTTAAGTGAAGGAACGCCGGACCCAACAGTAAGATCTTCTGAAAACAGTCCTTTTATATTCGTTTGAGAAAATAGCATTTGAATTTGAATTCTTTCCTTGAATTAATGCTGGAATCCTGGGACTTGAATGGATGGAAATATCTTAAATGCATTTCCTCAACTGTATTCAGTAAAGAAGTCAATTAATTACTCTATGAAATCCATAATTAATGCTGCCAAGCAACGACTATATTCTTGAGAATATGACCATTACTTACCAGAGAATGATTGCATTAGAATAATCCAAATAGAAAATAAACAGAGGGAAAACGTCGAACTGATAGAAAACGTTGAACTGATAGAAATCGTCGAAATGAGAACAGATTTCGTCGACCTGAACATCAAGTTCGTCGAGCTGAGAAATCATCTTCGTCGAGCTGAGCTCCAAGTTCGTCGAGCTGAGAAGAAATTTCATCGAGCTGAGAAGAAATTTCGTCGACCAGAGTACTTGAGAGAAGAGAGAAGATCATCAACCTGAGATCCAAGTTCATCGAGCTCAACTCAGATAGGGACTCTGAGTTCGTCGATCAGAAATCGATGATCCTCGAGCTGAGTTCGAAGAACTTCCAACTGATTCTCTGAACTCTTAAAGACTGTCATTCTTCTAAGTCTGGATCTCTGATATCTTCTGAGGGCTAGACCAATGTCTTTCTAACTAGTCAAACTGACCTAGACCTAGAACTGACAAAATGAACCTAGGCTATACATAAAGGGTCAATAAGCTAATAGTGAACCTAGCCAAAATCCAAACTAGGGATTCAACAATCTCCTCCTATTTGGGTGAGGTCACTATGTGGTGAAATTTGTGAAGTGGAAGTGGATGATTGGCAGGTCGGGCGGACTGAGCGGCGTGTGCGGACTGAGTCCACGTCCTGGGCGGACTGCTGGTTGCAGCTTAGGTGTTGGCTGTCTTGGTGGCTTGGCTGTTGAGCAGCCTGTGTGGCCTGAGCGGCCTGGTGTGCGGTCTGAGCGGTCTGTTGTGTGGCCTGGTTGGTATATGACCAAGGATGGTGGGCTTGTGAAGCGGCCTGAACGGATTACGGTTTGCGGGTTGTTGGTTGTGCTTGTTGATCAGTGGCCTTGTGTTTTTGCTAGATCTTGTGTAACCAGGCAGGTTGGAGATTGAATCCGCGGGAGGCTTTGAGGATTGGCGAGTCTGCGGTGTCCGCTATTGCGGGTTGGCCCTGGAGATTTGTTATGGCCCTTGTCGAGCTCTTTGGTGTTGCAGCGTGTGTTAGCTGCTGTGGTGGATTGCGCGGACTGGTGTTGGAGTCCGGCAGTTGGCCGTTTGGGCAGCTGTGCGATTATATTTTGTGGACTGCCTTACCTTGGTGGAATTGGGGATCTGCTTTGGGGGTTAGCAGACTGGGCCTTGTCTGCCGAGCTCGCGCTAGGCATTTGGTGATTTACTGGACTTGGTCACATTCTGTGACAAGTCTAGTGTGTCCGCAGTATCCACCAAGTATGCTGTTGACCAGGCGGACTGCCTTTGGTCGTGGACTTATGGAGGATGGAGGCTTTGGTCTTGTACTATGCGGGCTGCCTCTTTCATGTGCAGACTATTGCTGAAGGGGTTGTGGCTGTCTATGTGTGGTGATGTTTGCGGACTATGCGGACTATACCTATCCGCAAAGTGTGGGCGGACTGTGGAAGTCCGCCTAGTGAACATCTGTGTCTTGCTCCTGGCGGTTTTCTTGGAAATATGGCTAAGTCCTTGCGGAATCAGCGGACGGGCGTTTTGCTAGTGCGCGAGCTGGGGTGGTGACTCTATTCACTAGGGTGGTGACCACACTCCTCACCTCGCCTATAAATAGACTCGCCCAGCACGTCTATTGTAACTGAGTGAATAGTAAGTGGGGCTAGGGCAATTGTTGCGGTCTGAGCTTTCTATCCACGCGGGTTAAGGAGAGCTGACGGTTTGCTGTGTGCAGGTCGCACGATTGGCTTCCAGGAGCCAGGAGTTTGGCTGTGACTTCGATCAAGTACTGTGAAGGGTGCGGTCTCTGCGGTTTCAGCAGGTTGCTTCTACGGCTTGTCAGTTCTCTACTTCAACAGTTCCAAGTTCAAATAACCTGTTCGCCGGTCTCAGGCGGGTAGGCAATCTGTTCTTCAGTTCCTCAGCAGGCAACGAATAACGGTCTGTCTACATGACCTCGCGGTCTCGGCAGACTCTGTGTGCTATTCAGCGTATAGCAGCAGCAGCTTGGGCGGCTTCGGCAACCTTGGCGGACTTGGCGGTCTCGGCGGTCTCCAGTGCTTTCTGCCCAGCTTGTTTTGTGCTTTCTGTTTGTAGCTTGTGTACTAGCGAAATCATGTCTCGCTATATATACCTCGCCTTGTAAAGAAGTGTATATGAATATAAGACCTGCTTGTGCTTCCATTTGTGTTTGGTGTTAAGCTTGCTCTTGGGCTTACTCATGATCAAGGTGTTAACTGGATAGTTCTGAGTATTTTAATTTGGCTTTAGGCTATCTTGCTGACCACCTTGAGAAAATTCAACATGGTATCAAAGCCAGGTTCAGTTGCTTGAGCGGTGTTCAACCTGTGATATTGCTCTGTTCTTGAGCGGTGATCAACCTGTATTGTTGCTCTGTTCTTATTGGACGCTTAACCAAAAGTTATTGCAATGGAAGTGAGCTATGCAAGATGTCTTGGCATTAAACTCTTAACGCCGACTAACATTAAGAAGTGGAAGTTGTGCATAAAGAGTTACCTTCTGGGTGAGGAGCTATGGGAGGTCGTCGGTGGTGATGACAGACAGGAAGTGACTGCTGCTTTTGGTACTGCTGAGCAGGTGAGGCTCTAGAGGAAAACAAATGCAAAGGGGAAGTTTGTTCTCAAGAGGGTCGTGTCACCAGAACTGTTTGATCACATCATTAGATGTGAGTCTGCTGCTGATATTTGGACAACTATTGATGAGTTGTTCAATAGGAAGAATGTGGCTAGACTTCAGTTTCTGGAGAATGAGTTGGCTAGGACAACTCAAGAAGACCTGACCATCTCAAAGTTCTTTCTGAAGATGAAGAGGTTGTGTGCTGAGCTGTCAGCACTTGATCCTGATGAGCCTATCTCTGAGGCTAAGATGAAAAGGCACATAATTCACGGCTTACGGAAGAAGTATGTTGCCTTTGTGACATCTATTTAAGGCTGGGCTACTCAGTCATCTCTGCTAGAGCTTGACAACCTGCTTGCTTCGCAGGAAAGTTTGGCAAGGCAGATGGCTGGAGTCAATATCAATCAGGAAGGCAGTGAAGCTCTCTTCTCAGGAAAAAATAAGAAGGGTTGGGAAGGGAAGAAGAAGAAGACTGCTGCTAAAAATGAGCCTTCAACTTCTTATCAACCAGAGAGGAGCGCTGCTCCTAAGATGGATTGGAAGAAGAACCTGAAGTGCTATAGGTGTCATCAGCGGGGACAATTCAAGGGTGACTACAAGGTCAAACTGCAGCCTAGGCATGCTGCTGGCAAGGAGGAAGCTTGCTCTAAGAGTGAGGAAGCTGGATGGGGCAGAGCTTTCATGACGGGCACTTTTGTCCGTGCTTTGTACGCTGTCGACTTCAATGACGATTGGATCGTGGACTTCGAGTGTGGTCATCACCTCACCGGAGATAAGTCGAAGTTCTCTTCCTTGCAAGCTTACTCAGATAACGAAGCTATCATAACTGCTGATAATACTGTTTATGCCGTAGAGACGGACGGTGTTGTGTCCTTGGGTAGTGATAAGGGGCCACTCATGTTAAGGAGTGTGTATCACGTACCGGGCATGACGAAGGGCCAATTCTTGGTGACCAATGCGGTCGACGCGGGTTATCACGTTCTATTTGGGCCAACAGAAGTGAAGTTCCTTCACAACGTATTAGCGGTTAAGGCTGATGTTGTTCATGTTGGGAGGAGAGTGAAGAACTTGTTTGTTCTTGCAACTAACTCTTACGTTGATCGGATGAGAGCAAACGATAGCACTGCTATATGACATGAATGACTGGGGTATGTAGGAATGGATAAGCTAAGGGGTATGGCTAACAGAAGCCTTGTAAGAGGCTTTCCTAAGCTATCTTCATTTGGCGACGGTCATGTTTGCGCGGGATGTCAGTACGGCAAGGCTCGCCGCCTTCTATTTGATAAATCACAAACGAGGAGCAAGAGACCATTGGAGTGCATCCATGGAGACTTGATGGGACCAACCGTCACTACAAGCCTTGGTGGGAGCAGATACATGCTTGTGCTAATTGATGACTACTCAAGATACACTTGGGTATATTTCTTGAATGAGAAGTTTCAAGCCTTCCGTTTGTTTGTGGAGTTCAAGGAGTTGGTGGAGGGCCAGCTTGGCTTGCGGATCAAGAAGCTTAGAACAGACAACGGTGGTGAGTTTGTCTCCTCCGAGTTTTCTAACTTCTATAGGAAGTACGGGATCCAATGAGAGCTCACTTGTGCTCACACTCCACAAAAAAATGGAGTAGCAGAGCGGAAGATCCGTCATATGATGGAGAATTGCAAATGTTGGCTTCATGAGAAAGACATTCCAAGGTCCTTCTGGGCAGAGGGGATATCTTGTGCTCCTTACATCATCAATCGGATGCCGCTCAGCCAGATCAACATGAAGACTCCTTTTGAGATGTTGCTGAAGGAGAAGCCCAGTGTGGAACACCTTCGGGTGTTCAAATCAACTTGTAATGTATATGTCCCGGATGCTTCACGGACAAAGCTTAATGCAAAGGCAAGGAATCTTGTCTTTGTTATCTATGATGAGAGGAAGAAGGGATGGAAATGCATGGATCCTACGACAAAGAAGTTTGTTGTGTCAAGAGATGTAGTCTTTGACGAACTGACATCGTATGGAGGTGTCTCGGTTGAGCTAACCGGAAGCAAGGTTGATGGAGAGCAGAAGGTGGCTTCTAAAGGTCTGGAAGAGGAGCTTGTTGTTTCACCAGCAGCTCATGTTGCTTAAAGTTCTGGTGCTGAGAGTTCTGGCTCAGGAAGCAGGGGGAGCATTGCTCAAATCTTGCCTGAAGGTGGTGTTGAGCCTGAATAAGCAAAAGAGGTAGTGAGCAAGGAACAACCTCTTTGGAGATCAAAGAGGGTTGTGAAGCCACCTGCTCGATACTGTGATGGGAATGCAGTGAGTTTTGTCTCCTGCTTCTTTGCAGGTCCTGTGGATGAGCGAGAGCCTACAAACTTCAATGAGGGCACTGGAATCAAGGAGTGGGATGATGCCATGAAGGAAGAGATTACTGCTCTCAAGAAAAATGAAACCTGGGACCTTATGCCCAAGGTTGATGGCATTAGTCCAGTGACTTACAAGTGGGTGTATAAGTTGAAGAAAAAGGCTGATGGGAGATTTGATAGGTTCAAAGCTAACCCGGTTGCTCGAGGATTCTCATAGTAGTATTTAGAAGACTATGAGGAGACATTTAGTCCGGTTGCAAAGATGACTTCAGTTAGAGTGGTGATCGCCTTGGCTGCTGGCAAGGGATGGAGGATGTGGCAGCTTGATGTAAAGAACACCTTTCTTTATGAAGAAATTGACAAGGACATCTTCATAGATCAGCCACTTGGATTTGTTTCTGAAAATCATCCAAACTATATCTGGAGGCTCAGGAAGGATCTCTACGGGTTGAAGCAAGCTCCTAGAGCTAGGTATGGAAAGATAACAGAATATTTGCAATTCTACGGTTATCTTGCTTCCAACTTGGATTCTAGCTTGTTCGTCAAGAAGAAGGGGGAGCTTCAAGTCTTAGTCCTGCACTTTGTGCTTGATATGATCATCACAGGGAATTCGGAGGAGGAAGTATCAAGGCTCAGGGCTGAGCTTGCTATACGCTTCAAGATGAAAGACTTGGGAGAGCTTCATCACTTTCTCGGTCTTGAAGTGGCGAGGAAGGAGTGTGGGATTCTCATTTGCCAGAAGGAATATGCGGATCGCATTGTAAGTCGATTCGACATGGGTGAAGGGAAGAGTTGCTCTACTCCACTGAAACATGGGCTGAAGCTTCGACGAGATGAAGGAAGGATTCTTCCTGATCCCTGGTGTTCAGGGTTCTTGTAGGGAGTTTGATCTACCTGATGATTACAAGGCCAGACATTGCTTATGCTGTTGGCCGAGTAAGTCGGTTTATGGCTGAACCAAGGAAGTCACATCTGCTAGTGGCAAAGAATATCATGAAGTATGTCAAGACAACTTCTGACATGAGACTCCTCTATCATAGAGATGCGAACTTGGCTTTGCTTGGATATACGGATGCTGACTATGGTGGTGACTCGGATGATCGAAGATCAACTTCGGGTTATGTTTTCACTTGGGGTACAACTTGTATTTCGTAGTGTAGCAAGAAGCAGGATTTTGTGTCCGTGTCTACTACGGAAGCTAAGTATAAGGCTTCGGCCTTGGCTGCTCGGGATGCTATCTGGTTTTGGAGGCTTGTAGAGGATGTTCATGAAGAAGTGAAAGGTCCTACTTTGCTCCAGGGTGACAATGAGAGTGCTCTCAAACTGGTAAACAATCCATTGTGTCACGCAAGGACCAAGCATATTGAAATTGAGCACCACTTCATAATGGAGAACGTGTTGGAGGGATCTCTTCTTGTCGGGCATGTTCGGAGTGAAGATAATCTTGGGGAAATCTTCACGAAGCCGCTGTCGAAGGGGCCTTTTCAGCGGTTACGTAGCTTACTGGGCTTGATCACCACTTCTCACTTCAAGGGGGAGTGTTGAAATTTGTGAAGTGGAAGTGGTGATGGGCAGGCCGGGCGGACTGAGCGGCATGTGCGGACTGAGTCCGCGGCCTGGGCGGACTGCTGGTTGCGGCCTGGGTGTTTGCTGTCTTGGTGGCTTGGCTGTTGAGCAGCCTGTGCGGCCTGACAAGCCTGGTGTGTGGTCTGAGCGGTCTGCTGTGTGTCCTGGTTGGTCTATGACCAAGGATGGTGGGCTTCTGAACCGACCTGAGCGGACTGCAGTTTGCGGGCTGTTGGATGTGCTTGTTGATCAGCGGCCTTGTGTTTTTGCTAGCTCTTGTGTAACCAGGCGGGTTGGAGATTGAATCCGCGGGAGGCTTTGCGGACTGGCGAGTCCGTAGTATCCGCTATTGCGGTCTGGCCTTGGAGATTGGTTGTGGCCCTTGCCGAGCTCTCCGGTGCTGCATCGGGTGTTAGCTACTATGGTGAACTGTGTGGACTAGTGTCAGAGTCCGGTAGTTGGCCGTTTGGGCAGCTGTACGAGTATATTTTGTAGACTTCCTTACCTTAGTGGAATTGGTGATCTTCTTTGGGAGTTGGCGGACTGGGCCTTGTACGCCGAGCTCACGCTAGGCCTTTGGTGATTTACTAGACTTGGTCAAATTCTGTGACAAGTTCAGTGTGTCTGCAGTATCCGCCAAGTCCCCTTTTGACCGGGTGGACTGCCTTTGGTCGTGGACTTATGACAGATGGAGGCTTTGGTCTTGTACTTTGCGGACTGCCTCTTTCGTGTGCGGACAGTTGCCGAAGGGGTTGTGGTTGTCCATGTGTGGTGATGTTTGCAGACTATGCGGACTGTGCGGACTATACCTGTACGCATAGTGTGGGCGGACTGTGCAAGTCCGCCTATTGAACATCTATGTCTTGCTCCTGGCGGTTTTCTTGGAAATCCGGCTAATTCCTTGCGGAATCAGCGGACAGGCATTTTGCTAGTGTGCGAGTTGGGGTGGTGAGTCTATTCACTAGGGTCGTGACCACACTCCTCACCTCGCCTATAAATAGACCCCCCCCGGCACGTCTATAGTAACCGAGTGAACAAAAAGTGGGGCTTGGGCAATTATTGCGGTCTGAGTTTTTCTGTTCGTGCGGGTTGAGGAGAGCTGACGGTTTATTGTGTGCAGGTCACGCGACTAGCTTCCAGGAGCCAGGAGTTTGGCTATGACTTCGGTCAAGTGCTGTGAAGGGTGCGGTCTCTACGGTCTTAGTAGTTCGCTTTTGCGGCTTGTCAGTTCTTTGCTTCAACAGTTCTAGGTTCCAATAACCTGTCTGTAGTTCTCAGGCGGGTAGGCGGTCTGTTCTTTAGTTCCTCAACAGGCAGCGAATAACGGTGTGTATGCGTGATCTCGCGGTCTCGTCGGACTCTGTGTGCTATTCGGTGTATAGCAGCAGCAGCTCGGGCGGCTTCGGCGACCTTGGCGGACTGGGCGGTCTCGGCGGTCTCCAGTGCTGTCCGCCCGGCTTATTTTGTCCTTTCTGTTTGTAGCTTGTGTACTAGCGAAATTAAACCTCGCTATGTATACCTCGCCTTGTAAAGAAGTGTATATGAATATAAGACCTGCTTGTGCTTCCATTTGTGCTTGGTGTTAAGCTTGCTCTTGGGCTTCCGCATGATCAAGGTGTTAACTGGATAGTTCTGAGAATATTAATTTGACTTTAGGCTATCTTCTTGACCACCTTGTGAAAATTCAACACTATGAATAACAGAAAAGAAACTCACAAAGCATAAAAAAGTTATCTGGAAAAATTTAAAACCATTCAGCAGATATTAACAATAGTGCCTTGTGAAGTACAGATAACATATAATAGATAACAGTTCTAATCAAAAATATAGAAAGAAAAATTGTTCAGTCTTTCTTGGAGTCTTTATTCTGTTCATCTGAGGTAGGTCTGGTGAAGATAATTTCCCTTCTGTGATCTGCAGCTTCCAATTTTGTCATTTTCATGTCACTGGTTCCAAGAATTGTCACAAATACATCTCTTGGTACCATTGCTTCAGGATGTAATGACATGTAAGCATCAACATTAAAAAGATTATGTACCTGATATTTTTCTAACTCTTTCTTTCTATAGGAGGACATGGTAGTATACTGTGATGTGTCCTGTCCTTCTTCCATTGCTTTTCAAATCTGAGAAAGGGCTATTAACTCTTGAAATCTGGCCATTCTGGAGTTGGGGTCCATTTTTGGATCACAGACTGGAGAAAGAGGCCTTTCAAGAGATGCTTTATCAGGTTGATCATCTTCAGATATTTTTGGTTGCCTGCTGTGATTTTGGTGTTGATGATGCCTGCTGCTGCTGGAACTATATTGCTGTCTGGTGTAGGAAGGTTTAGACTAATAAGAAGATGTAGATTTCTGAACCTGAGAAATACTTCTAGAAGATCCTACTGCAGGAGGAAGAGGAGGAGGACCTCTCCTGAATTTAGGAGGTGGAGATTATCTCATACTCTTCTTCCTAGCTTTTTGTTCATTTTTGGAATATCTCATCCAGTTTGGGGTGTTTGGAGTGAGAGTTATGTTATGCAGGATGTAGTATGGAACATCAGCAAATGGATTTGGTTTAGGAACAGCCTTTGGAGGAGCAGTTTTAGCAGGAGCCTTCCTTTTCTTTGAACTTGTCATATTAGAGTCATCAGACTCATTATCAACATCATCATTAGAAGAATGTTCTGAATTGTCATAAAGAGCATCTAGCTGCATTAGTAAATTTGCTGAGATTCTAGGAATCCGTGGCGGTGCTTGACTTGTTGGTTCAGCAGAACTATCTGTTATAATATGAAAATTTTCTTCTTCTTCCATATCAACAAACAAAATATCATCCAAATATAGCATAGGATATTCACACCAGCCAAAGGTTGGTGGAGAGAATTCCTTGTGCTCAGGAGCTGGCTTACTAACACCAAAACTTTCTTTAATCTCAGAAACTACAAAACATGCCTTTAGTTGATCTACCACTTCAGGACTTATTGGAGCAGTATAGAATACAATAACTTTAGAGTTCAATACATCAAAACTTGGTAAAATATTTCGGTAAGCAGAATTAAAAGAATTCAGTAAAGAATATAGATCAATTGTGGGATTTATAAAGAAATCACAAGCAGTGATTATTTCTGCAGCTGTATCAGCCATGTCAGTATCAGAATCAATTATATCTATTATTTTAGTTGGAATATCTACATCTGCTGAATCATCAAACATATCAGAATCTGTTGTTGCTGCTACTGCAGGAGGAGGAACTGGAATTTCTTCATAGAACCTCTCCTCCTAGCTGGTTTCAGAGGGTCTTGAAGCCAGTCCTCCAAAAGAACGAACAGAAGAGAGAGCAGCAATTCTGGTAGAGAGAGAAATGATGGAGGCAGAGAGAGGAGCAATAGCATTTGTTATTAGTTGCTCAAGTGTTGGAGAAATGAAAGCAAGAAGATCATGGGCAATGTCAAAGAAATTTAAGTAGAGAGGTTCAGGTGCAGAGGTGGTGTAAGGGGTGTGATGTCCACAGTTTGAACACAGAAAATGCATGAGAGAAATTTGTATGGGTGTATTCTGGAAATGTGGAAGGAGGGTTGGATGGAATTTCAGTAGAGGAGGTAGGAACTATGGTAGTTGTTGATGCGTGAAAATGGCACCGGGGCAGCTAACACGGAGGGAGTGTTCGACCTCACAAGCTAGGAAAGGAAGAGGATGAAGGTTGCGGTGATAGAGGAGAAGAGGGAAGCTTCTTAGTGCTCGATAGTGGAGCAAGCAGCTTGTCAAGGAGTTGCAGGATAGAGGAGAGGGTCGATGAGCAAAGGAGAAGCATGATCAACAGAGAAGGTTGATCAAGAGAGGAGGAGTTTTATCAGGAGCTGTTGAGTAGACGGTTAATATGACGGTTGTGCTTGCAGGTTGGTTGCCGAGGGAGCTGAGCTTAGCTAGGAAGAAGGGAGAGAGAGGGGGCCGCTAGCAACGGCAACAACAGACTTCGCCCGCAGCGGCTTAAAAGCCACTCTTGCGACGGGCTTTCCTTTGATTGATAGCGAGAGTTACAACTTGCTAATACACCTTTACAACAAAGCAATAAAGGGTACAAGAAGGAAGCTGGAGGCTAAGGAAGAAGAATGCCAGAGGAGACCGCGCGGACTGAAGAGCGAAGCCGGCAGGCCGTGCGGTTAAGGGAATCGGGACACCGTGCGGACTGGAGAACCACATGCTGGCTAGCCGCGCGACTAAAGGCACAGAGACAGGCGCAGTCTGAGAAACAGAGTTCGCAGGAGTTGGGTTGGCAGGGTGACTTCGAGCGTGAGCACCTTGGAGATGACGAGACCTCCCGCGCGCCCCCCATACGAGAGGCATGGGGGCCTATTTATAGGCCAGAGGAGGTAACGACTTGCGGTGACGTTACCCCCGGTGAGACGGTAGCTTGAGCGAGATGGAGACGGAGTCCGCCGAGTCCGCACTAGACCGCGCGGACTGGGACTTGGTACTGAAGCCGGAGCTGCTGACGGCAAAATGAGACTCAGTGGTGGACTGCGATGCGGGTTCGCGTAGTCCGTCACTGATGAGCTGGGACTGTCCGCCTACTACTGGGGTGGCGGATGCTGGAAGCTATGTGGCAGACTGCGAGGAGAATCCGCGGAGTCCGCCACTGCTGAACTGATTGAGCTGCAAGGGCTGCAGGCAGCAGAGTGCCCGCGGAGTCCGACGTGTCCGCACGAGGTTATGCGGACTGGAACTGCCTTCTGGCTGATCTGATGCATGGCGGGCTGGAAAGAGCCCGCCACTACTGACTGAGTCCGCACGGAGGGTGCAGACTGAGGGAGAAACTGCTACTACTGGCTGAGCCTATGAAAGTCCTGTGGACTGAGGAGGAGTTGACCCCGCTGCTGCCGAGAAGCTGGTGCTGGCTAAGGAAAGGGCGGACTGCATAGAGAGTCCGCCAAGTCGGTCGAGTAGGCGGCTGCTGCAAGGCTAAGTCCGCTTATGCTGGAGATGGACAACCTGGCTGCTGAGGCTATTTGGGTTCACCACTGAAGGCGAACTGGAAGTCTCGACCACACTTCCAGTCTGCCCAGCTCGCGAGGAACTTGGATGTTTCTGCTGGTCTTGGAGGGTAGCCAGAGCTGCAATCCGCGCTCTGTAGGCGGGCTGGAGGAGTCGGTTGCCCGTGTTGCTGGGCGAAGTGATATGCGACCTGCTGTCGGCCTGAGCGGACAGGAGTACGAATCCGGCAAAGGAGCATCTGTTGAGACAGATGCGGTGAAGATGGAGGAACGCGACCTGTTGTCGGCCTGGGCGGATAGGAAGTTGAGTCCGGCAGAGAGAGACCTGCCGAGACAACCTTGCAGTTAAGCTGAAAAAGGGGGCGACCTGCAGAGGCGGACTGCTGAAGCAGTCCGCGGACTATACCGACCAAGGGAAGGCACGCAGCCTGGTCGGTCAGACCGCTGAGACTGCGCAAGCCGCGAGGCCTGAGCGGACAGAGAATTCTGTCCGCCCTCCTAGGGAATCACGACCTCCAGGAGAAACCCGGGGGAGGCCGCGACGAGCGAGCTGGGTCCCTTGGGAAGGATCGTCGATTTTGAGGTTAACATAATCCCCGCACTTTTTTAAGTTCCGAAATAGAATTTCGAAAAAGTTGGAAACCCGCGAAAATCGTGATCCACCCCAACGGAAAGGGAAGAGGGGCAAGGAGAGATTGAACCTGAAACCTCTCCTTAGGAGTTTGGTACTGCCTGTCTATTTTCCTGCAAGAGGAAAGTTAGGGTAGTCTTTTAAGGGTGGTACATCGAGTGTGTACCTGAGTTTGCTTTTGTGAAATGAAGATGTGTCTTCCACTAAGTTCTGCAAAATGAAGGTGAGAGGAAAACATAAAAGCATAATAACTTGCAAGTACCTGATGGATGCTTGCAAGCACTTATTATCCTCTGCAAAAACGGAAGGATGAAGAGTATACAAGAAGGAAAAATGAGCTGCAAGTACCTGGAAGGAACTTGCAAGTCTTTGTTGGTTTCTGAAAAATAAGAGTAAAAGGTATGCACAGTATTTGAAAGTAACTTGCAAGTACCTGTGAAGAAACTCGAAAGTATCGGATGATCTCTGCAAAATGGGAGTTAGGAACGTACATGATATATGTGAGTAACTTGCAAGTACCTATGAAGAAACTTGCAAGGGTCTGCTGATGTCTACAAGAAGGGAGTTAGGAGTAGGTTTTGTGTACAAAAAATAAGCTGCAAGTACCTGGATATGACTTGCAAGTGTCTGCTATCCACTACAAAGAAAAGAGTGAGCAGTAGACATAGACTAATGAATTAAACTGCAAGTACCTGGATGAGGCTTGCAGGTGTCTGTTGATCTCTACAAAGAGAAGAGTCAAAAATAGACAATATACGAAAGAAGCTTGCAAGTACCTGGGAGTTGGCTTGCAAGTGTCTGCTAGTCTCTGCAAGAAAAGAGTTAGGAGCAGACAAAACATGAAAAAATCTTCCAAGTACCTGGAAGAAGGCTTGCAACTGTTAACTGTTGATGAGATAAGGTGGACATGACCAAATGGCAAGGAAAAAGCCTGATGAGCTCTTTATCATGAAGCCCAGATCAATAAATCGAGCGCTAACTGTTGATATGGCTGGATGGACATGATCAGATTAGCAGAGAAAGAACTTGATGAATTCTGTCAATCTTAACCAGATTGTAATAGCATGGCTTGATAATCGAGGAGAGTAAGATTCTCAATCTATGCTACAGTTGAGATGAAGGCTTGAAGTTATCTTCCAGCAACATCTTGTGCATGCACACCGTGGGGGTAATTCCTTTGACATCCGAGAATTTCCACACAAAGGCTTTTCTACGTAACTTCATCACTTCAACGAGACAGATCTCCTGATAATATGTAAGAAGAGCTGAAATAATGGCAGGATGAATTTCCTTCTCTCCTAAAAAGGCATACTTCTGCGTGCATCTGAGCGACTTGAGCTCAGAAGATCCGTCCGAGTCAAACGGGGGTACCGCTAGAAGCTTGGGATCTCCAACCGGCGCCTTGTACGACCCTTCCTGAATATTTATATCGGGGTCACAAAACTAACTCTCAACCTCATCAGGCTGAAAAGTACGGTCGTTTTCAACATCCGTAGCACCTAGCTCCGCACAAATATCCCCTTTTGACCCCTTAAACATGTCAAAAACAGTCTTCTCTGATCCTAGGCACAACGTCAGCAAAACCTTTTTTGCATTTATGATGGCTCTTGCAGTGACCAGGAACGGACGTCCCAGAATAATCGACGTCCCATACGTATCCTCAATATCGAGGATAACGCTGTTGGCCAGAAAGTATAACCTGTTAACCTCAACCGTGAGATCCTCAACCAATCCAACAGGTTTCTTCTTTGATCGATCAGCCAGCTGCAGAATGACATTAGTGGGCCGAAGAATGCCAGAGCCCAGCTCACAGAAGATGGATAATGACATGAGATTGATGGACGCTCCAGAATGACATAACGCATGACTAAGCGCGGATCGCCCAATGGTACACGTAATCGAGAAGCTCCCTTGATCCTTTTATTTTATGGGCCAGTCCCGCACCACCATAGTGGGGCAATCCTCCCAGATCAAAATGCAGTCGCATAACTCAGAAGTCCGATTTTTTGCCAGAAGATCGTTCAAGTACTTCTCATAGCGTGGCACCTGTGTCAGCAGGTCGACAATAGGAATGTTCACCTGAACACCCTTCAGAATATCCGGAAACTTTTGTTGTTGCCTCTCTTTTCTGATATTTTGCAGCCTATGCAGAAATGGAGGCCTTGCCTGTGGGAGTTGGACTTCAAGTGTAATAGCCACCGAGGGTTCCTTGGGTGGCTCATCAGTACTCTGCCTGTCCCTGCTTTCAGACGGTTGGTCCTCCCAACGCACACGTTCATCCACAAGCATACCTGATGTGGTTAAAACTCCAAAATTATTTACGGTCACGCGGCGACCCGGCGGTTTTATTTGAGAAAAAAGGCAGAAAGATTTTATTTAAGAAAACGGGGCGCGCGTATTTATTTATTTTGGATATAAAAAGGTTGTGATCGAGTTTTAACGAAAGGAGGCAAGTGCACCTATCGTGAGTAGTACAGGATATTCCGGGTGGAATATCGAGGTCGTATTGTTCTCGGGTCTGGTTCGATTATTTCTACTCTTCCCTGGAGGGGACTATTATTTTACCGATAATTATCTTGTCGAGATATTTTATATATAATACAAAGGCAGTAATAAAAAGGCAGAAAGAAAATGAAAGCATGAAGGTGGTGCCGATGAAGAGCTTAGCTCGATGGCACCGAGAAAACAATTGAACTAAAATAGACTTTAAATAAAAAGAGCTCCTAAATTTCTAATTAATTAAGGCGGAGACTTGGCCGTGGAGGTTCCACTAAAATGAGCTCACCTATCTCTAGGACTATCGCTCACCTGAACGCTAAGACTATTCGACCGAACGTTAGTCCGACGAAGGATTCCTCTTAACGCCCGCATTACGCTAAGAACCCCGCTATTGGGTGGGGAACCCAATTCGGTAGAGTTGGCGCGCCTCCTCTCTCGAGGGTTAGTGCGGAACTCTCTTTGCCAAGGGGTGATCTGTCCATACGCACGACCTCTTGGCGAGCGTATGGAAAACGGAAATAGGGCCCACACATCGATATGTGGTCCTACGCGTCGTTAACCCCGGGCAAACCTTAAGTACTTTTAATTAATTAGAAAGATTAGACCTTTAATTATTTTAAGCTATTTTATCTGTCCCAATGCTCTTCGATACCGAGGGCTAAGAACGATTAGCCACTCATCGGAATGGGGACGACTTGTGGGAAAAGCGGAAAATAAAGCGATAAAGAAAGCAGTAAAATAAAGCAGTAAAATAAAGCAGTAAAATAAAGCAGGAAAATGCAAGTCCTACCCAAACGAGTAGGACTGAAGAAAGCTGTAAATTGCGAGTCCCGGCGCAACTGCGTGGGCGGGAGAAATGAAAGCAGTAAAACGCACACACGCAAGTCCTACTCAAATGAATAGGAGAAAATAAATACTGGTCCTACTCAACCGAGTAGGACAAAATAAATGCAACGCACGCACACTCTCTCTTGACATAAATGAAAACACACGCACTCTACAGGAAAGTAAACCTGTCATTAAACTCAAGTGAGTAGGCGGAAATAAAGAAAAATACAAACTCACGCACTCTACAGAAAGTAAAATAAGCAGGCGCCATTTAACTCTTAACGAGTAGGCGGAAATAAATGCGCACAAGTACAGAAATGAAAAAAAACTAAGTTACCTAAAAATGAAAACAACTGCATTTCTACCGCTAGAATGCGGTAGAAATGCATAAAAAGCCAAAATAAAAACTAAACGGGAAGAAAGTTTTGCAAATAAAAATGAAAATGCAAGTTATCGAAAAATAAAAACGAATACATTTCTACCGCTAGAATGCGGTAGAAATGCATAAAAAGAGAACGAAAAAAATAAAAGAGCAAAAGGTTAAACGAAAAATCAAAGTGCGCGAAAAATTAAAACGACTATATTATCATTCCTATAACTCCGTAAAAATGCTAAAAAAGTGAAAATAAAGCGAAAAAGAACGAAAAAGGTTTTGCAAAATAAAAAGCTAAGTAAAAAAAAGAGGAAAAACACTTTGAAAACATTTTTTACGGGTTTATAAAAATGAAATAGAAAGCTATAAAAACCTAAGTTAACAAAACTAAGTAAGAAAATGAAAACATAAAAGTGAATAAACTATACTCATACACTCACACACCCTTCTTAAAGAGAACAAAAACTAAGTTAAAACAAAAACAAAAAAAAATAAGATTGCATGAGGGATGAAACATAGATGAAGTCCAAGGGTTGTAATGGAAAAAAAACTACAATTGCATTAATAAAAAAAGTTATTACAAAGCTAAAAAAAAGAGAAAGAGGGAGAAAATATCCCTTACAACACATTTGGAACTCATCCGAGCAGCACCTCCCCTCACAAAATGGATCCAAAAAGTGGAACAGAAATCCAGAGCAGAACCTCTGAATTTATAGAAAAAATTTACATGGGTCACGCCCTTGGTCACGGGCGTGACAGGGGGCGTGACAGTACTATTTGGATGGCGGCCGGCGATTTGACGGGAAAGTGGACTTCGGGCTGGACACGTGTCGATCTCGCAGTGGTCACGCCCTTGGTCACGGGCGTGACAGGGGGCGTGACAGGCAGGTGGATCTGGGCGCGGTGCGCGCCGAAAGTCTTCGGGCAGGTCTTGTCGGCCAGGCGCAGTGGTCACGCCCTTGATCACGGGCGTGACTCTGGGCGTGTCAGCTGGTGTCGACACTCGACGAATGTCGAGCTGAAAGTGCCGAGTTGAAAATCGTCGAGTGGAAAGAGGTGTCACGCCCTAGGACACGGGCGTGACTCTAGGCGTGACTGCTAGTGTCGACACTCGACGAACGTCGAGATGAAATCGTCGAGTGGAGTGAACACGGGCTTGGGTCACGCCCCGTGTCGGGTGACACGGGCGTGAGCCCAGGCGTGTTAGGCTATTCTTCCCGAAAATTGCAGATTTCTTGGTTTTTGACGTGTCACGCCCAGGTCACGGGCATGACCAACATATCACGGGCGTGACAGGTCAATTTTTGGCAGATTTTCATTTTTTCCTGAAAAATAAAATAAAATAAGTTAGTATAATATTTACAAAAATAGGAGCATTTTATTGAATAAAAATAAATAAAAACGACAAAAATAAATGAAAACAACTAAATTAATGTACACAAAAATAGGTATATTTACAACTTATCAAATACCCCCATACTTAAGCTTTTGCTATTCCAGAGCAAAAGTTGGAGATGAACTTATAAGGAATAAAAGAAATCCTAAGTTTAGCTACCGCTTAACTTAATTAAAAGGAAGATCAAAATAAACATCCGGGGTTAAAGAATTAAATCCTAATTTATGAAATGTTATGAATAGAGGAAGAGTTTCAAAAATACTTCTACATAAAATAAAATAGAAGGCAAAAATTTATTTTTGTTAGTTTAACAAAGATGGATTGGATTTATACAAAAAACTTTAGCTTTAAAAGAAGTTAAAGGAAATAATGCAATTTAAAAATTATGCTCTCAAAAAAATTTTAAATTAAGTCTAGAATCATTGAAATAGGCTAAGTGGTTTGGTGGTTTATGAAGAATGCTTGGATATTGAGGTGAGGTAATTTTTTCTCGAACCTCCAATTTTTTTCTTTTTGGATAGTTAGGAAAATGAAATCTTATTTTCCTAACACATAATAAAAAAATTTTTTCTTTCTTCATAAGGATAAAATTAACCCAATGTATATTTGTAGAAGTAATGAATTTTATCCTCTTACTCCATATATAATCTTTTTAAATTATTGGGTGCCTATGTTTACGGAACGAAATCTTATTCTCATTGACATAGGATCTTTTAAGGTATAGGGGGGAATCATGTCAATTAAGACACGAAAAAAAATGGAAGTGGGTTTAGTTTTTCAAAAATAAAACTAGCTTTTAATCAAAAAGTTTTGAGAGCAACCTTTTTAAAATGAACGTTCCAATGTTTCTAAAAGCATGAAGTAGAAATAATTGAAATCCATGGATGTTATTTTATAACATAAAAAACGAGCTTCTATTTATAAAATTAGAAGTGGTGGTGAAAAACAAGTTCCCTATTATAAGGAAAAGACATAAAAAATTCTTTAAATCTTAACCCCAGACACTTAAATCTATCGAACTTTAATTAATAAACGAATAGTAAGCAAAGAATTACTAAAATTCGCATATAAATTAACTCGAAACTAGATTTTTGGAAAGCAAAAAGAGTTAAGATATGGTGTATTCGAATTATTTTGTTACATAATTTAACAAAACATTTTTTGGAATTTTTTAGAGTTTTATCATCATTTTTTTTGTGTTTTAATTATTATTTTTTAGGATTTTTTAGATTTTTTATCTTTTTAGGGTTTTGGGGTTTTTCTAAGTTTTTTTTTTAGTTTTTAGTTTTTGAGGATAAATTATTTACAAGAAAGAGGAGAGAAAGAAGAGTTATTTACAAAGAAGATAGGGGGGAAAGAGAGATTTTTACAAAAAAGGCAAAGTAAAAACTCGATTGCGGCCCTGCGAACAGACTCTTATTTGAATGGTTGGTTCGAAGAGTCGACCGTCGCGGGCAAGCAAGACGCAAGTTTTTACAAAAAAGAAGATGAGGGGGAAAGAGAATTTTTTTTTTTGAGTTTTATGAATTTTTTTGAAGTTTTATGATAATAAAAACAAGAAAAATTTTTTAGATTTTAAGTTTTGCAAATTTTTTTTTTTAGTTTTGATGAGTACAGAATAAAAAATTGCAGTATAGGAAAACACCCCCATACTTAAATCCAACATTGTCCCCAATGTTGCAATCTAAGTATGCGGAACAGATAATATACAAAATAAAATAAGTACAAAAAGAAAAAGGGAGGGAAGGAGGTTCCCTTAGACGAGTCCGGGAAGGCGCAGGTTGAAACTCTGCATTATTTAGAAGAAAAAGCAAAAAGATAACAGAAAAAACAAAAAAAAAGGATAAACTCGGCCTAAAGAGTGCGGGCGGTAGGGGGCATGTGCGTGGGACTCGAAGCTGACGTCTTAGCTTATGAGTGCAAGAAAAATGCGCTCCCCTATCGCGCATAAGAGTGAGAACTGCGCCGAATCAAAAATAAAATAAGTTAAATTAAAATAAACAAAATATATACTCGTTTTTTTTTGGTTTTTTTTTTTTTTTAAATCAAATTATTAATTTTTTTGTTTGTTTTGTTTTTTCATAAGGAAAATATATTTTTAAGTTTGTAATTTTTCATTTTTTTTTGTTTTTTTTTTTGTTTTTTTGTTTTGTTTTTAGTTTTATAGTTTTTTTTTTAAAGTTTTTAAGGTTTTGCAAAAAAATTTTTTTAGTTTTATAAGTTTTTCAAATTTTTTTTTTGTTTTATAATTTTGTAATATTTTATTATTATTATTATTATTATCATTATATTATATTGGCCATATATATATATATATAGGTAAAATTAATAGATTTCCAGGGTTTAAAATAACGAACCGAAAACTCCCTGGCAACGGCGCCAAAAACTTGATGTGGTTAAAACTCCAAAATTATTTACGGTCACGCGGCGACCCGGCGGTTTTATTTGAGAAAAAAGGCGGAAAGATTTTATTTAAGAAAACGGGGCGCGCGTATTTATTTATTTTGGATATAAAAAGGTTGTGATCGAGTTTTAACGAAAGGAGGCAAGTGCACCTATCGTGAGTAGTACAGGATATTTCGGGTGGAATATCGAGGTCGTATTGTTCACGGGTCTGGTTCGATTATTTCTACTCTTCCCTGGAGGGGACTATTATTTTACCGATAATTATCTTGTCGAGATATTTTATATATAATACAAAGGCAGTAATAAAAAGGCAGAAAGAAAATGAAAGCATGAAGGTGGTGCCGATGAAGAGCTTAGCTCGATGGCACCGAGAAAACAATTGAACTAAAATAGACTTTAAAAAAAAAGAGCTCCTAAATTTCTAATTAATTAAGGCGGAGACTTGGCCGTGGAGGTTCCACTAAAATGAGCTCACCTATCTCTAGGACTATCGCTCACCTGAACGCTAAGACTATTCGACCGAACGTTAGTCCGACGAAGGATTCCTCTTAACGCCCGCATTACGCTAAGAACCCCGCTATTGGGTGGGGAACCCAATCCGGTAGAGTTGGCGCGCCTCCTCTCTCGAGGGTTAGTGCGGAACTCTCTTTGCCAAGGGGTGATCTGTCCATACGCACGACCTCTTGGCGAGCGTATGGAAAACGGAAATAGGGCCCACACATCGATATGTGGTCCTACGCGTCGTTAACCCCGGGCAAACCTTAAGTACTTTTAATTAATTAGAAAGATTAGACCTTTAATTATTTTAAGCTATTTTATCTGTCCCAATGCTTTTCGATACCGAGGGCTAAGAACGATTAGCCACTCATCGGAATGGGGACGACTTGCGGGAAAAGCGGAAAATAAAGCGATAAAGAAAGCAGTAAAATAAAGCAGTAAAATAAAGCAGTAAAATAAAGCAGGAAAATGCAAGTCCTACCCAAACGAGTAGGACTGAAGAAAGCTGTAAATTGCGAGTCCCAGCGCAACTGCGTGGGCGGGAGAAATGAAAGCAGTAAAACGCACACACGCAAGTCCTACTCAAATGAGTAGGAGAAAATAAATACTGGTCCTACTCAACCGAGTAGGACAAAATAAATGCAACGCACGCACACTCTCTCTTGACATAAATGAAAACACACGCACTCTACAGGAAAGTAAACCTGCCATTAAACTCAAGTGAGTAGGCGGAAATAAAGAAAATTACAAACTCACGCACTCTACAGAAAGTAAAATAAGCAGGCGCCATTTAACTCTTAACGAGTAGGCGGAAATAAATGCGCACAAGTACAGAAATGAAAAAAAACTAAGTTACCTAAAAATGAAAACAACTGTATTTCTACCGCTAGAATGCGGTAGAAATGCATAAAAAGCCAAAATAAAAATTAAACGGGAAGAAAGTTTTGCAAATAAAAATGAAAATGCAAGTGATCGAAAAATAAAAACGAATACATTTCTACCGCTAGAATGCGGTAGAAATGCATAAAAAGAGAACGAAAAAAATAAAAGAGCAAAAGGTTAAACGAAAAATCAAAGTGCGCGAAAAATTAAAACGACTATATTATCATTCCTATAACTCCGTAAAAATGCTAAAAAAGTGAAAATAAAGCGAAAAAGAACGAAAAAGGTTTTGCGAAATAAAAAGCTAAGTAAAAAAAAGAGGAAAAACACTTTGAAAACATTTTTTACGGGTTTATAACAATGAAATAGAAAGCTATAAAAACCTAAGTTAACAAAACTAAGTAAGAAAATGAAAACATAAAAGTGAATAAACTATACTCATACACTCACACACCCTTCTTAAAGAGAACAAAAACTAAGTTAAAACAAAAACAAAAAAAATAAGATTGCATGAGGGATGAAACATAGATGAAGTCCAAGGGTTGTAATGGAAAAAAAACTACAATTGCATTAATAAAAAAAGTTATTACAAAGCTAAAAAAAGAGAAAGAGGGAGAAAATATCCCTTACAACACATTTGGAACTCATCCGAGCAGCACCTCCCCTTACAAAATGGATCCAAAAAGTGGAACAGAAATCCAGAGCAGAACCTCTGAATTTATAGAAAAAATTTACATGGGTCACGCCCTTGGTCACGGGCGTGACAGGGGGCGTGACAGTACTATTTGGATGGCGGCCGGCGATTTGACGGGAAAGTGGACTTCGGGCTGGACACGTGTCGGTCTCGCAGTGGTCACGCCCTTGGTCACGGGCGTGACAGGGGGCGTGACAGGCAGGTGGATCTGGGCGCGGTGCGCGCCGAAAGTCTTCGGGCAGGTCTTGTCGGCCAGGCGCAGTGGTCACGCCCTTGGTCACGGGCGTGACTCTAGGCGTGTCAGCTGGTGTCGACACTCGACGAATGTCGAGCTGAAAGTGTCGAGTTGAAAATCGTCGAGCGGAAAGAGGTGTCACGCCCTAGGTCACGGGCGTGACTCTAGGCGTGACTGCTAGTGTCGACACTCGACGAACGTCGAGATGAAATCGTCGAGTGGAGTGAACACGGGCTTGGGTCACGCCCCGTGTCGGGTGACACGGGCGTGAGCCCGGGCGTGTCAGGCTATTCTTCCCGAAAATTGCAGATTTCTTGGTTTTTGACGTGTCACGCACAGGTCACGGGCGTGACCAACATGTCACGGTCGTGACAGGTCAATTTTTGGCAGATTTTCATTTTTTCCTGAAAAATAAAATAAAATAAGTTAGTATAATATTTACAAAAATAGGAGCATTTTATTGAATAAAAATAAATAAAAACGACAAAAATAAATGAAAACAACTAAATTAATGTACACAAAAATAGGTATATTTACAACTTATCAATACCGTTGCTGAGGTTCATAGCATTTACGATTTCGGCAGGACGGTAGAGCCATAATTTCAACAATTTACCGACGATGGAAATAATATCTTGTAACTGTTGCAATATTACTGCTTAAGACCGCCACCACATTCCAACCCATACATAAAACGATGGATAAGCACCTCGCTCTCCTCGGCATTGCTATCTATGAATTGATAGTCCCCCACAGCTTCGAGCACGGGAGGCATCTTCCACAAACTGCTGGAGCACACCACATCATCCACTATCCGCCAAGTGTCAGCCATGGACCTATTAAATAGGGCGCCTCTAGCGGCATTGTCGAACAGGTACCGAAATTGCTCATGAATACCGAAATAAAATGTTTGCAAGAACACCATTCCAAATGCGTCCTGACCAGAACACTGGGATTGCAGCAAACGAAATCTTTACCAAGCCTCACTGAGAGACTTGCCAGAAAACTGCGTGAATGTGGCCAAATCTAAATTTGCCTATATCAACTACGCACGCGACAGTACTTTCTGAGGAATTGGACTTCAGCGCACTTCCATGAAGTTAGCTCGCTATGGAGGATATCCCTATACCATTGTCTAGCTTTTCCAGCAAGAGAAAATGCGAAAAACCTAATCACAGCCTTGTCCTGCACGTCCCCATCATAGAAAAATGTGCAACAAATCTCCAAGAAGCTATCAATATGAACCTGGGCATTCTCTCACTGGAGCCCATAAAACAAACAATGCTCCGAGATAAACATGATTAGCTCCGCGGATAGCTCAAAGTTGTCCTCATTGTGGTTGGAGTCTAGTTGAGGTTCCTGCATTTTAAATTAGTCGTGGACAAAATTGATCTATGAATAACGAGTAATGAAGAAGATGGAATGGTCAAACAACAATCATCTATCTCAAAAAGAAAAATACACACAACAGTTGCACTCCCCGGCAATGGCGCCAAAAACATAATGCACTCTCGGCAATTGTACAGATCGTTGTCAAGTAATAAAAGTGAGGTGTTTAATCCCCAAATTTCAATCTCTCGAGGAGTGCAAGTAGGGAGTGTGGTTTTGTTATTGGAAAAATGATTGCAAGCGGGAAAGTATCCAAAAGTGGTTTTTAATGTGGATTCCTAAGTTAACAATAATAAGAAAACTATTGCGGGCCACCATCACTGCATCGCTTAGGTGGAGTACTACAGAGATTAGTATGGACAAAGGACGAACAGCGATGGTCGCAATCACCTCTTCACAATGCATGCTTCTAGCAATCGCTAGAACGGCACAATCACAACAAGCACAAGAAAAATTGAATCTTTACAACACAAGCAATGATTAAGACATAACAACATAAAGATATGATGAAACCTTAAGCAAAACACTATTCTCAAGCAACAATCCCACTATCACAAGTTCAGAATGAAGTAACCACAAGAAGAGGTGGAGAAATACAACCGAGAGCACGAAGTCTTTCCGAGATTCACGGCCGGAGTCAAGGGTTGTAGGGCCTTGTCCGAGCTCAGTCTACGGATGACGTCGGGGAACCTAGATGGGCTGTCACTTCCTTCGAATATCCGACCTCGGTTTTCCCGCTCCGAGGAGTGGAAATGGCGGGGGAGCGGAGCTGCGTCCTTTGAAAGAGGAAATCTGCAACTTAAATAAAAAAAGTTAGAAAAATTGGTCACGCACGGTTTGGTGCACGACCGTGCACAAACCTTTCGATATTAACTTTAAGCATAGACACGAGGAAGGAGAAGCGTTGACACGTGCATTTTCCTTCACGCACGGGCAGTTCCGCCCATGCGTGAAGGACATCGCACGGGTAGTGACAGAGTGCTGGAGAGCAGGAACACACAGGAGAACCATGCGTGTTACTCGAGCATGGGCACAGCTGCCCGTGCCTAAATAACTTGCACGATTAGCTACAGAACGGAATAAACTAAAAAGATACAGGGAAACCATGCTTTTCCATCGTGCATGGTTTCGAAAACCATGCGTGAAGATCATTGAACTCAGCTCCACGAAATTCGTCGAGCTCGGCTCGACGTTCTTCCAGCAGACAAAAATGCACGATCCAAGGCAAACTGTGGGTGAAAGAAATGCACGACCGAGCGTTTTCCTTAAGACAGAATTCCCGCCTTTGGGAAAAACGAACCACCTGCACAATAAAACTAAAGCTGGAGCACAAGCACCCAGCACCAAATACTGCAAAGAAAACAACATGAAAGAGCTACGGGGAGCACCATGTGCATACCCCCAAAAACAGAATGTGCAATTGCACACCCTCAGGACAAAACAGTGCACAAAATGGTCCATGACCGAACGATGCAAATATAACCAATATCCGGTTGAAATGTAGTGCACGAATGAGAAACCCAGCCCAGATGAGTCAGAAAAACACTATAGATATCGGACTCAACAGGTACCGTTTAAGTTTTGTGTATATTTTCCTTTCTGTATATCGAGATGAAATTCTTTTAAGAGGGAGAGAATTGTAACGCCCCGAAATTCAAAAGATAGACGGTCAGCATTTAGAACCAACTTTGGTGCTTGGTATGGGTCACACGACCAGGGACATGGGCGTATCCATGGCCATGTCATGCTCGGGTTCGACGAACTTCTCGAGTGGTCGACGAAATGCACTCGAGACAGCGAACCCGGCCAGATACACGGCCGTGTCCCAGGCCTTGTCCTGCTCGGGCTGTTAGCCGGGCTGTGACGGGCGAGGAACACGGCATAGAGCTCCGGCGTGTTCGGGTTGACACAGGTGTGTAAAATTTGACACGGGCGTGTACAGAACCTGTGTTCTCTTTAGGATGGTTTTGGTCGTGTGTCGATGGAGGAACACGCCCCGCAACACGGGCGTGTACTGATTGACACGGGCGTGTCGAGAGCCTCTGTCCTGGTCTGGATGCGACAGTTTCGGCATCGATTGAGGCACACAGCCTTCGACACGGGCATGTCACAAGCCGTGTTCGGCCCAGGAAATTGATTTTAAGTGCGAATCGTGGCCGTCTGTTTCCTACTTTTGGGATTCAAGGGCCCAGGGCTGTTGTTGCTGGGTTATATCCGGGAATAGTGTTTGAAACTCTCATTTCCCTTTGAGCTTTCTCTTTCTAAACCCTTAGGGAGAGGGGAGAACAAGGAAGAAGGAGGAGGAGAGTTCCGGCCGCCGATGGAGCTTCAGAACCCCAAATCACAAGCCGAGTTTGGATGTACAGAGACGAGGTTGTTGCGGTGCTTTTCATCCGTCTAGATCTTCATGGCACCAAAGAGTAACGCAAGGGTAACGATTCTCATCTTAGACATGTGAAGTCCTCTTTCCTTTTTGCATTGGAAGCCCGCTCTCGTGATTATGCGGTGAGTGTGAAGTATTCCTTCAGGTAGACATGAATAGTCCCCTGAAAGTCCACCTAGTGTCAACTATCTTCACCTATGGGGGGGGGGGGGGGGGTCAATAGGTGACGTGCAATGTTTTTGCGGAATTTAAAATTGAATGTTTGGAGACTAAGGTGTCCCTCTTCGTTCGACGTCTTCTTGAAGTCCACGAAGAGTCCACAACCCTAGATCTCTCTTGGAGAGAATCTCCTAGGAACCGGCGGCGGCAAAGATGGGCGGCGGCTTGGTTCACGGGATCGGCGGCGACAACGATGTGCGGCTGCTGTACTTTGGAGATCCAAACTTCGTAGCAAAGCTAGCTAGGTCTTCCAACGGTCACACTAGGATCGGTCGTCTCGATCGTTTCGGACGGGGAAGGTGTTCCCGATCAACAAATCAAGAGACAAGGGATCTCTGGTTAGACGCGTGAGACGCTATGCTTGGCTATGCTTCTATCACCGGGAGATCTGGAGGAAACCTCGATCAAACGGGCGGCGATCGACTTGGACGAGCGGCGACGGCGGCAGAGCAGTTTCGCGATTTTAGGTCAAGATCGTCGCTCGGCTTCTTTCTGTGTATTTGCTCTGTTCAAAATACGCTTATATTTATACGGTGAAATACTTCAATATAACCGTTATGGGTCCCACCAGAAGAAACCCTAACCCCGGTTCAAAACAGTGCCAGCGGCAGAATCCGGTCCAGAGGTTTCATGAAAATTTCCCAAGTCAAAATCGGCGAGAATCACCTGTGATTCTCATCAAATCGTCGAGAATCAAGGGTGACTCTCGACGATTCGGCGAGAATCACAAAGTGATTCTCGACGATTCGTCGAGAATCACAAAGTGATTCTCGTCGAATTTGACTTGATTGCACTCTGATTTAGCCGGCGAGAATCAGCCAGTGATTCTCGACGATTCGGCGAGAATCACTAGTGATTCTCGCCGAATCGGGGAGAATCACTTGGTGATTCTCGTCGATTCTTACTTAGATGATTTTTCGTCTTACGCCTCTGAGCTGCTCTTTGACTCATCCTTGCTCCTTTTCTGCTCTTGCATAAACACATCCCTGTACTTGAAAGTAAGTGCACTCCAATAGAGAGAGTACACGTAGGCCAACACACTGATCTGCTCAACGAGGGATTACGTCGTGCAGACCCGTGTATATTGACCTACTGCACCCTGACATTGGTGTGCACTTAGCGTGGAATAACTGCAAGCACAACTTGAAATATTTTGTCAAATACATTGTCTATTTACCTTAGCTTGTTCAGGGGCTTCTTCAAATCAGGTACGTTGTGGATACAATACCCAACAATCGCCCCCTATTTGAAGAAGCCTAAACCCTACAAGCTAAGGTGAATAAAGCGTATGAGAATGAAAATCATAACCGTGAAATTTAGTTGAGAGAGATATTCATTACCAATACCAATTTCTTGAGAGCAAACTTGGAGAGCAAACCTGGAGCCATCTTAGCCAACTTGGATCCATCTCCCCCTTTTTGGCTTCTTCAAGTCTAGGTCTGTAGCATTTGACCCCTTGCTCCCCCTCAATTCTTGCACCTGGGCTCACACTTGAGTACCTTGCTCCCCTTCAGTTCTTGCACGAGCCTGGAGCTTCTGTAGTCTTCATTCCTCATAGTTTAGCATCCCCAATTCAGTTTTGAAAAGACTGAACTTGGCTTCGTCTAAGGGCTTTGTGAACATATCTGCAATCTGCTTGTCCGTGGGGACATAACAGAGAGAAATGTCCGTGTTCTCCACGTGCTCCCGAATGAAATGGTAGCGCACTTCAATATGCTTCGTTCTGCTGTGCGAAACCGGATTGTTGGCAATTGCAATTGCACTGGAGGAGTCGCAGTACATTGGTTCTTCCTTGAACTGAAGGTCGTAGTCGGCTAACTGGTTTCTGATCCATAGGAGTTGTGTGCAACAGCTGCCTGCCGAGATGTACTCAGACTCTGCTGTGGAGGTGGCTACACAATTCTGTTTCTTGCTATTCCATGAAATAAGCCTTCGTCCGAGGAATTGACACGTCCCGGAGGTGCTTTTCCTGTCATCCCTACTCCCTGCAAAATCATCATCTAAAAAACCTATTAGCTCGACATCATTGTTTCTCGGGTACCACAAGCCAAGATTGGGAGTGACTTTAAGGTATCTTAGAATTCTCTTTGCAGCGACATAGTGAGATTCCTTAGTGTTCACCTGATATCTGGCACAGACACATGTGGAGAACATGATATCCGGTCTACTGGCAGTAAGGTAGAGCAGGGATCCAATGATGCTTCTGTATTTGGTTTCATCGAAAGGTTTACCTTTCTCATCCTTATCCAGAGACATAGTGGATCCCATTGGAGTCCTCATAGAGGTTGCATTCTCCATACCGAATTTCTTGAGGAGTTCATTTGTGAACTTCGTCTGAGAGATGAAGATTCCATCCTCAGACTGTTTCACTTGAAGTCCCAAGAAATACTTTAGCTCTCCCATACTGCTCATTTCAAACTTTCCTTGCATAAGTTTGGAAAATGTTTTGCAAAGATTGTTGTCCGTTGAGCCGAATATTATGTCATCAACATAGATTTGCACCAGCAAAATCTTGCCTTTGACTTCCCTGAGAAACAATGTCTTATCTATTTTACCTCTAGAGAACTTGTTCTCAAGAAAAAAAACTAGATAAAGTCTCATACCAAGCTCGTGGAGCTTGTTTTAAACCATATAAAGCTTTATTAAGAAAATATACATGATTGGGATAAGTAGGATTGACAAAACCTGGGGGTTGAGCAACGTATACTTCCTCTTTCAGGTCTCCGTTCAAGAATGCTGATTTCACATCCATTTGATAGACTGTGAATCCTTTGTGCGAAGCATACGCCAGGAACAATCTGATTGCCTCGAGCCTTGCCACTGGTGCGAAGGTCTGGTTGAAGTCAATCCCCTCCTCCTGTATGTAACCTTGAGCCACCAGCCTTGCCTTGTTCTTTATGATGACACCATGTTCATCCAGTTTGTTTCTGAAGATCCACTTGGTGCCAATCACATTCAGCTTGTGTGGTCTGGGAACCAGCGTCCAAACATTGCATCGTTCGCATTGATGTAGTTCATCTTGCATGGCCAAAATCCATGCCACATCTTTGTTCGCCTTGTCAAACTTCTTTGGCTCAACCTGTGATAGGAAGCTAAGATGCAAAATTTCATTAATAGTACCTCTTCGAGTACTGACACCGACACGAGGATCTCCGATGATCTGATCTCTAGGATGATCCCTCACGTGCCGGAGCTCTAGAAGTCTGGCATCTGGAGCTTCGACTACTTCTTGGGCTTCTCCTCCTTCTAGGAGATTTGTTCCATTTTGATCTTCAACATTTCCAGATGACGTGGAGGTCGAAACTTTGACGTACTTAGGAGTGTCATCTTTTGCGGTCTCATCGAGACTCAGCTGTTCAAGTCGTGCACCTGCATCTTCAAGAATACCACTGGAAGAATTGCTGTTAAGCAAACTTCCTTCATCAAATACAACATTAATTGATTCTTCTACCACTAGGGATTTCTTATTGAAGACCCTATATGCCCGACTGTGGGAACTATAGCCCATGAATATGCCTTCGAAGCATTTTTCACCAAATTTAATACGCGGGTACTTCCCATTATTCAGTACATAGCATCGGCAACCAAAGATCCTCAAGTAGGATATGGTTGGTTTCCTTCCTCTCAGTAGCTCATAAGGCGTCTTACGATGATGCTTGTTGATCAATGCTCGGTTTTGTACATGACAAGCTGTATTGACAGCCTCTGCCCAGAAGTATTCTCGGAGAACAGCGTCTTTCAACATTGTCGTGCAGGCTTCAATGAGAGTTCTATTTCTCCTCTCCGCAACTCCATTTTACTGAGGAGTGCGCGTGGAGGAAAACTCATGAAAGATACCTTGTTCTTCACAAAACTCTGTCATAGCACCAGATTCGAATTCTGTTCCATGGTCACTTCTGATTTTGACCACTGAACAGTTAAATTCGTTCTGAACCTGCTTGACAAAACTAGTGAAGATGTCAAATGTATCTGACTTTTGTTTTATGAAGAACACCCAAGTAAACCGAGAATGATCATCAACTATCACGAGTGTATATGACTTGCCTCCCAAGCTATGAACTTGCATTGGACCAAACAAGTCCATATGTAGAAGATAAAGGCACCGGGAAGAGTCTTTGTCTGCAATGCTCTTAAAGGTAGCCCGAGTCTGTTTGCCCATCTGGCATGCAGGACAGGGGCTATCTTTGATGCACTTGATAATGGGAGCATCCCTTACCAAATTTTTAGAAAACAGCATACTAATTTTCTTGAAATTAATATGTGTCAATCTCTTGTGCCATTGTTCACAAAGAGATGCACTGCCAGCTGCCACTAGGCATACGGGGGTAGATGAATCTAAACTAAGAAAATTTAAGCAGAAAATATTTCGGCTCCTAATGCCTGTTAATATCGTCTCAGAAGAGGCGCATGAAATTATCAGGCATTTATCCTTGCAGAACTTAACGTCATAACCTTTATCACATAACTGACTTACACTGATCAGGTTATGATTTAACCCTTCAACATAAGCCACGTCGGTGATAGAGATTATACCGTTGGAAATCATACCGTAACCTCTGGTGACTCCTCGATCTGACCCTCCAAAGATGACTTTGGGTCCATTCTCGACTGGAGTGTAATCACGTAGCAGGCTTCTAGTCCCAGTCATGTGTCGGGAGCAACCACTGTCCAAGTACCAGATCGGCGTTTTTGTGGCCTTTTGACATTCCTGCAAAACAAAATTAATTTCCCTTAGGAACCCAATCGAACTTGGGTCCTAGATTCTTGGTTAGCATACTCCCCCTCGGTTGGTTAACCCTACGAGTGGTCGGCCTCGCATTGCTAACATAGGGAGTCTCGTGATACCTTGGATTAAACCAACAATCCACGGCAAAGTGATCGACTTTGCCACAACACCAACAGTCAAATCTGTTGTACCTCTTCCTAGGCTCCTGCTTTACCCTGGGAATGGTGGGTACAACTGGGGCCTTGGATCTAGAGGTGGAGGCCTCATGGTGATAGCAGTCACATGACTTCGTCACCTTCTGTTCCTTCAGTATAACAGGCTTGGCTCTTGGTGCCTGCTTTCCATTATGGCCGCTAGAGAATTGACCATAATTTCCCATGTGGATTTCCTCATAAGGTGCCTTGAAGGCACTCTCACCGAAGTTCCAGGGAAAAGTCCAACCATCATATCGGCTCTTTGGCTTTGCAACCGAGGTCCGGAAATGATGACCAAAGGTTGATTCAAAGTCATGTTGGTTGCAGGGAAAGCTAGGCTTTCTGAACTCAATAGGACTGAGCAGAGCCTTTCCCTTTTCATCAACAGAGGCCTTCTTGGCGGCCTTATTCTTTCTCTGGTTCCTGTTTCTCCTAGATGAGGAACCAGATACCCCTACATACCCCAAGCCAGCTCCTTTGGCCTGAGCAGAGAAGGTATCAACTACTGGAAGAACTGTTTTTGGCATAGAAAAGCTCTTGACGATCTTCCTTTCTGCCGCAAGTTGTTCTTCCAACTTGTCGACTTCCTCCTGCTTAAGATCAAGGAGCTTAAGAGACTCTGAATGCTTTGAAGTCAGGTCAAGGTGCTCCTATCGGAGAGAAATCAAACTGGTGACCTCTTCCCTTAGGGAGACACACTCACCCTTAAGGAATTTCACTTCCTTTTTCTCAGCCTTCAGTCTCTTACGGCACTCCTCGAAAGTGTTGAGCAGAAGCTCATACTTCTCGAGGAGCTCTGCTTCACGGGCCGAAAGGCTATCCTCAGGGTCATCATCCTGAGACTCAGGATCAGAGTCGGAGTCGGAGAGAGGGGTGTGAGCTTTTACCTTCCCAGTAAATGGGGGGCATTCTCCTTATGAGTCGGAGCGACCCACCAGCCCGAAGTTGGCTTCCTCATCATCACTGGAGTCTGAGGAATCAGACTCACTCAGTGTCTTTGTCCTTTTGGCGATGTAGCTCCTCTCGTTCTTCTTATCTCTCAAGGATTTGTGCTCCTCTTCTTTCCCTTTTTCTCTCTTGCCTTGGTAGCAGTCGGCCACGACGTGTCCTGACTTATTGCATCCAAAACAAATAATGTTAGAGGAGCGATGTTTGTTCGGTTTAGAAGCATACCTGTCAGAAGAATAATATTTCTTCTGAAGCTGGGAGAAGGAGCCATCTTTCTTTCTTTGATTCCTCATCTTGAGGA
This sequence comes from Platanthera guangdongensis, assembly GCA_039583875.1. Classification (NCBI taxonomy): domain Eukaryota; kingdom Viridiplantae; phylum Streptophyta; class Magnoliopsida; order Asparagales; family Orchidaceae; genus Platanthera; species Platanthera guangdongensis. The sequence continues at coordinate 91,501,758 of CM077166.1, forward strand.
ACTTCATGAATTCTCGGGTGATGAGGGAGAAATCCTCCTTGGACAGCTCTGTGCTGGAGGAGCATGGCTCGGAGTCCTCCTCCTCATCCTTTTTCCTGGCACGGTATGAAATCGCACCCATGCCTTTTCTGGAGTGAATGGCTTTTAGAGCCACAGTCTTTTCTTTGGCTGCAGCCTTCTCTGCTTCTTCTTCAGCTTTCCTAGTGTTCAGTTGAAGCTCATAGGACATCATCTTCCCAAACAGAATTTGCGTGTCTGTTTCTGCAAGTCTGCCAAACTCTCGGATGGCGCAGATCTTTGTGTCTCATTCCTTAGTAAGGGACCTAAGGAATTTATCATTAAGTTCACCATCAGTGAACACTCTTCCATATCCTTTGAGGGCATTAACAATCTTGAGGAAGTTCTCGAAGGTGACTCCGATCTCTTCCTTAGGCCCTTGTCTGAAGGCCTCACATTTCTGGTTCAGAAGGGATCTCCGATCATCCCTCACTTCATCAGTGCCCTCCATTAGGATAATCAGGCAGTGCCAGATCTCCTTTGCTGTCCTGCAGTTGCAAAAGTTCTGCATCATTGAGTCATCGACCGCGCTGACCAGAATGTTCTGCGCCTTCTTGTCAAGTCCCACAAGCACCATCTCGTCCTTGTCCATTTCAGAAATTTTCTTTGGCACTTTCTGGGTAGGATCAATGGTGGAGGCCTTAGTGGGGACATAAGGTCCCTCCTCCACGATCATGAAGAGTCGAGGATCAACAGCTTCCATGTAGAACCTGATCCTTTCCTTCTAGATAGGAAAGTTGAGCCTGGTGCACACTGGGATCTTGCCTGTGTACTTGAGCCCGTCCATAGTAGATGTTTGTCTTCTTCTTGACACTAGTGGCAGGATTCTACTCAAGGTGTGAACCTTTTTGATGAGTAACCTCCCTCTGATACCACTTGAAAGTCCACCTAGTGTCAACTATCTTCACCTATGGGGGGGGGGGGAATAGGTGACGTGCAGCATTTTTGCGGTATTTAAAATTGAACGTTTGGAGACTAAGGTGTCCCTCTTCGTTCGACGTATTCTTGAAGTCCACGAAGAGTCCACAACCCTAGATCACTCTTGGAGAGAATCTCCCCGGAACCGGCGGCGGCAAAGATGGGCGGCGGCTTGGTTCACGGGATCGGCGGCGACAACGATGTGCGGCTGCTGTACTTTGGAGATCCAAACTTCGTAGCAAAGCTAGCTAGGTCTTCCAACGGTCACACTAGGATCGGTCGTCTCGATCGATTCGGACGGGGAAGGTGTTCCCGATCAACAAATCAAGAGACAAGGGATCTCTGGTTAGACGCGTGAGACACTATGCTTGGCTATGCTTCTATCGCCGGGAGATCTGGAGGAAACCTCGATCAAACGGGCGGCGATCGACTTAGACGAGCGGCGACGGCGGCAGAGCAGTTTCGCGATTTTAGGTCAAGATCGTCGCTCGGCTTCTTTCTGTGTATTTGCTCTGTTCAAAATACGCGTATATTTATACGGTGAAATACTCCAATATAACCGTTATGGGTCCCACCAGAAGAAACCCTAACCCCGGTTCAAAACAGTGCCAGCGGCAGAATCCGGTCCAGAGGTTTCAAGAAAATTTCCCAAGTCAAAATCGGCGAGAATCACCTGTGATTCTCGTCAAATCGTCGAGAATCAAGTGTGATTCTCGACGATTCGGCGAGAATCACAAAGTGATTCTCGACGATTCGTCAAGAATCACAAAGTGATTCTCGTCGAATTTGACTTGATTGCACTCTGATTTAGCCGGGGAGAATCAGCCAGTGATTCTCGACGATTCGGCGAGAATCACTTGGTGATTCTCGTCGATTCTTACTTAGATGATTTTTCGTCTTACGCCTCTGAGCTGCTCTTTGACTCATCCTTGCTCCTTGTCTGCTCTTGCATAAACACAGCCCTGTACTTGAAAGTAAGTGCACTCCAATAGAGAGAGTACACGTAGGCCAACACACTGATCTGCTCAACGAGGGATTACGTCGTGCAGACCCGTGTATATTGACCTACTGCACCCTGACATTGGTGTGCACTTAGCGTGGAATAACTACAAGCACAACTTGTAATATTTTGTCAAATACATTGTCTATTTACCTTAGCTTGTTCAGGGGCTTCTTCAAATCAGGTACGTTATGGATACAATACCCAACATCCCCGTTGTTTTGTATATAGAGTCTGAAATAGAAGAACGAACTTAAGCATGTTGTGTGAAGACTACCCGGACAAGTTGGTCTGTATCGGTGATGTTTCATTGAATTAAAGGCCGGAGAAGACTGTGTGCCGATGTAAGACCACCCTCCCGGAACCCAAAACACGGCACGATGGGGGTCTTATGCCCAAAACAGCTGCCTTGCGGTAGCATTAGCACACGGACTAACCTGTACCACAAGACGCCTATTCCGCCAGTAACATCCAATATCAATCAAATCTAACCCGACCAAAATATAATTTAGAAGTCAATCCACACATAAGAATAAATAGTCCAAAAGTACAACAAGTCAAGAAGCTACTACAAGCTTCTAAAATATCAGAGTACGGCTAAACAATGCCCAAAGGCTACATCAAAGTCTCTCAAAACTCATATCGGTGACTGACGGTAGTGACGGTACCGTACCTTCAGGCCCTGTCGTCCAGGATTGGCTGTCCTGCTGCATAATCTGCGACTGCTCTACCTGCGGGGTTTCCTCCTAGAAAGGAAGACGTAGCAACCATCAGTCAAAAAGACTAAGTGGCTTCACATCCGCTCCCTCGACGACTCCTCGGCACCGGGTGGAGAAAGGAATCAGGGTACAATATATAATAAGTAATATGAGCAGGTACAAGCAGGTGGAATAAGTACATATAACGTGAGCAGTAAAAGAGGAAATGTGCAACATGATTAATAGCAGTCTACACTAGAAATTCTACACAAGTTATACCAAACACCTAGTATACAGTTCTACAACAGGAAAGTTAGTTAACTTATAAGGATGCCCATACAAGCTTATAAGTTAAGGATCGGTTTAATATAAATTAACTCATCATAAAGGAGTGCCCATACAAACTTATACGATGAGGATATTGTTATGCAATGTGTTGTAATGGTATATATGCAATGCAATGACTCAACCATGATCTCACACATGCAACCGATATGTTGACACAGACTTGTAGTTCCCACTATTCGAGCAGGTAGCTAACCTCTCAGGCATCAACCGTCGTGGCCAGGCGGTGATAGTAGAGCGGGCTTCTCTACTACTAAGCGGGTATCCACACTACTTCGATTAGGCCTTCGTATGCCTCAATGCTAAGAACACAACAGCAGAGCGCCATGCGTACTATGGCCCAGCCGGAGTATCGGGTAGATGTGCACCGAGAACCAAGGCATGAACTGGCCTTGTGTGACCCGGAAGGAGCCCCGGAAAAAGCACGAGGACTAAGACCAACCGTTCACTAGGCACGAAAGGAGCCCCGGGACATGAACACCGAGGACCAAGCCCTACCCCCAAAGTCTATATGTCAACTCCCGTCGGTGTGAAGACTGGTGAGCCCGTTGACCAGCCACACTATCCTTAACCCATGATTACGACACCGCGTGTCGACTCCCAAAGCATGCAGTTTTCACATCACCATATCATGGAATAAGCCTCGGAGAAAGCACGAGGACCAAGCCCAACCGTCCACTCGGCACAGAAGGAGCCTCGGGTAATGAACACCGAGGACCAAGCCCAACCGTCTGTCTATGTTGCGTAGCAACATTACCCAAATCAATGCGGTCTATAAGACTATCTACGACCTATGTTCACATAACTCTAACATAACCAATTACCATGCTTTAATCATGTTCATTCATTTGTGCGCACATGAATAAATAATCTAAATAGCAACGATCGTTTGTTCATAACAATCACCAACGATCGGGTATACAAATTCGAGTAAATCTTATCAATAATCGACATATTACCGTTATCGTTATGTCCTCAATATTACTCATATTGAAATCATTCTAATCTCATCAACACGTTAAAACGTTCACTAATTTATATCAAGTAGATTCGTTCCAGTGTAATTTACTTCTCCATTTGTTTACGTGTGATCCATCCAACAATTTCATCACTCGTTAAACTATGACATTTAAACATAAGGAATTCTCCAGCCCCTACGTCAATTAGTTATAATGTCTCTACCGAATTCAATACCAATGCTATACCATACCCAGAATTTTAAGCACAGAATACCATCACGACAACTCCTTTGACCGGAGATTTCCGAGGCTACAGAAATCCAGCGAAGGCATGTAACCCCTCATTGGAAAGGTATTTACAGTGGATACAACTTTCGTGTTTAGTCGGAAGCACAGATCTAGTCGTATCACACTTAAAAACAGCCACAAAGATCATTGTGTGCAGAACACAGATTTCTGCACGCATCTTAAGGCGGAGTGAACGGCATCGGTTCATCTTCCTCCTCAAGCCGATTTCCAAAAATCACATCCAGATTTCCTCCTCCCTTATTCACCCTCACAAGGCCACTTCTCTTCACGAAACCATCCTCCATCATCACATAGAAGAAAGGTGAGGTTGAAGACATCTAAAACCTAGGACACATGTTCTAGCATGGCCATTCCTAGAAAGCTTCTTCTCTCCATCAAGACTCTCTTCGGTCGATGTGACTTCTAAGAAATAAGTAGAGATCTAGCACCAAGGGAGATGGGAGAAAAATCACCTCGTTTCCGACATTTCCACCATTTCTGGCCAAGTATCTTGTAACTCTTCTCGACGGAATCTTCTTCTCCTCGGCGACAGCGGTACTTCACCTCTTGGACTTGCTCCACCACCTTATTCCTCCTCTCCAGCAGTTTATCTAGGAAAAAGGCTGGGAATGAGAATGAAAATGACTAGGGTTTTCATTTCCCTTATAAATGAAAAATAACACGGGCAGGGATACGCCCGTGTCCTTACCAGTGTCCCGCTCGGGTGAAGCGTTGTCGACGGTTCAAAAACCTTTTCGATACACAAACACGGGTAGGGACACACCCATGTCACTACCCATGTCCAAGTGACACGGCCGTATGGCTGGCCGTGTCCTGCTCGGGCCTTTCTTCGTCGAGTTTCTCTTGACGAACATGGGTAGCGACCCGCCCGTGTCTCTACTCGTGTCCTCACACACATAGGTAGAGACACGCCAGTGTACATACTGTTGTCCTTCTCTGGAACTACTCGAGTAATCGACTCGAGTGCTGGATGGAGGCACAATGGTAGGGACACGCCCGTGTCCCTCTCGGGACACTCTTCGTTGACCTCTAGTCGACGCACACGGGTAGGGACATGTTGTGTCCCTACCATGTAATCATACACACGGGTAGTGACACGCCTGTGTAACTACCCGTTTCCTTCCCGGGAATAACTCGAGCCGTCGACTCGAGTACTGGGTGGACACACATTGGTAGGGACATGCCCGTGTCTCTACCTGTGTCCTTCTCTAGGCAGACTTCACCTCCCCTACAATAGTGTAAGCCTAGCTACCAGCACTTCCCTGAGCCCAAGTCAGCTCTCCTGACTCAAAAACGCACACGAGTGGCCTAGTGCGGATCGGGACGTTACACTGATAGTTATTTTTCGGGTATTCTACGCGATAGATTGCAATAGGGAACCTTGTGGACTAACTCCAAGGTGCACCCGGAAAAATGGGCAGATGCGTCATTCTGCCATCTTGGTGTCCTGGGAGCCAACTTGCACATAACTTGGTTATGTAAAGTGTGTGATCGCATTGGGACTTGGGGAAGCTTGACCCACACATATGGCTAAAATTGACGTTGCGGTGTGAGAAACGGGTTAGGCGGAACCATACCCGCTCTATGTCGTTCGGTTAAAGAGACCTAAGGTACATGGCACTTGCCGTTGGAATTGATGGAGGGTCTTAAGCTTAGGCCGGAAAGACCATAATGCTCACGAGATTTTCCATCCAAGGGGTAGTGGTGAGACCGCGGATTTTGACTGGGTTCACCGAGAATGTGCCCTAGAGCATGGCGTGTGTGGCCGTGCGTGCCTACGCCTGTGATAAAGTGTAATTTCACTACTGTTTGGCTATGATAATAAAGTGCATGGAAGGAGCATCGTCGCCCCGAGTTTAGGGGCTGGGTCGTTATAATTTGGTCAGCTTTAGCTAACCGTTGCTTCTGTTTGCCACCGCTTCGGTGGATTGTTGCTTGGAGGTGCTGCGGAGTGTAGTGGCAAATAGCGGGCAAAAGCCCTTGTTGCGGAGCCAGCCCTCGATGACCTAAAGCGAATGTTTACTTTTATTCTCATGTATGACCGGCCTGCATCCCGATGTTTGGAAGACACCTTTTTGTTTAAAGTAAACTCTTGTAAGGCATAAGGCCAAGTACTTGTGTATTTGTACGTTCATTCCTTTTGGGTTAGTGTTAGTGGACATTCATGTTGTGGCTAGTTTCTTTGTTTGCAACATTTAAAACATTTGTGCTAGAATGTGCTCTATGTAGGACGTTAGTTATTGGAAGGATGGTTTCATCGCGTAACCCTTCGGTCTGTCTGTGGTATATGGCGTCGGGCCCCGACCTGACCTACTGCTATATGCTATATGACGGATAGGGGGTGTTAAAACTTCAACCTGGCTCCGCTGATGGTGTGTACCAGAAAGGCTACCTCCTATTTAAAATTTGGCATACATCTGGAGCTCCCAAAACTTACACAAATCCTTTGTCAAATGCTGAGAATGCTCCTCCTTCATTCTTGAGTAGATCAAGATATCATTCATGAAGACTATGATGAATATATCCAAATAGGGCTCAAACGCGCGGTTCATCAGACTCATGAATGCGGAAGGGGAATTCGGGAGCCCGAAAGGCCTCATTGTAAATCTGTATAGTCTGCTTCACGCTCTAAAAGTAGTCTTGGGCATGTCTTCCTCCTGGATCTGCAGCTGGTAGTATCTGGATCTCAAATCAAGCTTGGAGAACTAGTAGGCTCCCTACAACTGATGAAGCAACTGCTCAATCCTCAGTAGTGGATAGGTATTTTGCACTGTTAGCCAGTTCAACTGCCGGTAATCAATGCATAGTCATAGTGAACCATCCTTCTTCTTTAAAAAATTATATTGGGGCTCCTCAGGGTGATGAGCTTAACAGAAAGAATCCTAACTCGACAAGCTCCTATAATTGGTTCCTGAACTCTATCAACTACTTTGGGGCCATCCTTTAAGGTGCTCGAGACACAGGCCGCGCACCAGGTACCAATTGGATATAGAATTTTGTATCTCGAGCAGGAGGCAATCTGGGCATTTTCTTCGGGAATACATCAGAGAAGTCTGGAACCACTAAAATATCAGCAACGGAGGTTTCCGCCTCCGCAATCTCGAAGGAAATATGGTATACCTCGACTCCTTGCTCATGGGCTTTGACAGCCTATATAGATGATAATGATATATGAGATACATGTATAATACCTTCGATAATGACCTCTGAATTTCCATATCACAAGATGATCCTCCTTGTCGGGTAATTAATCTGGGCATGGTTCCAGTGCAACCACATCATGTCTAGAATCATATTGAAATCCAGCATCTTCAAGATCGTTGTCGGTGCCCTGAATATCTTCCCTACAATATCTGCCTCCATGATGCACTTGGCAGAGGATAAAAGCTCGGAACCATCTAGTAAATGCACACTCCTGGTTATGTCGGTAAATCAACATATACCATCTAGTCCCTCTAGGAACTCTTCAAATATGAACGAGTGTGAGACACCCATGTCAAAATATATATAAGCGGGCTTGCCGCTGATAAAGATAACGAGTCCAAATTACATACATATTTTTGGACTCATCTGGGCTAGTTTTATCGTTGATGCACTGTACTTTAGAAACATAATTGTTCCCATTTGTTATTATGTCCATTCCATGTTAAGTGCACTTTTGGCCCATTTTCAATGTGATTTCGTAGTTTCTATACTTTTGCCCTACTTGTGTTTTTCTATATCTGGATAATGTGGAATGCCCATTTCAGTGGCTCTTCTATTTTTGCTGCAGGTACAAAGGTCGTGTGTGTTCCGGGATTGTTTGGCAATATTTTTGTCAGTGGAATCCTTAGCGCACGACCACTGGTCTTGCGCGGTCTGTTCATCGAACCCCAAATGGTACAGGAATACTGCGCATGATCATTGGATCTATAGCGCATGACCACTGACTGTGAGCCACTGATCGTGCGCACTATTCTTCATTTTTCCAAGTTCTGTCTGGGGCAATCGCACGATTATGGGATCAAGTGCGCACGACCTCTGGTCATGCACCCATGATCGTGTGCTCTGATTTTTTGTTGTAGTATTTAAACCCGTGCTCTTGAATTTGGCCAAACACTTTCATTTTTTCGCCCTGCTACTGCGCGCGAAGCACCGTTTCTCTCCCCCCCCCATAGGTCCTCCACTCATCTCCACCCTTCGGGAAGATTTCTTCGGCGATCTGAAGCCATCATCAACCCTTCAGAGAGTTTTCGGCCACCAGGAGTGTGTAATAGAGATCTTTTGATACTCCTCATTTGGGCAAAGAGGGAAAAGCCTAAAGGAATGGGAAGATGACGGAGGAATACAAGTGTATTGACAACCCATTTACCTCCGGACGCAACCAACGGTTTGAGCTGAGAAGTGGACTGAAAACCCACCACTTCGGCCAAAAACCACGGCTATGCTTTACGCCTATCGATTTATTATACCTCTTCTCATAGTTAAATTCATTCTTAAGCTAGTAATGATTCTTAACTTATTTTTATTTGTCTATGAATGAAGTTTGCTTGGGATTGTTATAATTTCTTTGTTTGCTGTGATGCACTCGCCTCCATTCACATCCACTCCACTCGCGCACTAGAACCACTCTAGCAAAATCTATAGGCGTGCGCAATCATCCACTTAAGCGCAATCTTATCCACGTGCGCGGCTCGAGTCAAATGCATTGCTTGTGTGTGTACTTTAAAATAGTGGTGTTAGCTTAGGATTTTAGGATAGAGTAGTGCGAAACTCGTGTAGTGTGTTGGATCCCTAGTAAGATTTGGGCTAGGTTCACTAAGTTAGGATCAAATGACACACAATGTATAGCGATGTTCATAGTTGTGTCCTAGAGTCCAGGCCAAGTCCTTAGAGTGAACATCACATGGGCCAGCTATCAACAAGACTGCATGACTCAAGAATTAGAAGATTTTAAGACTCTATAAAGTAAGTTTGACGTTCGTAGTACTCAGGACGATCATTGTCGTGCTCATCTCGACGATCTCAGAGAAAAATCTCTGAGCTGAGCTCGACGAACTTTATTCTTTGGTCGATGAATCTTTGGACTACTACAGCATTCTGTCAAGACTATGTTCTCTAGTCTCAGGTTGATGAACTTAGTTCTCTGCCCGACAAATTATGGATTATCTACTTCAACAACTTAGAACCAGAAGACTTGTGTCGACAATCAGAGTATATGTCGACACCAACTGAGTCAACACTAGAATCACTTGTGTCGACACATAGATCATCAGTCGACACTTTGGAAAGATTGTGTTGACACACAAAATAACTGTCGACACCAACTGTGTCGACACCAGAAGAAAGAATATGTCGACTCACAGAAGACTTGTGTCGACACACAGGATATATGTCGACACCAACATCACTTGTGTCGACACACAGGATATCAGTCGACACCACCTGTGTCGATATCAATAATCCACAAGTCTTCTCTCTGATTGTTGACAGAGAAGACATAATCAACTCTCTCACCCCCACTGTGTAAAGGGTTATCATCTCCCTTCAAAAGTGATTCCTCGTTACAAGTCACCTGATCAAAAGACTTGGGGATTTGGTTTTTGAGCACCTGATCAAAAGCTCATTGGTGTCAGGCACCTGATCAAAAACTTGAGTGGATTCCTACCAGGGTGGTAGAAGAGTGGATGTACCCAGGTTGGGGAACCACTATAAATTTCTTGTGTCATTTGGTTGCCCTTTCTTTTGTTTTCTTGTTGTGCCTGTGGTAGTTAGTTTCTGTGCTTTTATATTTTGACTTATTTACTACTGCACTTAGACTAATCTGCATTATCCAGCAGAGAATTTTATAAAACTCTAAATACTCTATTCACCCCCCCTCTAGATTATTCCTGATCTAACTGCTCACTTTCAATTGGTATCAAAGCAGGTTCCTTTGGTTGTACAAGCTAACCGTTGAAACAAAGATCCTTTGTTAGATCTAAATTTTACTTTTTTTTTCATATTAGATTTATATACACAGCTATGGCACAAAACAAGGATTATGCAAGCACCAGACCTCCAGTTTGCAACCTATACAGGTTTTCCATCTGGAAGGCAAGAATTAAATTTTACATGAATTCTATTGATGAGGATATATACAACTCTATTTTGACAGGTCCCCCTCAAGCTTCAACTCCTGCAACATCTACAAGCACTAATACAGTTCCACCACCTGAGTGGAATGAGACCCAGAAGAAAGCAAAGATTACTGATGCCAAGGTAATCAACATATTGGCTCAAACTATGTCAGATGACATCTTTCAGAAGGTGGCTGAATTCACCTCAGCCAAAGCCATCTGGAATTCACTAAATCAGATGGTGGATGGTTCAGCTGATGAGAGAAAGGATAGGAGATCCAACCTCATATCTTTATATGAGAACTTCAAGAAATAATAAGCTGAATCAATGGCTGATATGTATAGCAGGTTAAGCTCAATAATCAATGAGCTAAATACCTTGGACAAGGACATCACCCTCATAGAGGTGAATGACAAGATTCTGATGTGCTTCCCAAGCTCATGGGATTCAAGGAACTGGACCATCAAGGAGGCCAGAAGCCTAAATGAGATATCTACAGAATCTATATTGGGCAAGTTAAAGTCTTATGAACAACTGATCAAGTCCAGGGAGGCAGTAGAGCAAAGAATACCTCCACCAGCCAGAAAAGAGCAAAGTATAGCTTTCAAGGCTGCTGAGGAGAGAGAGACATCAACATCAAATGAAGAGCTCATGAGCCTATTTGAGTCTATTTGCCAGAAGATTCTACAAGATGTCAAGAAAGGACTTCAGAACAAAGTCATCTAGGCAAGATGACAAACCCAGGTATGATAAAACACCAACTAAAGAAGTGGTGTGTTTTGGGTGCAGGAAACCTGGGCACTTCCTCTCTGAGTGTCCAGAGAAATAGAAGAAAGAGAAGAGAAGAGAGAAATACACCAGGAAACAGCACACCAACAAACCTTCTTCCAGCAAATACAAGAGGAAGGAAAAGGGTTTTGTGGCTGAAACCTGGAGTGAAACTGAAGATGAATCAACATCTTCCAGCTCCAGTGAAGATGAGAAAGAAGCAAGGGCTAAGGAGGTTTGCCTCATGTCAATTGATGCTTCCAGGAGCAATTCAGAAGAAGAGGAATCAGACAATGAAGAAGCTTCAGATTCAGAAGTTGATAAGGTACTATCTTCTTTTGTTTACACTTCAGATTCTTTTGAATTTGAATTTATATCAATGTGTATAGACTTAATAAATTCAGAGAAAGAGATTAAAACCCTTAGGGAAAAATTAGGAAATTTAAAAAACATTAACTCTGAAAATAACAGGTTAAAAGATGAATTATGCTTAGCTAATGAGCAAATAACACTGGTAAAAACTGAGCTTTGTGAGGCTAAACAACTTAAGGAAACTCTTAATGGAAGAAGCCTCAAGCTGATGGACATCACAAGCACTGTGAATGCCAGACTTAATGGCAAGCTAGGCTTCGGTGCTTCATCAGGTTTACCACCCATTCTCAGGAAGAACATCCTAACAACCCCCATAAAATTTGTCACTGCTATGGGAAAAGAAAAAGACAACAATAAAAAACAACAGAAAATGTTTCTAAATCAATAGGTCAGAAAACCAACAACCAGAAAACCATAGCTAACAAGGTTCAGCAGAATTCGTCGAACTTAGATCGACGAAATCTGGCCAGTTCGTTGAACCCAGATCGACGAACTCTGAACGCAAACTATTGTTATAGTTATTCGTATAACTGCGATCGACGAACTCTGTATGGTTCGTCGAGCAGAGGTCGACAAACAAGGGGCACAGATAATGAATATATTCATTCTCTGGGCAGAGATCGACGATCTCAACCCTATTCGTCGAACTCTGGTCGACGAACTTAAAGAAATTCGTCGAACCCACAAAGACTTAACGAAAACTTTAATTATAGAGGAAACTTAAATAATTCCAGGAAAGCCTTTAATCCACTAGCTGATTGGGTTATACCACCTAGGAGATATCACCCTCTAGGATATAAATCCCAACCTGAATTTTCTATAATTTCCAGCGATTCATACCAGGAAAACAAAGGACCCAAGGTAACCTGGGTCAAGAATATTTAACTGTTTTTCATTACAGGGGAAGAGCTGTCCAAGTGTGAATCAACCTTGGTACCTAGATAGTGGCTGCTCCAAACATATGACAGGAAGCAAGGATAATCTAACTAATTATAAGTCCAACCCAGGACCAAAGGTCATCTTTGGTGACTCCAAATGTGGCCAGTCAGAAGGTTTTTGAGAAGTGAAGATTGGAGCTGTCACATTCAAGAAAGTGACATATGTCAAAGGACTGAAGCATAACCTCATCTCCATATGTCAATTATATGATGAAGGTTATCAGGTACATTTTAGTTCATCTTCATGTATTATCACTAATAAAGAAAACCAAACAGTTTTAATTGGGAATAGACAAGGCAATATATATTAAGTTGATGTTTTATCTGCCAATTCTGTTATCTATTTACTTAATATAATTAGTAACCAGAATGACATATGGCATAAAAGAGTAGGTCATATTAATATGAATAACATTGCTAGGCTATGTAAAGACAACCTTGTAAGAGGTCTACCTTCTGGTCCCTACAAGAAGGAAGGCCTTTGCAGAGCTTGTCAATTAGGCAAACAAACTAAATCTAGTTTCAAATCTATTAATAAAAGTGATTCACCTAGGATTCTGTATTTGCTACACATGGATCTATTTGGACCCATTACTATACAAAGCCTAGGAGGGAGATCTTACACCTTAGTTATTGTAGATGACTTCTCTAGGTTCCCTTGGGTATCCTTTCTGAGATCTAAGTCAGATACCTTCAAGGTTCTTACAGATTTTCTCAGGACCATACATATTGATTTCTCTACTCATGTTGCATTGATCAGAAGTGATCATGGCACAGAGTTTGAGTCTCTTATTATGCATGAGTTCTATGAGAATGAAGGTATCAGGCATTGCTTCTCAGCTCCTAGAACTCCTCAACAAAATGGGGTAGCTGAAAGGAAAAATAGGACACTCATTGAAGTTGCAGGTACAGTACTTGCAGATGCTTACATGCCTCTATCCTTTTGGGCAGAGGCTGTGAACACTGCAAGCTATGTCCTGAATAGAAGCCTGATACATAAGCTAAAGAATAGGATTTCGTATAAATTACTAAAAGGAAAGAAACCTAAAATAAACTATTTTAAAGTCTTTGGTTGTATATGTTAAATTCACACAAACAACAAAAGATATATTAGAAAGTTTGAGGCAAAGGCTGAAGAGGGAATTTTTCTAGTATATTCCCAAGTAAGCAAAGCCTATAGGGTTTATAATAAATCAACTTTAAAAATTGAGGAGTCTATCCATGTTACTTTTGATGAAGCTAACATGTCTTGCAAGGAGAAAGAAATTTCTACCAGAATCAACTTGCAGGTACATCACTTGTGTGAGAGTTTGGATGGACTAAACCTTACCCAAGAGGTTCCAACTCATCCTTCTCAACAAGTCATTGAAGAAAGTGAAGATGAAGTCATTGAAGGGAGTGATATTTCCCCGATAACAAACATAATTCCATAGGAGGAATTAATTCCAAATGCTGTTGCAGAACCAACTCCACCAGCTGATCTTGTCACACTTAGGGATCACCCCAGTTCTCATGTTATTGGAGACATATTAGCAGGTGTACAGACAAGGCATCAACTCAACCAAGATTTGATGCATGCTTATTTCTCTCTCAGATTGAACCTCTATCCATCCATGATGTAGAGCAAGATCTCCACTGGATCATTGCAATGCAGGAGGAATTAAATCAGTTTAAGAGATGTAGAGTTTGGGATTTGGTTCCAAGGCCTCAAGACTACCCAGTACTTGGAACCAAATGGGTCTATAGAAACAAGTTGGATGCACAAGGTATAATAGTGAGGAATAAAGCCAGGCTTGTTGCACAAGGATATAGGCAAAAAGAAGGAATAGATTATGACCAGACCTTTGCACCTGTTGCAAGGTTGGAAGCAATCAGAATATTCCTTGCCTATGCAGCTTACAAGAGATTCAGGGTCTATCAAATGGATGTGAAAAGTGCATTCTTGAATGGAGTACTCATGTAACGCCCCGAAACTCAAAGGAGCAAAGGGGGACGTTTTGGGCCAGTTTTGGTTTCTGGCTGACGGCACACGGCCTGGGACACGGGCGTGTCCCAGGGCGTGTCAAGTGTGTGCCGACACTTAGTCGCGAAGTCGTCGAGTTATACTCGACGATTTGACGAGAAACGGCACACGGCCTGCGACACGGGCGTGTCGCAGGGCGTGTCGACCCGTGTCGACACTTAGCCGTGAAATCGTCGAGTTATTCTCGACGATTCGTCGAGAATGGGCACACGGCCTGCGACACGGGCGTGTCGCAGGGCGTGTCGACCCGTGTCGACGATCGTCAATGTGAAATCGTCGAGATTCACTCGACGATCGTCGAGTCAAGGCACACGGCCTAGGACACGGGCATGTCCAAGGCCGTGTCATCCAGTCGTCGTTCTCCCCTCGACGAAATGTCCCGTGTACACGGCCTGGGGGCCCAGGCGTGTCAATGTGACACGGGCAAGGACACGGGCGTGTCCTAGAACCCGTGTAGTGCTCGGGTTGGAAACGGGGGAAAAATCATGGGGTACACGGCCGGCTACACGGCCATGTCAGCTGGAACACGGGCGTGTCAGCTCGAACACGGGCATGTCCGATACCCGTGTGCGTGTTCAGAAGATTCGATTTTGACGGCGAATGCGGCACACGGCACTGGACACGGGCGTGTGCCAGGCCGTGTTCGGCCCAGTTTGGGCATTTCAGCCCCGAATCAAAGCCGCTCGTTTTCTTAGGTTGAGATCCGACGGCTGGGGATGGTTCCTGAGAGTATATACTCGGGTTTGACTTAGAAAAATCCACACTTTTCACCCCTTTTCATCTCTTCAAACCCTTGGAGAAAGAAGAGCTAAGGCAAGAGGAAGAGGAGCTAGATCCGCCATTGGAGGAGCTTCGGAGCTCCGAATCGCAAGCCGACTCCGGATCCACGGAGGCAACGGAAGTGCGGTGATTTCTATCCGATTACATTTCGATGGCGCCAAAGAGGAACGCAAGGGTAACGATCCTCACTTGTGAGCATGATAGCTCTCTTTCTTAGCATAGGAAGCCCTCTCTCGCGAGTTTGCGAAGAGTTGGAGGCGTTCCTTCGGGTAGATATGTAAAGTCCCCATTGTTTAGCGTCCGTATGCGAGAACGGACATAGGCATTTTGGTTGAAGCCTACCCGGACATGTTAGTCCGGATCGGTGATGTTGCATTGCTTAAGGCCGGAGAAGACTCCGTGCTATTTGGTGTTTTCGGGTTTTCTACGCGGTAGATTGCAGCAGGGAGCCTTGGGGACTAACCCAAAGGTGCACCCGGAAAACTGGGCGGATACGAGGTCTTGCCAACTTGGTGGCTTGGAAGCCAACTTGAACATAACCGGGTTATGTGACTTGTGATGAAAATGGGACTCGGTAGAAGTTTGACCTGCGCATATGGTTTAAATTACCGTTGCGGGCGCATATGGTTTAAATTACCGTTGCGTTGTGAGCACGGGTTAGATGGAACCGTACCCACTCTATGTCGTTCGGATTAGGGCCGTTGGCATAGATGAGGGTCTTCGGCGGTCTATGGTTTTAATTACCGTGACCCATGCCAGGAAGACAAACTGCTCATTGTTTGGCCGTCCAAGAGAGGATGGCGGTGAGTCGGCAGACTTAGACTGCGTTCACCAAGAATGTGCCCTGAGTGCACGGGGTGTGTGGCCGTTGAGCCTCCGCCTGTGATGAAATGACTATATTTATAATGCTCGCTTATGCTAATGAAATGCAGGGAAGGAGCATCGCCGCCCCGAGTTGGGGGCGGGATCATTATAATTTGGTCAGCATTGCTGACCGTTGCTTTGTTTGCCACCGTGCGGTGGTTTGTTTGCTTGCAGGTGCAGCTGGACCGAGCGGTCAATAGCGGGCTAAAGCCCTTTTTGCGAAGCTGGCCCTCGAAGGCCCAAGTGAAATGTTTTCTATTTTTATTCATGTATGGCCGGCCTGCGTGCCGAGGTTGGTAAATCATGTAACGGACAAGTGAAACTTTTTGTAAGGCCTTAAGGCCAATGTTTGGGTATTTTTGTATACATTCCTAAATGTTGTATTAGTGGACATTCGTGCTCTTATGCTGGGTTCTTGTTTACAACTTATATTAACTGCTTCCGCTAGAATGCTCTGTGTAGGACGTTGAGATTGGTTGGATGGTTTCCATAAGTAACCACCCGGTCTGTCTGTGGTATATGGCGTCGGGCCCCGGCCGGACCTACTGCTATATGTTATGCGACGGATAGGGGGTGTTACAATTTGGTATCAGACTACTGGTTTTGGTCGGGCTTAAACGGAATTCGTGGTCGAATTCTTTTTAAGGGGTGGTGAGCACATTGTGTGCGTCATCGTTATAATGGTAAAAGAACCCATGAATGTCCACTTAGGAATGAAAATACTCGTGTTTGAGGAACCTGCGTGTTCCTATAATTGCTGTTTGCAATGTTATTTGGTCGCTTAACGGTGTTTTGTACCACTATAGGTGACCCGAAGTGGTGTTGGGCCGTCAGAACGCCGAGGTTCTGAGGCTAGTAGTGCACCAGAAGTTGCTCCAGCAACACCTTTGTCGGCTGAAAATATACGATTGGTGGCTGAAGCGGTGTTGGCCGTGATCAATGCGCAGCCTGGAAGGCAAGCGCAGCAGCCCGCTCCTGTGATGGAGCAAGTACCTCTTCAAGAGGCCGAGCCGAGGAGGATGGAGCAAGTGGTTGTAGAACCAATAGTGCCAAGGAGGGCGACTGAGAGGCAGTTGAAGCATGTAATGAGCTTTAACCCTCCGTTATTCTCGGGGTTGGGAACCCCATCGCAAGCTGAAGACTGGCTCTCTAGGGTGAAGAGAGTCATGACAGCGACGGAGACGGAGGAGTGGCAAATGACCACCATCGCTACGTTTCTTCTGGATGGGGAAGCGAGGATGTGGTGGGAAGGTTTGGAGCTGCATCATTTGAGAGGTAGACAACTGATAGACGTTCCGATAGAAGAGTTCTCGGAA
Source organism: Platanthera guangdongensis (assembly GCA_039583875.1). Taxonomy (NCBI): domain Eukaryota; kingdom Viridiplantae; phylum Streptophyta; class Magnoliopsida; order Asparagales; family Orchidaceae; genus Platanthera; species Platanthera guangdongensis. Next base: position 91,519,204 of record CM077166.1, read on the forward strand.
TTGTTCTTAGCAAGATACCTCCCTTCTACTCAGAGGATTTCAATGGAGAATGAGTTCCTGAAGTTGGTGCAGGGTGAGAGGAGCGTGGATGAATATCTCCACGAGTTTACGCGGTTGAGTCGTTATGCTAGCTCCATAATCATGGATGAGGAGCGCAAGACTAATCGTTTTTATGAAGGCTTGAGGGATGAGCTGAGATTGTTACTGTCGGGGCCAATGACGCAGGGTTTCTTAACCTTGATCAATACTGCCCGGTCCTTGGAGAAGGACATGAAGAGTGTACAAGCGAAGAAAGGCTTGGGCGAGAAGAAATCTGGGTTCAAAGTGCCGACTACTTCAAAGTCTGGCTATCAAAGATTCTTTAAGAAGCATAGGACTTCGGGTCCAGCTCCTTCTGGTGCTTCTGGGGCGACTACGAGTCGGACCCCGGGCGCGTGCTTCACTTGTGGCAAGACGGGGCATTTCGCCCGTGATTGTTGGAGCGGACGTCCTAAGTCCGAAAGGAGGCCAGGAGCTACCTACGAAGAGAAGGGAAAGGCGGTGGAGTCGACCGCATCTCACTATGCTCCGGCCCAACCAAGGGTTTACAATCTTGGCCAACAGGAGGCCATTAAACAAGCTGACGTGCTGACAGGTACGGTTTAATTTATAGCAAGTCAATTCCTTTATATGCTTGTTATGTATATGTTACCTTACCACTGCTTGTTTAGGATTTGTAATGATTTGTGAAAATCCCGCACGAGCACTCTTCGATACGGGAGCTTCACACTCCTTCTTGTCCGAAGGATTTATATCACGCATCGGAGTCCCTTCTTCGATAGCGAAGGACAAGTTGGATGTGTTGTTGCCCAATGGGTGTTCGATGCGAGCGGTTAGGATCTGCGAGGTTAAGACTTGTATTGGAGAGCAGGAGTTCGACCTGCGGGCGTCTTTACTTCCGTTAGTGGAGTTCGACGTCATATTTGGCATGGACTGGCTCTCGGAACAGCAGGCCCATATAGATTGCGGTAGCAAGGAAGTCAAGCTGGGAGCGAGTCGTGAGACGACTTTTACGGGCTTAAAGGGGTCGAGCAGGACGTTGATGTCTGCTCTTCAGGTGGTGAAGGCGGTTCGTGCTGGAGCAGAACTGTTCTTTACACTAGTGGAGGTTGCAAAGCCGAAGCCCGCGTTGGATTGTATTTCAGTGGTATCAGAATACCCTGATGTGTTCCCCGCAGATCTTCCTAGAGCCCCGCCTCAACGGGAGATAGATTTTACGATCGAGCTAGTGCCAGGTGCAAAGCCTGTGTCACGATCTCCGTATCGGCTAGCGCCTAAGGAAATGGCGGAGCTGAAAGTTCAACTGCAAGAGTTGTTGGAGCAAGGGTATGTGCGCCCGAGTTCTTCGCCTTGGAGCGCACCGGTCCTCTTTGTTAAGAAGAAGGACGGAAGCTTGAGATTGTGTATTGATTATCGGGAGCTAAACAAGCTGACTGAGAAGAATAAGTACCCGATCCCTAGGATTGATGATCTCTTTGATCAGTTAGTCGGGTCGACGGTGTACTCGAAGTTAGATCTCAAGTCTGGGTACTATCAGCTGCGGATAAGGGAGAGTGATATCCCGAAGACAGCGTTTAGTACGAGATACGGGCATTATGAGTTTACGGTCATGCCGTTTGGGCTGACTAATGCGCCATCGGTGTTCATGGATTTGATGAACAGGACGTTCAGGGAGTACTTGGACCATTTCGTGATCGTCTTCATCGACGATATTTTGGTGTACTCGCAAAGTGAGGAAGATCACTTCAAGCATCTTCATTTGGTGCTGGAGACGCTAAGGAGAAACCAGTTGTATGCCAAGTTCTCGAAGTGCGAGTTTTGGCTATCCTCAGTAGCGTTCCTCGGGCATATAGTGAGTGGAGAGGGTATTGCGGTGGATCCGGCGAAGATTGTTGCGATACGGGAGTGGCCTGAGCTTGCTACGGTAGCAGAAGTCCGGAGCTTTTTGGGGCTTGCCGGTTATTATAGGCGCTTCGTAGAGAACTTCTCGCGGATAGCGCTACCTCTCACTACTTTGACGAGGAAGGAGCATAAGTTCGTTTGGACGCCGGAGTGCGCGCGAGCTTTTGAGGAATTGAAGTGTCGGTTGACCACGGCGCCTGTATTGAGTTCGTCGGTTGGGACCGAAGGCTATGAGATATATAGCGATTCTTCAGGCAGCGGTTTGGGTTGTGTGCTACTGCAGCACGGAAGCGTGATAGCTTATGGCTCGAGACAGCTAAAAGTGCACGAGAGGAATTATCCGGTCCATGACTTGGAGTTAGCGGCCGTGATTTTTGCCTTGAAGCTGTGGAGACACTATTTGTACGGTGTGAAGATTGATATCTACACCGATCACAAGAGCCTAAAGTACCTGATTGATCAGAAGGATCTGAATATGCGGCAGCGTAGATGGATGGAGTTCTTAGGGGACTAAACATTCAAGATCCACTACGTGCCTGGCAAAGGGAATGCGGTTGCGGACGCGTTGAGTCGTCGAGCCCCAGCTCAAGCGAATTGGCTATCAGTGCATGATGAGCGGTTGGTGCAGGAGCTGGAGGCGTTGGAGATTGTTTGTGTGGATAGACAATCTAGTGCTGAAGCAGTGCTGAATTGGACTGAAGTCCAATATGACCTGGCTGATCGGATTCGGCAGGCTTTGGATATGGATGCTCATATGAAGCAGTTCATGATAGAGGCTTTGGATGGGTCAAATTCCCAATTCGTTGTAGAGGACGGATTGCTGTGGAAAGACGGTCGTCTGTGCGTCCCAAGCGTGGGCAATTTACGGGTGGAGTTGTTGTACGAGGCACACCATACCAGGTACTCGATTCACCCGGGGAGCACGAAGATGTACCGCGATGTAAGAAGCTATTTTGGTGGCCGGGTTTGAAAAAGGATGTGGCGCTATACGTAGCGAAGTGCCAAACCTGCGCCTTAGTAAAGGCGGAGTGCCAAAAGCCGGGAGGATTTCTTAAGTCCTTGCCTATTCCGGAGTGGAAATTTGACGACATCTCTATGTACTTTGTGCACGGTTTGCCAAGGTCGCAAAAGGGGAACGACGCCATTTGGGTGGTCGTGGATCGATTAACGAAGGTGTCGCATTTTATTCCGCATAGGAAGGACGATCCGGTGGAGAAGCTGGCGAAGCTCTATGTGGATAATATAGTACGGCTTCATGGTGTGCCCCGCAGCATCGTGAGTGACCGAGATGGGCGGTTCACGTCCAATGATTGGAGGCTGGTGCAGCAAATGTTGGGAACAAAGCTGAAGTTTAGCACAGCCTTCCATCCACAAACGGATGGGCAGACCGAGAGGGTCAATAGAACCATGGAAGACATGCTTCGCATGTGTGTTTTGGACTTTGGAAAGCAATGGGAGGACCACCTTTATTTGGTGGAGTTCGCATACAACAACAGCTACCAAGCAAGTATTCAGATGGCGCCTTTCGAGGCCCTATATGGTAGAAGATGTCGCACGCCGTTGTCTTGGTTAGAAACGGGCGAGTCGAAGTTGTATAAGCGATCGGAAGTGGATGATGCTACTTCTTTGGTGAGAACCATTCGGGAGAGGTTACTCATCGCTCAGGACCGACAAGCAAAGTACTATAATGCCAAGCACAGGAACGTGGAGTTCGCTGTGGGTGATTATGTGTACCTAAAGATCAAGCCGTTCAAGGGTGTCTCGCGGGTGCGACGGTTGAAAAAGCTAAGCCCGAGGTACCTTGGACCGTTTGAGGTTCTGGAGCGAGTTGGAGAAGGGGCCTATAGGTTGAAGCTTTCTGTGGAGCTAAGTGGTTTACACGATGTATTCCACATTTCGGTGCTTCGGAAGGCGGTGCAAGAGCCTACGCAAGTGATCGCGGTCGATCAAGTGCCGGTGGATAGTGGGCTAACGACAACGGTCAAGCCCGTGCGGATTGAGGACTCGGAGGTCAAGCGGCTACGCAATAAAGAGATCAGGATGGTCAAGGTCCGATGGGACAATTGCGGTCGTGAGGAGCTCTCCTGGGAGCGAGAGCAGACTATGCTTGACGAGTATCCGGAGTTGTTCCGCTCAGGTACAAATGTTGTTTTTGTATATCTTTCCTTTATGTAATTTCGTGGGCGAAATTCTTTTAAGAGGGGGAGAGTTGTAACGCCCCGAAACTCAAAGGAGCAAAGGGGGACGTTTTGGGCCAGTTTTGGTTTCTGGCTGACGGCACACGGCCTGGGACACGGGCGTGTCCCAGGGCGTGTCAAGTGTGTGCCGACACTTAGTCGCGAAGTCGTCGAGTTATACTCGACGATTCGACGAGAAAGGGCACACGGCCTGCGACACGGGCGTGTCGCAGGGCGTGTCGACCCGTGTCGACACTTAGCCGTGAAATCGTCGAGTTATTCTCGACGATTCGTCGATAATGGGCACACGGCCTGCGACACGGGCGTGTCGCAGGGCGTGTCGACCCGTGTCGACGATCGTCAAGGTGAAATCGTCGAGATTCACTCGACGATCGTCGAGTCAAGGCACACGGCCTAGGACACGGGCGTGTCCAAGGCCGTGTCATCCAGTCTTCATTCTCCCCTCGACGAAATGTCCCGTGTAGACGGCCTGGGGGCCCAAGCGTGTCAATGTGACACGGGCAAGGACACGGGCGTGTCCTAGAACCCGTGCAGTGCTCGGGTTGGAAACGGGGGAAAACTCATGGGGTACACGGCTGGCTACACGGCCGTGTCAGCTGGAACACGGGCGTGTCAGCTCGAACACGGGCGTGTCCGATACCCGTGTGCGTGTTCAGAAGATTCGATTTTGACGGCGAATGCGGCACATGGCCCTGGACACGGGCGTGTGCCAGGCCGTGTTCGGCCCAGTTTGGGCATTTCAGCCCCGAATCAAAGCCGCTCGTTTTCTTAGGTTGAGATCCGACGGCTGGGGATGGTTCCTGAGAGTATATACTCGGGTTTGACTTAGAAAAATCCACACTTTTCACCCCTTTTCATCTCTCCAAACCCTTGGAGAAAGAAGAGCTAAGGCAAGAGGAAGAGGAGCTAGATCCGCCATTGGAGGAGCTTCGGAGCTCTGAATCGCAAGCCGACTCCGGATCCACGGAGGCAACGCAAGTGCGGTGATTTCTATCCGATTACATTTCGATGGCGCCAAAGAGGAACGCAAGGGTAACGATCCTCACTTGTGAGCATGATAGCTCTCTTTCTTAGCATAGGAAGCCCTCTCTCGCGAGTTTGCGAAGAGTTGGAGGCGTTCCTTCGGGTAGATATGTAAAGTCCCCGTTGTTTAGCGTCCGTATGCGAGAACGGACATAGGCATTTTGGTTGAAGCCTACCCGGACATGTTAGTCCGGATCGGTGATGTTGCATTGCTTAAGGCCGGAGAAGACTCCGTGCTATTTGGTGTTTTCGGGTTTTCTACGCGGTAGATTGCAGCAGGGAGCCTTGGGGACTAACCCAAAGGTGCACCCGGAAAACTGGGCGGATACGAGGTCTTGCCAACTTGGTGGCTTGGAAGCCAACTTGAACATAACCGGGTTATGTGACTTGTGATGAAAATGGGACTCGGTAGAAGTTTGACCTGCGCATATGGTTTAAATTACCGTTGCGGGCGCATATGGTTTAAATTACCGTTGCATTGTGAGCACGGGTTAGATGGAACCGTACCCACTCTATGTCGTTCGGATTAGGGCCGTTGGCATAGATGAGGGTCTTCAGCGGTCTATGGTTTTAATTACCGTTACCCATGCCAGGAAGACAAACTGCTCATTGTTTGGCCGTCCAAGAGAGGATGGCGGTGAGTCGGCAGACTTAGACTGCGTTCACCAAGAATGTGCCCTGAGTGCACGGGGTGTGTGGCCGTTGAGCCTCCGCCTGTGATGAAATGACTATATTTATAATGCTCGCTTATGCTAATGAAATGCAGGGAAGGAGCATCGCCGCCCCGAGTTGGGGGCGGGATCGTTATAATTTGGTCAGCATTGCTGACCGTTGCTTTGTTTGCCACCGTGCGGTGGTTTGTTTGCTTGCAGGTGCAGCTGGACCGAGCGGTCAATAGCGGGCTAAAGCCCTTTTTGCGAAGCTGGCCCTCGAAGGCCCAAGTGAAATGTTTTCTATTTTTATTCATGTATGGCCGGCCTGCGTGCCGAGGTTGGTAAATCATGTAACAGACATGTGAAACTTTTTGTAAGGCCTTAAGGCCAATGTTTGGGTATTTTTGTATACATTCCTAAATGTTGTATTAGTGGACATTCGTGCTCTTATGCTGGGTTCTTGTTTACAACTTATATTAACTGCTTCTGCTAGAATGCTCTGTGTAGGACGTTGAGATTGGTTGGATGGTTTCCATAAGTAACCACCCGGTCTGTCTGTGGTATATGGCGTCGGGCCCCGGCCGGACCTACTGCTATATGTTATGCGACGGATAGGGGGTGTTACAACTCAAGGAAGAGGTGTATGTTGAACAACCTCCAGATTTTGTTTCTCCAACTCATCCCTCTTATGTTTACAAATTGCATAAAGCTCTCTATGGTCTAAAGCTAGCTCCAAGAGCTTGGTATGACCCTCTAGCCAGCTTTCTATTAGAGCATAAATTCATTAGAGGCATTGTAGATAGAACACTTTTCACTAGACATCATAAGGATCAAATACTGTTAGTACAAATATATGTGGATGACAAAATATTTGGGTCTACTGATTAAAAATTATGCAAGAGATTCTCTGATCTCATGCATTCTAAATTTGAAATGAGCAGCATGGGTGAGCTTTCCTACTTCCTTGGTCTCCAAGTGAAGCAGCTCCCTGAGGCATCTTCATCTCCCAAGCTAAGTATGCTAAAGAGCTTATCAAAAAGTTTGGGATGGCTGATGCCTCAGAAAAGAAGACACCTATGGATACAAATATTGTAATTGATTCAGATGCACATGGGAAAACTGTGGATCAAAAACTATATAGGTCATTATTGGATACCTGTTATACCTTACAATAAGCAGACCTGATATCATTTTTGCCACATGCCTTTGTGCTAGGTTCCAGGTGAACCCAAAAGAATCTCACCTTATTTTCCCAAAAAGAATTTTGAGATATATAAAGTGTTGTCCTAGTCTAGGCCTATGGTATCCCACAGAATCAGAATTTGAGTTAACTTGATACTCAGTTGCTAATTTTGCTGGATGCAGGGTGGATAGAAAAAGTACTTCAGGAACTTGCCAGTTCCTGGGTATGAGATTAGTATCCTTGTTTTGTAAGAAACAGTCATCTGTATCTACCTCAACTGCTGAGGCAGAATACATTGCAGCATGTAGCTGTTGTTCCCAAATGCTGTGGATACAAAATCAAGTACTAGACTATGGTATCAACTTAAATAATTCAACTCTACTTTGTGATAACACAAGTACTATAGCCATAGCACAGAATCTAGTCCATCACAGTAGGACAAAGCATATAGACATTAAGCATCATTTCATAATAGAGTGTGTACACAAAAACAAAATTAAGCTTGTCTATATCTATATTGATTTACAAAGGGCTGATATATTCACCAAACATCTGGATGAGAGAAATCATCTCTTCTTTATAAATCAGTTGGGCATGATCAATGGAGAAGACTTAGTTTAGTTTAAGTCTACACTCGATAAATTTGTCAAAGTTCGTCGAACGTAGCTCGACGAACTCTGGAAAGGTTGTGAGATATTCGTGGAACGCAGGACGACGAACTCTCTGTGAGTGAATGGGTTTTCATCGAATGAAGACCGACGAATTCACTTGAGAAAACTTTCGTCGAACGGAGCTCGACGAAATGTCTTCAAATCTTCAGACAGAGCTCGACGAATTATTTGACTATTAATTATTTCGTCGATCTCAGGTCGAAGAATTTCTTAATTTTCGGGGAACGGAGTTTGTCGATTCATATTCTAGAACACCTTATATCTAGGTTTTTCTTCGACCTCCGTCCCGCGCTTTCTATTCTCTTGCACTTGATCGTCGTTTGTCTCTCTTGCAGGTGATTCCAATGGCTATTCCAACAGGTGCCCTAACCGGAATGAAGTTTGACATGGGCTTTGACGTCGACTTCGAATCCTTTCAACATTCAGACCCCATATTTTTGCATATACTGGAACTTCTGGAGGAACAGAAACTGAAAAATCTGATGTCCACAGGGATAAAATTGTCTGCAACTGAAATCAGAGAGTGGATTTATACATCTACATCAGAGGAGAACACTATGATCAGAACAATTGCGGGTAACTCTGTATCTTTATCACCCGCTGTACTTACTGAAATTCTTGGATTGGTTAATGAAGAAGAATAATTAGAAATTGATTCTAAAGAATATGAGATGATGTTGAGTTTAATGGGTTATGCTGGAGATAACCCAAATAAGTTGTTAAAGAAACACTTATCTGCCGAATACAAATTCTTGGCAGATAGTGTTGGAAAGGTTTTGCTGGGCAAGCATACTGACCATGAATACATTACCAGACACCAGTTTCTGGTTATGTGCGCAGTAATTAATAAGAAGGAAGTGGATTGGGCTCAAATTATATTTGATTTGATAAAGAAAAAGAGCAACAAGAAGGAAGTTTGCTTTGGAAGGATCCTAGGGATCTTCCTGAAAGAAAAAGCTACTGAATCCCTGGTCTCACAGACCATATTCATTAATTCCAGCAAGAGGCTCACATGCACCTTGTTTTGCAGGTGGGAGAGGACCATCACTAAGCCATCACGGGCTTCAACCTCATCCACCCCAGCTTCTGAAAGCACCAGGGTTGTTAGAGCCACTCCCCACCCTAATGAAGAGATCATTCCACCCTCATCATATCTTCTAGCTATTCCACCTACACTTCCACTAACAGTCCAAACCATCTCTCCAACTCCACAACCACAACAACAACCTCTACTACAACAACAACACTCTACTCATGTTCCTACTCCACCTACATCTCCATAAATTGATCTTATAGAGATCCTATCTTCCACCCTTCAGGAAAACCAACCGCCAACACCACCTGATTCCCCCCATGACACATATATTTCAATAGCACCTTCATCTCCTCTTCCACCTCACCTATCATCCATTTCAACTTTTGATCTCCTGACATCCCCCCTCAACTCTCCTCCTCCTCCACATTCATCCACTCAGGATGTCCACATGCCAGATCTCCCTCCTTCATTATCTCCAACATCTTTCATTCCTCCACATGCTTCTACTCACACAACATCTGAACCATTTGCTACTACAACATTGGACCCCTCCACCATATCTTCCATCATTACTATCATCACACCCCTCATAAAATCAATCATAGTAGAGGCCATTATACCTATTGCTACCTCTATATCTACTCAATCTGCTCAAATTTCTGCCTTCACTGCTGCCCCCTCTTCATTCAGGGGCCTGGCTCCAGTATACACTAAAACCAGGCCGGGGGAGATGCTTAATGAAGAAGCTGTAGCAGCTCCAGCCGTAATAGCAGTTCAAGCACCAGCTCCAGTAACAGCAGAGGCAGAAGCACTAGTAGCAGATGCAGATTTTATTCCTGATGATAGAGATTTAATTGATTTGATTCATTTCATTAAGACTGCCACGGACCTTGATGAGTCAGTCCCTGAAGAGATAGTTGCTCAAGATATTCCTTCTATTTCTGAATTCATAATTAATCCCACAGTAATATTAGTTGATTTATTGAAAAGTTTTGATACTGCCTTTCTGAATTATATTCCAGCAGTACCTACTAAGCCATCCTTTCTATTGTACTATATACTTCTCCAATCTCTCCAAAAGTTGCTAAGCAACTTAGAGATAGTTTTGTTATTTCAAAGCCAGCAGTCATGCCATCTCTAGAAGAAGTTAGTTCTGTTCCAACATTTGTAATGGATGACACACCCATACCAAATCTGGATGATTTGATTTTGGTTGATATAGAAGAAGAAGGTATGGCAGCTGCTGAAAGCACTGTCAGAACCAGTTCTCTAGTCTCTCATATGGCTTCTTCTCCTGGTCCTGTTGAAGTTTCTGCTCAAGATCCTAAAAAGCCAATCATTTCTGTTGAGGCTCTGAAAACACTCAATGACCTATATGATAACCCTCAGGGATAAGATAATGATAATGATGATGATGAGGATGAGAAAGATGATTCACATGATGAACCTAAGAGGAAGTTAGTATTAAAGAAAAGAAAGCCCCTCCTCCTCTTGCTCCTAAGCCTAATCCAAACAATGACACTCCTTATTATATTCTCCAAAAGATAAATCCGTACAAAGGGATACCATCTTGGATGTGGCTATCTAAAAATCGGCAAAAGGAAAGGAAGAAAAGCAGAAGGTACTCTCCTCCTCCAGTTCACAGATTCAGAAATGATCTAGCTCCTCCACCACCTCCAACTGTTGCTGCTTCAAGCACATCTTCTCAAAGATCTACCCCACTTCAAACATATCAAATACACCAAGGGAGATCATATGAAAGCAGTCAGCACAGGCAGCATTCTTCAGGAAAGCAGCATCAACAGTAGCAGCAACATCAACAACAACAGCAACTATCCACTGAATATCATTGAGCTGAAGGCTCTAAAAGACCATCTTCTCCTCTTTTTCCTTTTGAAGATCCCAAAACAGCTAGTACTGCTAGAATGACCAGATTCCAGGAAATTGTAGGCCTTTCTATGATTAACAAAGCCAAAGCTGAAGGAAAGGATCCTTCTGAATATTCTAAAATATCAAAGTACAGGAAAGAGGAACTTAAAAGATTTGATAAAGCAAACAAGTTTTTCAATGTTGATGACTACATGAAGTTGCACCCAGAATCAGTTGTCCCATGAGCTACATCTTTGAAGATTATAGGGGCTGCTGACATGACCATGACAAAAGTGCAAGCTTTAGATCCCAAAAGAGAGATTGTGTTTACAAAGCATGGAGAGAAGAGAATGCAAGAAATGCCAAAGGAAAAGAAATAGAAGAAGTAAATGTTGAACACTTTTGTTTTCTACAATTCTCTATAACTGCTTTATATTCTAAACAAAGCTTATGTATGTATATATCTGCTGCATGTGTTATTGATCTCTGCCAGATATATGCTTTTTCTACTTTGTTTATTTTTCAATTTTGATTTCAGTCTGTAATTAGTGACCTCACTCAAATAGGGGGAGATTGTTGGATCCCTAGTACGATTTGGGCTAGGTTCACTAAGTTAGGATCAAATGACCCACAATGTATATCCAGGGTCATAGTTGTGTCCTAGAGTCTAGACCAAGTCCTTAGAGTCAACATCACATGGACCAGCTATCAACAAGAATGCCAGACTCAAGACTTAGAAGATTTCAATACTCTGTAAAGTGAGTTCGACGTTCGTCGAACTCAGGACGATGATTGTCGTGCTCAACTCGAGGATCTCAGAGAAAATTCTCTAAGCTGAGCTCGACGAACTTTATACTATGGCTGACGAATCTTTGGACTACTACAGTATTCTGTCAAGACTATGTTCTCTAGTCTCAGGTCGACGAACTTAGTTCTCTGCTCGACGAATTCTGGATTATCTACTTCAACAACTTAGAACCAAAAAACTTATGTCGACAATCAGAGTATATGTCGACACCAACTAAGTCAACACTAGAGGCACTTGTGTCTAAACACAGATCATCTGTCGATACTTTGGAAAGATTGAGTCGACACACAGAATAACTGTCGACACCAACTATGTCGACACCAGAAGCAAGAATATTTCGACTCATAGAAGACTTGTGTCGACACACAGAATATCTGTCGACACCAACATCCCTTGTGTCGACACATAGGATATCAGTCGACACCACCTGTTTCGACACTAGGAGTAATTGTGTCGACACACAGAATATTTGACAACTCCAGAAACTCAACTCGACGAAATGAAATCTTAGGTCGACGAATTCTGGTGACCTTAACTTTCATTTCAGATACAACTGTGAATATTTTAAGTCCATAATTGTTGCTGAACTCCAGTCGACGAACACAATTATCAGCTCGACAAATTTTGTCATCAGTTCGACGATTCCAGACCTAGTATTTAATCCTTTTGTCCTTAGTCTATGGCAATAATTTCTGAATGATTAATGACAAAATATTCTCTGAATATTACCGCTAGACGGTACATTAATCACGACTATCATCAGAATTATTGTTTTCCATTTTTCCAAGGGACAGTTGGGGAAAGAAATCAATGTAGTTTATTTTCAAGGACCGCCAACATTGATTGTCGTAGAAGGATTAAAATTTCAAAAGGAAATTCCCTCAGGAAATATAAAAAGAGATTTTTCCCTCTTTCCTGACAGCAAGTAAGAAAGAAAGACAGCAAGCAAGAATAATCAGAGTACCAGAGCAATTGCAGAGATACAGCATACACAGACACATAGATTTTCAATCAGTCTGTCTTCAACAGCTTCTCTGCTCCTTTCACAAAAGCTCTGATACAAAAAAAAGATCTGCTCTCAGAAGAAGAAGAACAATCATACAAAATCAAGAGTCTTCTTACTTCAACAATCCAGGACTTCCAAGGACAACAACTATCAAATCTGTCAAGAAGATCCTGCAGATAAAGGCTAATAGCTTGAAGGCCTATCACCCTGCAGCAAGGCTTCCATATTTCCCTGAACCATTCAATTTCTTAGGGGGAGCCATTTACTACCATCAATAATCCACAAGTCTTCTCTCTGATTGTTGACAGAGAAGACATAATCAACCCTCTCACCCCCACTGTGTAAAGGGTTGTCATCTCCCTTCAAAAGTGATTCCTGGTTACAAGTCACCTGATCAAAAGAATTGGGGATTTGGTTTTTGAGCACCTGATCAAAAGCTCATTGGCGTCAGACACCTGATCAAAAACCTGAGTGGATTCCTACCAGGGTGGTAGAAGAGTGGATGTACCCAAGTTGGGGAACCACTATAAATTTCTTGTGTCGTCTGGTTGCCCTTTCTTTTGTTTTCTTGCTGTGGTAGTTAGTTTCTGTGCTTTTATATTTTGACTTATTTACTACTGCACTTAGACTAATCTACATTATCCAGCAGAGAATTTTATAAAACTCTAAATACTCTATTCACCCGCCCCCTCTAGAGTATTTTTGATCTAACCGCTCACTTTCATAGTGCTCCTAATTGAGTATTCATGGTCTGTGTAGAAATAGTATAGAATTAATTTTTCTTTATGCTCGTAGATTTATACTTTTTATACAGATGTAAATATTATTTGTACTACTCAAAAATGTTGAATCTGGTGAAATCAAACGGTAGTGTAGGGATGTGTGTAGCCGTCACTAGATTCATTTTGCTCGACTCAGGAGCACGAATCATCTTTCTTGGTGGCTAAGAACTTGCCCCTAGCTACTCTCGAAGCATTGGTGCATGGTCATGAGTCCCATTTATATAGGGCTTTGCGGACTCATTTGGGCTGGTTTTCATGACTTTGTACTTCACTTTTTTGGTTGTTTTCATTGATATTTCATTCCTTTTGTGTTTCAAGTTTAGTGCACTTTTTTAGCCTGTGGGTGCATAACTGCGCATTCATTTGGTGGGGTTACGCACTTGGGGCTCCCCAGGGCTCGTTATAGTAGTGTTTATTGCATTTTGTTGATTGTTGGAGGGTCCTCCTTTGTGACTTTTTATTTTGTGCAGGTGGTGTGTTTTCCCCCAAGGCAGGAATTCTGACTCAAGGATAACGCACGGTCGTGTGTTTCTTTCACGCACGGTTTGCGTGAAATCGTGGGTTGTAGTCAGCTGGAAAAACGTCGAGCTGAGCTCGACGAATTTCCTCTCGCACGGATGACGGATGGTTTCTTCGAAACCGTGCGCGAAGGAAACTCACAGATTTCCTATAGCTTCCCAATATATTCCATTCTGTGGATAATCATGTGTATTGTTCACGTATGGGAGGCTGCGCCCGTGCGTGAGTAAAACACATGGTTTTCCTATATGTTTCTATTTTCCAGCACTCTGTCGTTACCCGTGCGATATCTTTCACGCACAGGTGGAACAGCCCGTGCGCAAAGGAAACGCACGGGTCAACGCTTCTTCTTCCTCAGGATTTTTATGGAAATTAATATCGCACGGTTCACGCACGGTCGTGTGCCAGACCGTGTGTGATCATTTTTTATGACTTTTACTATTTAAGCCACAGATTTCTTCTGCACCGGAACATCTCCATTTTCCCCCGCCATTTTCGCCCCTTTAACCAGGAACTCATCCCTCCAGCCGTCAATTTCTCTGTCCTCCTTGGAGGTTTGATCCGACCACCCATTCTCATCCAAAGAGCTTGCTAAAGCTTTGTCTCCGACTGCCATCGCCATTGCCGACCTCCAAGCTTCTGTTTGAGTTCTTAGTTGCAGAACTTGAGAAGCATTTCGCTCTGATCCGAATCAGTGACCACAACACGAAGAAGATGAGTGTGAAGAAGGAAGTGACAGCCCTTCTGGATCCCGAATATCTTCCAAAGACTGAGCTAGGACGAGGCTCGACAACCCTCACTTCCAGCCGAGAATCTTGGAGAGCCTTCGAGTGCTTGGTTGTGTTTCACCCCCTCTTTTCTTGGATTTGCTTTAACCCGAACTTGTGCTAGTATGCTTAAGGTTTAATAACCATGTTTTGCTCAAGGTCTTGCAATGGTTTTGTGTGGTGATTTATTGATCATGATGTGTGTTGATGAGCTTCATATTTGTTAGAGAAAGTTGTGTTTGAGCCATTCTAGCGACTTCTAGAAGTGCGCGATGCGAAGAGGTGTTTACGACCTCGATAGTTTGTTCGTCTCCACTATTACTCTTTGGAGTAATTCACCGTGGCGACGCGGTGACGGCGACCCGCACTAGATTAATGCTGCTTAGTGTAGGAAACCCAAAATAAAACACCTCGTTTTTACTTTGCACTTTCATTCATTTCTCTGAAAGCGTTATCTGAAAGAAAGGGTTAGACCTGGTTAGACCTGATATAGTTTAGAGGGGGGGGGGGTGAATAGAGTATCTGTTATTTCTTTAAAACTTTTTGCTGTTGATTAAATATACAGAGTAGAGTAGCAATTTGATACCAAAATTTGTTGTAGGTAAAAGAGAAATCCTAAGATAAACTAATCTACCACAGGCACAGCAAAATTAAACTAACTAACACAGGATCAGAAAAACTAACTAGCACAGGTACAGGAAGAACAAAAGGAAAGAGGGCAACCAGACAACACAAGAATTTTTATAGTGGTTCCGCAACCTGCGTACATCCACTCTTCTACCACCCTGGTAGGAATCCACTAACAGTTTTGATCTGGTGACTGCCACCAATGAGCTTTTGATCAGGTGCCCAAAAACTAACCCAAGTTTTTTGATAAGGTGACTTGCAACCAAGGAATAACTTTTGAAGGGTGTTAAAGAACCCTTTGTACATTGAGGGGGTGAGAGAGTTATGGTGTCTTCTCTTTCTCAAATATAATTGAGAAGACTAGTGGATATTAGATGTTATCAAAGCTCCCCTGAGTTATTGAGTTATTCAGGAAGATTTTGATCTTTGCTTCAGGGTGAGTAGGTCTTCTATCTTTAGCTTTGAACAGAAGAGATCCAGGAACTTCTTGACTGATGAATATTTGTTGTCCTTGAAGAATCCTGAAGTGAAGAATAAAGAAGACTCTTCATTTGAATAGATGTTCTTCTTCTTCTTCAGCAGTGTCAAGGTGAAGACCAGATTCTTTTTTCGCACACAGAAGAATTTGAATGAATGCTGCTATGTATCTTCTCTTTGTGCTGTATCTTGCTCTTCTATATCACACTACCTATCTCTTTGTCAAAGAAGGAAGAAAATCACTTTTATATTCCCAATGGAATTTGTCCTTTGAATTTTTGAATTCCTTCCTTCATTGATTGCTGAAGGCTTGCAAAATGTCTGCATTAATTGATTTCCCCAACTGTCTCTTTAAAACAACGGCAAGTAATAATCCTGATGTATGCCATAATCAATGTTGCTTCTAACGGTAATATTCAGAGAATATTAAGCATTGATTACTCAGGAATTACTGCAATAAAATAGTGACAGAAGGAAGGAAAAATCCAAGTCTGGAACTGCACAGAAATCGTCGAGCAAAGAACAGAATTCATTGACCTGAGATCCAAGATCATCGAGATGAGAAGTCATGTCCGTCGACTAGATAATTGTTGTTCATCAACCAGATAATTATTGTTCGTCGACCTGAGATCCAAGATTGTCGACCTGAGAATAGCTAACTGCTTTCTGGTAAACACTTGCCAATTCTATGCACTAAGATCGTCAAGCTGATAATCTAACTTCGTCGACTAGAGTTCAGAGATATTTTTCTGGACTTAGAATGTTGAAGTAGGACATCGAGAAATCGTCGACTTGAGAACTAAGTTCGTCGAGCTCAACTCAAAGAATTGTCTCTGAGTTCGTCGAGCTGAGCACGACTTTCGTCGAGCTGAGTTCGACGAACGTCGAACTCACTTTGTTGAAACTAATTTTTCTCTAAGTCTTGAGTCTTCTGCAGTCTGTTATTGGCTGGTCCATGCAATGTTGACTCTAAGGACATGGCCTAGACTCAAGGACACAGATATGACACTGGCTATTCAAGGTGGGTCAATAATCCAAGTTTAGTGAACCTAGCCCAAATCCAACTAGGGATCTAACAATCTCCCCCTATTTGGGTGAGGTCACTAATTACAGACACAAATCATTTACAAAGCAAGAAAAAAATATATCTAGCAGGAAACTTTAAAATATGCAGCAAATATATATATATATATATATAATGATCTTTGTAACAGGAAATAATTAAACAGTTTTAAGACAACAGAAAGACTAAACAAATAAAATTCATTTCTTCTGCTTTGGCTCCTTTTGCTTAACCTCTTTAGCTTTATCACCAGGCTGGGTGAATTTGTTTTCCCTATTTGGATTGGTTGCTTGAGTCTTTGTCATGGTCATATCAGCAGCTCCAATAATATTTAGGGAAGTAGCCCTTGCACCACAGATTCTGGATGTAATTTCATATAGTCATCAACATTAAAGAATTTGTTAGCTTTGACTAACCTGATAAGTTCCTCCTTCCTGTATTTGGACATTATTGAGAATTGAGAGGCATCCTTTCCTTCAGCTTTGTCTTTATTGATCATAGATAACTCAACCAATTCTTGAAACCTGGCCATCCTTACAGTAGTAGCTGTTTCTGGGTCCTCAAATGGAACAGAAGGGGATGCAGGTCTCTTTGGACTTTCATCTTTCTGAGGTTCTGGTTCTTGCTGTAGATGTTGGTGTTGTTGTTGATATTGTTGATGTTGGTGTTGCTTGCCTGAGGAGGAGTACCTGTGCTGGCTGCTTCCAGAAGAAGAAGATCTATCCTACTATCTCTGATAGGTTTGATATTGGGTAGTCCTCTAAGATGAAGAGCCTGAAGTACCAGCAATAGGTGGTGGAGGAGGAGGAGGGTCTTTCCTGAATCTCTGTGGAGGAGGTGAATACCTCCTGCTTTTCTTCCTTTCCTTCTGCTGATTTTTTGACAGCCACTCCAAGCGGGCATGCACTTGTATTGAGTGATATTCTGGAGAATATAGTAAGGATTTTCATGTGTTGGGTTTAGTTTTGGAGCAGGAGATGGAGGGGCTTTACTTTTCTTACAAATTTTCTTTTTCTTAGCAGAGGGACTATCATCTGAATCCTCTTCATCATCATCATCTGAGGAGTCTTGTGGATTATCATATAAAGCATTAATGTCTTTCAAAGCCTCTGCAGATATCAACAGTTTTTATGCCTGGGGAGGAGCAGGAGGAAGAGCTGGAGGTGGAGCTGGAGAATTATGTACATCAGTGCTTGATGCAACTGATTTATTCTCTTCTTAAATATCATCCATGATCAACTCAGCAAGATTAGGCATGGGGCTATCATCCATAATGAATGTTGGAACAGAAATGACTTTGGGAGGGGATGAAACAATGAAGAAATAAGCTCTGGATGGAGATGGAATGACATGAGTGTCTGTATTTGGAAAACTAGTCTTGAGTTGCATGGCAACCTTGGTGTTATTGGGGAGGTATAGGGAACTATAGTCATGGATGGCTTTATGATGTATTGTGGAAGAGAGTTCAAATGAACTATATCAAAAATATTAAACAATTTCAAAAGATCTACTATGGGATTTATAGTGTAATCACCAACAGTTTTCATTTGCTCTGTGACTGTCTCTTCCAAATTCACATCAGATTCAATAAAATTGATTAAATCAATCAAATCATCAGCTGCTTCTACTTCTGCTTTTGCTACTACTTCTTCTACTACTGCTGCTGCTGCTTCTACTGCTGCTTCTACTACTGCTTCTGCTATTGCTACTTCTTCATAAAGGATCTCCCCATACCTGGTTTCAGTTCGTACTGGAGCCAGGCCCCTCACTGAATAAGGAGGGATGGAGAGAGTAACGATTTGAGCAGCAAGAGAAGAGATGGAAGAAGCAAGAGGTGAAATAGCCTCTCATATGAGGGTTTTGAGGATGAGAGTGAGAAGTGCTAGAAGAGGTGGAATGATGGAGGGGTCTACTTGCAGGAATGCAGGAGGTGTCTCAGTTTAAACAGAAGTTGGAATGGAAGAGGATGGTGGAGGAGATGATGGTGAATGACTGGGAATGTCATGGACTGGAGAGGTATATGTGGATGGTAAGGAGGTGAGCAGATTGAATCTAAGGGATGAGAAAATATTTCATTTGTGATGTCTAGAAGGTGGGATAGAAGAGGAGATTGAGGAGGAGTTGGTGTACCATCTGGGGATTGAGTTGGTGTATGAGAGTGAATATGAGTTTGTGATGGAGTTGGTGTACCATGGGGGGATGGTGTATGAGAGTGAGTATGAGTTTGTGATGGAGGTACTGGAGATGATGGAGGGGGTGGAGTTGGTGTACCATCTGGTGTTGGAGAATGGAATGGAATATGAACTGGTGAAGGGAGTTGGTGTTCCATCTGAGGATGACTCTAGATGGCTGGGGGTGGTGGAAGAGAAGATGGAGCATCTTTAGCAGGGTGGGGAGTGGCTAGAGTATCCCTTGTACTCTTAGAAGGCCTGGAGGAAGAGGAAGAAGCCTTGGATGGCTCGGTGATGTTCCTCTCCCACCTACCAAAGAGGTCACAAGTGAACCTCTTAGAGGCATTAATGAATATGGTCGGTGTGACCAGGGATTCAGCAGCCTTTTCCTGAAGGAAGATTCTGAGAATCCTGCCAAAACACACCTCATTATTGGTGTTCTTTTTCTTGATCATCTCAAACATAATGTTAGCCCAATTCATAGGCTTCTTATTCACCACAACACATATCACCAGGAATTGATGCCTAGTGATGAAGTCATGGGCTGTGTGCTTACCCAACACTACCTTGCCCACAACATCTGCTAGAAACTTAAATTCAGCAGATAAATGTTTATTTTGCAGTTTGTTGGGTGTTGCTCCAGAATAACCCAACTTATTTAACATTTCATCAAATTCTTCACTATCAATCTCCAGTTCTTCTACACCATTAGCTAATCCAAAAATATCTGTTTAAACCGTGGGGGTAAGAGATACTTCATTACCCGATATTGTTCCAGTCATGGTCTTCTCATCTGGGGAGGAGGAAGTGTAAACCCATTCTCTGATCTCTACACCCGCTATCTTTATTCTGGTTGTCATGAGATTCTTCAACTGCTGATCTTCAAGCAGTTTCAGAATGTCCAGCAAGATAGGATCCGAGTGTTGAAACGACTCAAAATTTAGATCAAATCCATTATCAAACTTCATAGCTCCAAGATTGCCTGTGGGAATCGCCATGAGTGCACCTGCAATAAACAAGAAAGATCAAGTGCACTAGAACTGAAAGTGATGGATGGAAGTCGAAGAAAAACCTAGATATAAGATTTTTCAGAATATGAATCGAAAAACTCCGTTCAGCGAAATTGAAAGAATTCTTCGATCTGAGGTCGATGAAATATTTTGTAGTTAAAACATTCATCGATCTAAGTCTGAAGATTTCAAAATAT
This sequence comes from Platanthera guangdongensis, assembly GCA_039583875.1. Classification (NCBI taxonomy): domain Eukaryota; kingdom Viridiplantae; phylum Streptophyta; class Magnoliopsida; order Asparagales; family Orchidaceae; genus Platanthera; species Platanthera guangdongensis. The sequence goes on from CM077166.1 coordinate 91,539,205, forward strand.
TTCGTCGAGCTCTGTTCGACAAAAATTTTCTGAAGCAGATTCGTCGATCTCCATCCGACAAAAATAACTTCACTCACAGAGAGTTCGTCGATCTCCGTTCGACGATTATAGCTAGAACCTTTCACAGTTCGTCGATCTTCGTTTGACGAACTTAGAAAAATTTGTCGACTGCAGACATAAATCAATTTAAGTCTTCTCTTTTTATCATACCAAGCTGATTTATAAAGAATAAGTGATTTGTTTCATCCAGGGGTTTGGTGAAAATATCTGCTCTTTGTAAATCATTGTAGATATAGACAAGATTAATTTTATTTTTATCTACACACTCTCTTATGAAATGATGCCTAATGTTTATATGCTTGGTACTACTGTGATGAACTGTATTCTATGATATGGATATAGCACTTGTGTTACCATATAATAGAGTTGAATTATTTAAGTTGAACTCATAGTCCAGGAGTTTTATTTTGAATCCACGGCATCTGAGAACATCAACTACCAGCTACAATATATTCTGCTTCAGCAGTTGATGTAGACACAGATGACTGTTTCTTGCTAAACCAAGACACTAATCACATATCAAGGAACTGACAAGTCCCTGAGGTACTTTTTCTGTCTATCCTGCATCCAGCAAAGTCAGCATCTGAGCATCCAGTTAACTCAAATTCTGACTCAGTAGGATACCAGAGTCCTAGACTAGGACAACTCTTTATATATCTCAAAATTCTTTTTGGGAAAACTAGGTGAGATTCTTTAGGGTTCACTTGGAACCTAGCATAAAGATATGTAGCAAACATTATGTCAGGTTTACAAACTATACGGTATAGTAGGGACCCAACAATGCCCCTATATAATTTCTAATCAACAGGTTTCCCATGTTCATTAGCCATCCCGAGCTTGTTAATAAGCTCTTTAGCATACTTAGCCTGGGATAAGAAGATGCCATCAGGTAGCTGCTTCACTTGGAGACCAAGGATGTAGGAGAGCTCGCCCATGCTACTCATTTCAAACTTTGAATGCATGAGGTTAGAAAACCTCTTGCATAGCTTGGAATCTGTAGACCCAAATATAATGTCATGTATATATATTTATACTAACAAAGTTTGATCCTTATGGTGCCTAGTGAATAATGTTCTATCTAAAATGCCTCTAGTAAATTTATGCTCTATCAGAAAGCTAGCTAAGGTCTCATACCAAGCTCTTGGAGCTTGCTTTAAATCATAAAGAGCTTTATGCAATCTAAAGACATATGTAGGAAATGTTGGGGAGATAAAACCTGGAGGTTGTTCAACATAAACCTATTCATTAAGTACTCCATTCATAAAGGCACTCTTGACATCCATATGATAGACTTTGAACTTCTTATATGCAGCATAAGCAAGGAAGATCAGGATTGCTTCTAACCTTGCAAATGGTGCAAAAGTTTGGTCATAGTCTATTCTTTCTTCTTATCTATAACCTTGAGCAACAAGCCTAGCCTTGTTTCTCATAATTACACCTTGGTCATCTAGCTTTTTTCTATATACCCATTTAGTTCCAATGACTGGGTAGTTTTTGGGTCTTGGAAGTAAATCCCAAACTCTGCATCTCTCAAATTGGTTGAGTTCATCTTGCATTTCAATGATCTAGTGGGGATCTTGCTCAACATATTTTATGGATTGAGGCTCAACTTGTGAGAGGAAATAGACATGCATCACATCTTGGTTGAGTTGAAGTCTTGTCTGTACACCTACTGACATATCTACAATCACTTGAGATCTAGGGTGATCCCTTAGTGTGACAAGATCAGTGGGTGGAGTTAGTTCAGCAACAGCATGTGGAGATAATTCCTCTTGTGGAATAATGTCTGCTGTTGGATTAGGTTCAGCCATTTCCAAGAATTCATCTTCACTGTCATCATCAGCTTGTGGAGGAGGAGGTGATATAACCTTTTGTGGATGGTTCTACTCACCCAATTTCTCACACAAATGCGGTACCTGCAAAATATCTGAGGGAGAAGAGTCCTTCTCCATATAGTACATGTTAGCTTCATTAAAAGAAATATGTACAGATTCTTCTTTTTTTATCGATGATTTATTGAAACCCTATAAACTTTGCTAACATAGGAATATCCAAGAAACATTTCCTCTGTAGCTTTAGCTTCAAATTTTCTAATGTGTTTCTTATTATTGTTATAGGGTTAGACCTGATACTAATTGAAAGAAAGGGTTAGACCTGATATACTCTAAAGGGGGGTGGGGGTGGGGGGTGTGAATAGAGTATCTGTTAATTCTTTAAAACTTTTTGATGTTGATTAAATATACAGAGTAGAGCAGCAATTTGATACCAATATTTGTTGTAAGTAAAAGAGCAATCCTAAGATAAACTAATCTACCACAGGCACAACAAAATTAAACTAACTAACACAGGATCAGCCAAACTAACTAGCACATGCACAACAAGAACAAAAAGGAAAGAGGGCAACCAGATAATACAAGAATTTTTATAGTGGTTCCCCAACTTGGGTACATCCACTCTTCTACCACCCTGGTAGGAATCCACTAACAGGTTTTGATTAGGTGACTGCCAATAATGAGCTTTTGATTAGGTGCTCAAAAACCAACCCAAGTCTTATGATCAGGTGACTTGCAACCATGGAATAACTTTTGAAGGGAGTTAAAGAACCCTTTGTACAGTGAGGGGGTGAGAGAGTTATGGTGTCTACTCTTTCTTAAATACAATTGAGAAGACTTATGGATCTTAGATGTTATCAAAGCTCCCCCTGAGTTATTGAGTTGTTCAGGAAGATTTGGAGCTTTTCTTCAGGGTGAGTAGGTCTTCTATCTTTATCCTTGACCAGAAGAGATCCAGAAATTCTTGACTGATGATGATTTGTTGTCCTTAAAGAATCCTGAAGTGAAGAATAAAGAAGACTCTTGATTTGAATTGATGTTCTTCTTCTTCTTCAGCAGTGTCAAGGTGAAGACCAGATTCTTTTTCTACACATAGAAGAATTTGAATGAATGCTGCTATGTATCTTCTATTTGTGCTGTATCTTGCTCTTCTGTATCACACTGTCTATCCTCTGTTGAAGAAGGAAGAAAATCACTTTTATATTCCCAATGGAATTTGTCCTTTGAATTTTTGAATTCCTTCCTTCATTGATTGCTAACGGCCTGAAGAATGTCTGCATTAATTGATTTCCCCAACTGTCTCATTAAAAAATGGCAAGTAATAATCCTGATGAATGTCATAATCAATGTTGCTTCTAACGGTAATATTCAAAGAATATTAATCATTGATTACTCAGGAATTATTGTAATAAAATAGGGATAGAAGGAAGGAAAAATCCAAGTCTGGAACTGCATAGAAATCGTCGAGCAAAGAACAGAATTCGTTGACTAGAGATACAAGATCGTCGAGCTGAGAAGTCATGTTCGTCGACTAGATAATTGTTGTTCATCGACCAGATAATTGTTGTTCATTGACCTGTGATCCAAGATCATCAACCTGAGAACAGCTAACTATTTTCTGGTAAACACTTGCCAATTTTGTGCACTAAAATCATCGAGCTGATAATCTAACTTCATCGACTGGAGTTCAGAGATATGTTTCTGGATTTAGAATGTTGAAGTAGAACACCCAGAAATCGTCGACTTGAGAACTAAGTTCATCAAGCTCAACTCAAAGTATTGACTCTGAGTTCGTCGAGCTGAGCATGACTTTAGTCGAGCTGAGTTCGACGAACGTCGAACTCACTTTCCTGAAACTGATTTTCTCTAAGTCTTGAGTCTTCTGCAGTCTGTTGTTGGCTGGTCCATACAATGTTGACTCTAAGGATATGGCCTAGACTCTAGGACACAAACATGACCCTGGCTATACAAGGTGGGTCAATAATCCTAGTTTATTGAACCTAGCCCAAATCCAACTAAGTATCCAACAGAATCCATTTTCCATACTTGCACTCCACGAGAGATCGATACTTGGGGAAGCTACTCCTCCCTTTTATTACTTGGTCGTGAACGGTAATCTTACCACCAGCGCATCAAGTTTTTGGCGCCATTGCTGGGGAGTGCAACTGTTACGTGGATTTTGTTTCTTTTGGGAAACGTTTGAGAGTATTTTGGGGTTTTTAGTGTTTTCTTTTTGTTAGTGTTGTATGATAGATCTGAACCCTAGTGGAAGGGTCAAAGATTTGGGTATTGATACTGAGACTGCACGAGCAAGGAGAGCTCTCTTGTGTGCTGCTACAGTTGAGGGAAGGATGGATGACTTGGGCCATTTGGGAAATGGCCAAGGGGAACGAATCGTTGAGAACCAGGATGTGGCCCAGCCTCGCATTAGGATAATGCGGGATATCACTACCCCTATAGTAGGGAGTGTTTATCCAGGGTTCGGGTCAACTATAGCCCATAATCATTTTGAGATCAAACCTGCGATTTTGAATATGATTAGGAACAATACACAGTACTCGGGTCTGTCGAGCGAGGATCCTCAGTTACATTTGGCTCAGTTTTCGGAGATATGCGGTATTTTCTGCTATGCGGGCATTACTGATGAAGTTGTCAAAGTTGTTCCCTTTTTCCCTAAAGGATAGGGCCAAGATGTGGTTGCATACGATCGCGCCTGGCACTGCTGCCACCTGGGAAGCTTTATCTTCCATGTTTTTGGCTAAGTTTCATCATGTTGATAAAATTGTTAATGCTCGTATGGAAATAGCCACGTTCATATAGCTGGATCAAGAAACTCTTTCTGAGTCATTGGAGAGATTTGCATACCTACAGTGTCGTTGTCCTCAACATGGTTGTGAGCCTTGGAATTTGGTGGAGATATTTTATTTTGTCATTGAGCAAAATTTCAGGGAAATGATCAATGTGGTAGCGGGTGGCACGATCATGAACTTATCTCCCGAGGAAGTGTTGAGACTCCTTAAAGACACGGCCTCCCACAGCAAATACTGGACAGTAGGCAGGAATGCTCCTAGAGGGGCGAGAAATTTGTTTGATGTAAATGCGATGGGGCTGCACGCCGAATCGAGCCATCCTGCCTTGGATGGGAAGATGATGTTGACCCGATCGATCCCACCTCCTGCCAGTTTGATGAGTATATCATGCCAGGGTTGTGGTAACTCTGGCCACCATACATATAATTGCCCCGTGGGTGAGCTGTTTGCTGACCACGAAGGTATTGCTTGTGAAGAAAATGTTAATTTTATAAATAATCAAAATCGTGATGTGCTTTACTATAATACTTATAAGCCTAACGCGAGAAACCATCGTATTTTCTCGTTGAACAAAAACACGCCCGGTCAAAGATGACAGGGGGTAAGCATCAATTCAATGCTCAGGCTTCTGGTAGCCAGCCGCAACCGTCTCAACCGGGTTATAATCAGAATTTGTAAGGGATGCGCAAGAGCGCGTTAGAGGAGATGATGGAAAAGTTTGTTGAAATGGCCCAGTCGAATATGGCAACTCACACTACTTCAATGAGGAGTTTGGAAACACAATTGGGACAATTGGCCCACATTTTTTCTGAGTCCACCCGCGGCACTCTTCCTAGCGACACGGAGAAGAATCCCCGTGAGTAGGGGAAGAGTGTTGAGGATGTTGGGGAATGTAATGCCCGTGAAATGACTTTTAAATGTGAGATTAATGCCATAGAAACTCTAGCGGTATGTGATTCCAGTTCATCTTGCAACATTCTTTCTTTGCAAGATGTTGAAAAGTTGAATTTGAATGTCGAATCCGATGGAAGGAAATCCTTAATGCTAGCCGATGGATCTGTGGATAAGACCAATGGAGAGGTGAAGGGTGTAGAAGTGGTTTTGAATTGGGCAGCTATCTTCACAGAGTTTCAAGTGCTTGGACCCAGGGGTAACACGTTAAAACCCATCCTTGGGGTACCCTTCCTTAAAGCCAATGAGGCGACGTTGCATTTTGATGCTAGTGGAGTCACTGTTGCGCCCAAAGTTAATGAACCTTTACCACCTTTGCCTCCTCAATTTATTTTTGTTGACCTCGTAAAATTAGTGAACTTAATTGTTATGTCATCTAATGATGTTTTTAGTTGTGTTAAGGCTGATTTTCAATCGACAGGACAAGAACATGTTGAGGAAGTTTTTGAAACGCCAATGACAACTAAAGGGAAATAAGTGACACAGGTCCTTGATATGATGCATGATGTTGCTGCAAAGATGGATGTGCTCTGCACGCCGGATGTGGGCATGCAGAATTTCGATTTAAAAACTGTAATTTGTTTAGCCAAAGTCTGTAAAACTATGAAATCGGTAACATGGGATGATCTTTCACCCTCAGAGGGTGAAGAAAGGATGCCCCTAGTTTTGGATGTTACTCTAGCTGCTGAAGAGCCGCGTATGACCTTACCGCCCTGGCGCACCTCTTCTGTGGAATTAAAATGAAAGGAGTTGCTTTTGCCCAAAGCACAAAGTTTAGCCCGCCGACGCGAGATGAAGGCGGGTAGGGGCAGGGGAGACTTGTCTGCCTTGGGCCCTAAAGCTCTCCCCTCTTCCTCATCTCTCGTGTCTGGGGGGATCTATCACAAATTGGCATTTAGATGAAAAGTGAGGAATCTCCGGGGACATCTCCTTTTGTCTTATTGCTGTTAGCATTTTATTTGCTTAATGCTGCATGTGACTTTGAATTGCCTTTCTCTGCATATTAAACTTTTGAAACCTGAACATTATATAAAACTGTTAATACATGATTTGGTCCACCTTAAGGACGGTAAAGAAAAGGGCTTCTGGGAGACAACCCAATTTAGCTACGTTTAATTTGTTTGTTTAGCTTTTTGAGTGTGCATGCCTATTATTTGCTTGGTTGGAGATGTGTTTCTTGTAAGTGATTTTGTCTGGGTCGTGGGCTTATTGATCATGTTTAAAGCTAATATTCTGGTATGCTCATCTTCTGGGCAATGGGTAACTTCTCGCCATATCTCATTTTGATTTTAACTTCAACATATTTTGCTATGCTTCTTACCTTAAGTCTGCATGAGTGCTTGTCGATGTTACCCATGCACGTGCACTTCATTTGCATACTAGTAGCACTTTTTAATTTATTTGTTTAGTTCATTGCATTGCACATCGTTGCACCCACATGAGCACGTACTTAACTTATTGCGTACGGTGAGTCAAACTTGTTTCTTTCGTTAGATTTAGGAAAATTACCTTGCTAATATAGGATTGTGAGATAGGGTAAAATGTTGACCTTGTTGTGCTCCTAGTCGAGTGCTCCCATCTCGTGTAGAAATTAGGGTAGAATTAATTTTTCTGCATGCTTCTAGTTTTATATTATTCTAATTGGGTAAATTCTTTTTATTCTACTCAAAAATTGTTGAATCCGGTATGAATCCGACGGTAGCTTAGGGATGTGTGTAGACAGCCGTTAGATTCATATTGCTTGAGTCGGGAGGATGGATAGACTTTCTCGTTGGCTAAGAACTTCCTCCAAGCTCCTCTAGAAGCATTGGTGCATGGTTAGTTAAGCGTGAGCATGATGTAGGCCATCATTTTGGCCATGTTGAGCTTTGTACCCGTTCCTAACATCTTATCCTCACTAGCCCCGTTGTGCCTACCCCACCCTTGATTCAACTCCACTTTTATTTCACCAAAGCCTAGTAACCGACACTAGTCACACACACAAGTATAGCTTTTCTATTTTCTAATTTCAGGATAGGGGTATTGACGCATTGTTGTTCTTTGTGAAATTTGTGGTTGTGCTCCCATGAATTTATTTGCAGGAATTGTGTAAAAGAAAACGAAGAATTAATAAGAAAATGTATAAAAAGAAAATTTGAAAAAGAAAGAAAAAGAGAAAGGAAAAGTATAACTCAAAATCTGATTTGAGTTGATATATTTTTTTTGGAGTAGGCGGTACACACACCCGTATTATAAAAATTAAGTGTCGGGGTGTGGTGTACCCACATGTTTTGTGGGTAGCGGATATACTCTTTTTGTGCTAGCTCAGTTGGGTTTTGTGTGTGGCATTCGTTTTTATCATTGATTACCTCGCCTTAACCCAAGCCCCATTACTGCCCGAAGTCCTATGGACTCACGCTTAAAGCAAACTAGTGTCGTGGAGAGAGTGCGAACGGGCAAGCATATTGTCACCGACATTGGTAGATTCCTTTGGAGGTTGTCCCAAATCCCGATCTTTGGCAATACTCGCCTTAGTGGTTAGTATATTTTCTCCCTACGCGTGACCGGAGGATTCGCTGCAATTCTGTTTTTGAGTAGTCATAGAATTTTTGTTGCGCAGGCTGAAAAGTATAAATTATTTTGTATGCTTAGAAATTTTCTCTACTATATTTTTATGCCCGCGAGCGTGCGACTTCACATGGTACTCCGTGTAACAGCCCAAAGTTCAGAAACAGGAAACATTTGGGTGACACGGCCTGGGACACGGGCGTGTCCCAGGGCGTGTCAGGTGACACGGCCTGCGACACGGGCGTGTCGCAGGGCGTGTCGGGTTGTGTCGACGATTGGGCTTTGTCTCGACGATTTTTTGGTCTCGACGATTCGTCGAGAAAGGCACACGGCCCATGACACGGGCGTGTCTAAGGCCGTGTCGCATGCTCGACGATTTTTACTCGACGATCGTCGAGTGTCGAGAAGTGCGTGGCGAGTGTTGAACACGGCCTGTGACACGGGCGTGTCACAGGGCGTGTCCAATCAGGCGACGAACTCAGCCCGCCGAGAATTCGACAGGGCGTGTCTGGGTGCCGTGTCTGGGCACACGGCCGGGGACACGGGCGTGTCCCAGGCCGTGTGAAGTCTCGGGATGATTTGGGATTTTTTCACCCAGGTACACGGCCACAGACACGGGCGTGTCTGAAGGCGTGTTGGTGACACGGCCCATGACACGGGCGTGTCCCGTGGGCGTGTCACTGGTTTGGATAAGTCAGTTGACCACTGCTTGAGGCACACGGCCAGGCACACGGCCGTGTTCGAGGCCGTGTCGGGTCAAATTGTGTGTTTTTGGCAGAATCGTGGCCGTCCATTCCTTCAGTCTGGATCCAAGGGCTGAAAGCTCTTCTTCTTTTTCCTTAAGGGCCGAAGTCAGAGATTGATTTCTCATTTACTTTGGCCTTAACCTTTCTGAAGCTTTTCTGGTGGCCAGGGCTCAAGAAAGATGTTGCCCTGTATGTAGCCAAATGCCAAACATGTGCGATGGTGAAGGCGGAATGCCAAAAGCCGGGCGGTTATTTGAAGTCACTGCCGATCCCATTGTGGAAATTTGATGATATTTCCATGGAGTTTGTGCATGGATTGCCAAGATCGCAGCGAGGAAATGATTCCATTTGGGTAATTGTTGACCGGCTAACAAAAGTAGCACATTTTCTCCCGAACAGACGGGATGATTCAGTTGAATATTTGGCAAAGTTATACGTTGATCAGATTGTGCGGCTTCACGGTGTTCCTCGGAGCATCGTAAGTGATAGAGATGGGCGATTCACGTCAAATGATTGGAGGCTAGTTCACCGACTGTTGGGCACGAAGTTAACTTTCAGTACGGCCTTTCATCCCCAAACGGATGGCCAGACGGAACGTACCAACAGAACAATGGAGGACATGCTCCGAATGTGCGCCCTTGACTTCGGAAAGAGATGGGAAGATCATCTCTATATGGTCGAGTTTGCATATAATAACAGCTACCAGGCAAGCATTGGGATGGCACCATATGAAGCCCTATATGGAAGGAAGTGTCGTACTCCCTTGGCTTGGGTAGAAGCGGGTGAAGCCCGGGTTGTTAAACCAAATGAGGTGGATGAAGCAAACTCAACCATTCGGACGATTCGCGAGAGATTGCTGATTGCTCAAGATCGACAAGCAAAGTACTACAACGCCAAGCACCGGAACGTTGAATTTGCGGTTGGCGATTGGGTCTACTTGAAGATCAAGCCATTCAAAGGTGTCTCCAGGATTCGACGATTGAAAAAGTTGAGTCCAAGATATTTGGGTCCTTTTGAAGTAGTTGAGCGAATTGGCGAAGCGGCTTATCGGCTAGCTCTGTAGGCGGACTTGGGTGGGTTACATGATGTTTTTCATATCTCGGTGCTTCGGAAAGCCGTGAAAGATCCAGCTCAAGTGATTGCGGATGATCGGGTGCCGGTAGAGTATGGGCTAACGACGAGAGTTAGACCCATTCGAATTGAAGATCGAGCCGAGAAGCAGTTGCGGAACAAGACGGTCGGTATGGTAAAAGTTCGGTGGGACAACTGCGGCCGTGAAGAGTTGACATGGGAACGCGAGCAGACCATGCGAGAAGAGTTCCCTGAGTTGTTTCTGTAATTGGTAGCGAGACTGTTGTAACATAAAAAGTGCTATATTGTTACATTTTTCTTGCTATCTTTTTGTTACTTTCCTGTCTCTAAATTTCGAGGACGAAATTCTTGTAGGAGGGGAGGATTGTAACAGCCCAAAGTTCAGAAACAGGAAACATTTGGGTGACACGGCCTGGGACACGGGCGTGTCCCAGGGCGTGTCAGGTGACACGGCCTGCGACACGGGCGTGTCGCAGGGCGTGTCGGGTTGTGTCGACGATTGGGCTTTGTCTCGACGATTTTTTGGTCTCGACGATTCGTCGAGAAAGGCACACGGCCCATGACACGGGCGTGTCTAAGGCCGTGTCGCATGCTCGACGATTTTTACTCCACGATCGTCGAGTGTCGAGAAGTGCGTGGCGAGTGTTGAACACGGCCTGTGACACGGGCGTGTCACAGGGCGTGTCCAATCAGGCGACGAACTCAGCCCGCCGAGAATTCGACAGGGCGTGTCTGGGTGCCGTGTCTGGGCACACGGCCGGGGACACGGGCGTGTCCCAGGCCGTGTGAAGTCTCGGGATGATTTGGGATTTTTTCACCCAGGTACACGGCCACAAACACGGGCGTGTCTGAAGGCGTATTGGTGACACGGCCCATGACACGGGCGTGTCCCGTGGGCGTGTCACTGGTTTGGATAAGTCGGTTGACCACCGCTTGAGGCACACGGCCAGGCACACGGCCGTGTTCGAGGCCGTGTCGGGTCAAATTGTGTGTTTTTGGCAGAATCGTGGCCGTCCATTCCTTCAGTCTGGATCCAAGGGCTGAAAGCTCTTCTTCTTTTTCCTTAAGGGCCGAAGTCAGAGATTGATTTCTCATTTACTTTGGCCTTAACCTTTCTTCAAGAGAGAGAAAGAGAGAGAGAAAGGAGGAGGAAGAAGGGAAGGGGGCTGCTGGTTGGTGGTGCTGCGGTTTACCGGCGAGAGATCCGAAGCCAGCGTTGCGGAGGAAACGCTCTTGCGAATCTTGCAAGCAAGCTTTCAAGCCATGGCACCGAAGCGATCGTCAAGGGTAACGACCTTTCTTCCTAAGCCATGTGAAGGCTTCCTTTTAGCATATCTTTGTGAGTTCCCCCACCAAGAGGTGGCTGGTTTTGGGACTCTTTGGGTGGATGTGTGAAATCCCCCTTGTTAGCATATAGATCCGGAAATGGAGTACGGAATAGGCATGCTGTGTGAAGCCCATCTGGACAGGTTGGTCTAGATTGGTGATGTTGCATACGAACCGGAGAAAACTCCGTGAGAAACGTGTAGTGTACGGAGTCTACGGGTTAAGCCTGCGAAAAGGAGTAGCAGGAAGTACTGGGGTGGTAGCCCAGGAAAATAGCCTTGTGCTGGTTTTGGGTCCAACCTGTGAATGATGCACAGGTAGTCCTGGTGGGACCAGGAAAGGCCCTTTTTGTGATGCTTGATGTCATAGGGTGTCCACCTGTGGAGCGAGTCACAGGAAGTACTGGTGTGCCCAGGAAAGACCCCTGACATTTGTGCTTATGCGGTGTCCACCTGTGGAGAGAGAGTCACAGGAAGTACTGGTGTGCCCAGGAAAGACCCGCTGTTGTTGTGAGAATTGGGTATCGAGAAGTACCCAGGCTTGAATGCCAGGAACAGGATTGGTGAGACCGACCCGCGCCTTTGATATAGCCATGAGTACGCTGCACGCGGAAAGGGCAAGGCGATTTGAGCAACGGGGGGGTGGAGGATCCGACCTGCGCTATGTCCGTCTGACGTGAGACCAAAAGTGCGGTCTGTTGGAGCGCATAGCAAGAGTCTTCGGCCTGCGCGCCATGACACAATGGGGGGCTACGGGCCATCCCGGTGTAGGAAGACTAACTCCGGCTGCACGCCATGGAGTAAATGCTCAAGAGTGTTACCGTTGGGTGTTAACCCTGATACGGTGGTGGGCAAGAGGTTGCCAGAACACCAAGAATGTGCCCTGAGTGCACGGACCGTTGGGCCGGGCGGCGAACGGTTGTGATGGCTTGTGTGCGTGAAAGCACCTTTGATGATATAGCTTGCCATACTTGTGATATGATATGCCTGCAGGGAAAATACCGCTGCCCCGAGAGGAGGGGTAGGGTCGTTATAATTTGGTCAGCTGAACGCTGACCGTTGCTTTTGTTTGCCACCGTTGGGTGGATTGTTCTTGCACAGGTGCTGGAGAGCCGAGCGGGTCGCATAGAGGTTGATGCTCCTGCTGGTGTTGCTGCTGCTGCTAGCCCTCGAAGGCTAATGTTCTTTTGAGTGTTTTCTTTTGTGGCCGACCTGCGCGCCAATTTGTTTTAGGCCACTGTGTGAAAGCCCTGTAAGGCCCTAAGGCCAATACTTTTGATGCTGTAAGACATTCCTATCTATATATATATAAAATGTGGAGTTTATATTTGGACATTCATGAGGAGTTCAAGTAGTTTAGGCTTCCGCTAGAATGCTTGTGATAGGTGCGATGCGCTACTCTGGTATCATCCTGTACCTTCACCGACTGTTTTGTGGTATATCCTGTGGGGCCCCGGCCGGACCTTCTAGAATATATCATATGAACGGATGGGGTTGTTACACTCCGGATCATAATTACTGTGTTAGTTAGTTCTTTTTCTAGTCTGCAAGGATCTTCTTTGCTCGGTACGCGCAAATATGTAAGTGTGGGGGTGTGATGAGTCTCGTTTATATAGGGCTTTGCGGACTTATCTGGATCGGTTTTCATGACTTTTCACTTCAATTTTCGATTATTTTCATTGATATTTCGTTCCTACTGTGTTTGAAGTTTATTGCACTTTTCTAGCCTGTGGGGGCGCAATTGCGCATTCGTTTGCTGGGGGTATGCACTTGGTGCTCCCCAGGGCTTGTTCTAGTAGTTTTTATTGCATTTTGTTGATTGCTGGAGGGTCCTCCTATGTGAGTTTTTATTTTGTGCAGGTGGTGAGTTTTCCCCCAAGGCAGGATTTCCGTCTCAAGGAAAATGCACGGTCGTACATTTCTTTCACGCACGGTTTCTGTGAAATTGTATGTTGTAGTCGACTGGAAGAACGTCGAGCTGAGCTCGACGAATTTCCTCTCGCACGGTTGACTCATGGTTTCTTTGAAACCATGCGTGAAGGAAACGCACGGATTTCCTGTAGATTCCTAGTTTATTCCATTCTGTGGCTAATCGTGCGTGTTGTTCACGCACGGGCGGCTGCGCCCGTGCGCGAGTAAAACACACGGTTTTCTTGTTTGTTTCTTTTTTCCAGCACTTTGTCGCTACCCGTGCGATGTCATTCACGCATGGGCAGAAACTCCCGTGCGCGAAGGAAATGCACCGGTCAATGCTTCTTCTTCCTCAGGCATTTTTCTGGATATTAATATCGCACGGTTCACGGACGGTCGTGCGCCAGATCGTGCGTGACCATTTTTTTTGACTTTTACTATTTTAGCCGCAGATTTCTTCTGGACCGTGTCATCTCCATTTTCCCCAGCCATTTCAGCCCCATTGAGCGGGAACTCATCCCTTTATCTGTCATTTCTCTCTCCTCCTTGGAGGCTTGATCCGGCCACCCATTCTCCTCCAAAGAGCTTGCTAAAGCTTTGTCTCTGACCGCCATCGCCATTGCCGACCTTCAAGCTACTGTTTGAGTTCTTAGTTGCAGAACTTGTGAAGCATTTCACTCTGATCTGAATCAGCGATAACAACACGAAGAAGACGGTTGTGAAGAAGGAAGTGGCAGCCGTCGGGATCCCGGATACCTTCCAAAGACCGAGCTAGGACAAGGCTCGACAATCCTCGCTTCCGTCCGAGAATCTTGGAGATCCTTCGAGTGCTTGGTTGTGTTTCACCCCCTCTTTTCTTGGATTTGCTATAACCTGAACTTGTGCTAGTATTCTTAAGGTTTAATAACCATGTTGTGCTCAAAGTCTTGCTTTGGTTTTGTGTGGTGATTTCTTGATCAAGATGTGTGTTGATGAGGTTCATATTTGTTAGAGAAAGTTGCGATTGAGCCGTTCTAGCGACTGTTAGAAGCGCGTGATGCGAATAGGTGTTTATGACCCTCTATAGTTTATTCGTCTCCGCGATTAATCTTTCGAGTAATTCACCCTGGCGATGCGGTGACGGCGACCCACACTAGATTAATGCTGCTTAGTTTAGGAAACCCAAAATCAAACCCCTCGTTTTTTACTTAGCACATTCATTCATTTCTCTGAAAGCGGAATCCATGCTCCCTACTTGCACTCCACGTGAGATCGATACTTGGGGAAGCTACTCCTCCCTTTTATTACTTGGTCGTGAACGGTAATCTTACCGCCAGCGCATCACATGGTTAGTCAAGCATGAGCGAGAAGTATGCCATCAATTTGGCTAGTTTGAGCCTTGTTTACCTTATCCTAGTTGCTAATCGTTGCAAGCCAAGTTTGTGCCTACCCGTCCTTTGATTCAGCTCCACCTTCATTCAACAAAGCCTAAATCCAATCCTCCTATCACAACCAAATCCATGAGCTCAGTGAATTTAATATTTTGATGAGGTGTGATGTGTGGAATTCTAGTGATATGGTAGATGAATACCAGAAAGTTACTTGCTAAAAATGTTGGGGATTGCAAAAAAAAAAGGAAAAAAAGAAAAAGAAGAGAATTGAAAGAGAAAATCTAAAATGAATTACAATGAGAAATAGAATCCCCATCTTGTTTATCGTGATATTGGTCAGGTTTAACCGTGTACACACCCGGTTTTGAACTTAAGTCTGGGGTTGTGTCACACGTGCAATTCTGAGAGGCTGTATTGGTTTAGCATGGTGTTTGCTCGCATGGGTTGCCTGTAGCATCCATGTTTATCTTAGACTACCAAAGCTTATCCTATTCCCCTTGATTATCCTAAGTCCTACGGATTCACACTTGAGACGAGCTTGTACCGTGGAAAGAGTATGAAAGGGCAAGCGTATGGTCCCCGACCTTGATAGATTTATTTTGAGGTGATCCTAAGCCCCGGTTTTTGGCAATGCCCACCTGAGTGGCCTTCATACTTTCTTCATACATATGACAAAACGATTCTCCAGAATTCCAATTTTGAGTAGATACAACATTTATTAATGCATGTCGAAAAGTATAAATTCTGGTGTATAATTAAAAATTTTATCTATTCTTTTTTCTATGCCCATGATATATTTGATCTCTCTCAATACTGTATTTTGAAATTACTAAGCCAGCTAACTATTTTCTAGTCCACTGAGGGATGATTTGCTCGGGACGAGCAAATGTTTAAGTCTGGGGGTGTGACGAGTCGAGGTTATATACATATTTTTGGACTCATCTGGGCTATTTTTCTCGTTGATGCACTACACTTTAGAGCCATAATTGTTCATATTTTTTATTATGTCCATTCCATATTAAGTGCACTTTTGCCCGTTTTCAGTGTGATTCCGTAGTTTTTATACTTTTGCCCTACTTGGTGTTTTTTTGTGTCTAGAGAACGTGGAATGACCGTTTCAGTGGCTCTTCTATTTTTGCTGCAGGTACAAAGGTCATGTGTGTGTTTCGAGATTGTTTGGTAATGTTTTTTGCCTAAGGGCCACTGATCGTGCATTTCTACATGCGCACAATCAGTGGACTCCTTAGTGAATGACCGCTGGTCGTGCGCGGTCTGTTCATCGAACTGTAAACGGTACACGAATATTGCGCACAATCATTGGATCAATAGAGCACGACCACTGGTTATGTGCCACTGATCGTGCGCACTATTCTCCATTTTTCCAAGTTCTGTCTGGGGAAATCGCACGATCATGGGATCCAGTACGCACGACCTCTGGTCGTGAGCCCGTGATCGTGCACTCAGATTTTCTGCTGCAGTATTTAAACCCGTACTCGTGAATTAGGGCAAAAACCTTTCTAGTTTCCTCCCCGCTGTTGCGCGCAAAGCGCCGTTTCTCACCCCTGCAGGTCCTCCACTCATCTCCACCCTCCGGGAAGCCTTTTCCAGCGATCCAAAGCCATCTTCAACCATTCAGAGATTTTTCGGAAACCAGCAGTATGCAACAGAGATCTTTCGGTACTGCTCATTTGGGCAAAGAGGGAAAAGCTTGAAGGAATGGGAAGAAGACGGAGGAAGACAAGTTGATTGAGAACCCATTTACCTCCGGATGCAACCAACGGTCTGAGCCGAGAAGTGGACTGATAACCCACCACTCTGGCCAAGAACCATGGCTAGGCTTTCCCCCTATCGGTTTATTCTACCTCTTCTCATATTTAAATATTGATGGTTAAAACTCGCGGCGCCCCGCGGGTGTTTATTTAGCAAAAGAGCGGTATATATATTTTATTTTGGAAGAACGGGGCGCGCGGATTTATTTAAGTATAAAAGGAGTTTAGATCGAGTTTTAACGAAAGGAGGAAAGTGCACCTATCATGAGTAGTACAGAATATTCTGGTGTGGAATATCGAGGTCATATTGTTCTCGGGGTCGGTTTGATTATTTCTATTCTTCCCTAGAGGGGTCTATTATCTTACCGATAATTACTTGTCGGGTATTTTTTATATATATAAAAGCAAAAAGTAAGACAGAAAATAGAAAATGAAAGCATTAAAGGGTGGAGCCAATGATGAGCTTAGCATGACAGAATCGAATAAAATTTGAACTAAAATAAACTTTTAATAAAACGAGATCCTAATTTTCAAATTAATTAAGGCGGAGACTTGGCCGTGGAGGTTCCACTAAAATGAGCTCACCTAGCTATGGGGCTATCGCTTACCTGAACGCTAAGACTATTCGACCGAACGTTAGTCTGACGAAGGATTCCTCTTAATGCCTGCATTACGCTAAGAACCCCGCTATTGGGTGGGGAACCCAATCGGTAGAGTTGTTGTGCCTCCTCTCTCGAGGGTTAGTGCGGAACTATCTTTACCAAGGGGTGATCGGTCCATACGCACAGCCTCTCGGCTAGCTGGCATATGGACTATGAAAATAGGGCCGACACATCGATTATGTGGTCCTACTCGACGTAAACCTTAGGCAAACCTTAAGTAGGACTGAAATGAAAGCAGTAAAGTGCGAGTCCTGGCGCAAATGCGTGGGCGGGAGAAATGAAAGCGAGTCCTACTCAAACGAGTAGGACAAAATAAATGAAACGCACGCACACTCTCGACAGAAAGTAAAACACACGCACATAAGTCCTACTCGAATGAGTAGGAGAAAATAAATGCGGGTCCTATTAAAACGAGTAGGACTAAATAAATACACCCACTCTACAGAAAGTAAAACACACTCACTTGATAGAATGTAAAAACTCAGACACTCTACAGAATGAAATAAAAACAATGCGTCATTTAACTCTTAACGAGTATGCGGAAACAAATGCGCACACTTACAAAAATGTGAAAAACTAAGTTATCTAAAAATTAAAACGACTACATTTCCACCACTAGAATGCGGTAGAAATGCATAAAAAGTGAAAAGAGAAATTAAACGGGAAGAAAGTTTTACAAATAAAAATGAAACGCAAGTGCTCAAAAAATAAAAAAAAACAAATACATTTCTACCGCTAGAATGCGGTAGAAATGCGTAAAAAGAAGACAGAAAAATTAAACGGACAAAAAGTTTTGAAAATAAAAATGAAAATGAGAATGCTCGGAAAATTAAAACGATTATGTTTTCATTCTTATAACTTTATAGAAATACCTAAAAAGTGGAAATAAAACTAAAAGAGAACGAAAAGTTTTACGATCCTAAAAAGCCTAAGTTAAAGAAAATTAAAAATCACCTTTTAAAACATTTTTTATAAACCTATAGGAATGAAAACAAAGTAAAAAATAATAAACTAAACCTAAACAAGTATGGTGTATGAAAATAATTTTGTGATTACGACGGCTAGAAATTAGACAAAAGTTTTTAAGTTAAAGAGATTTTGAAAGACATAAAGAAAAACAAAATAAGAACAAACATTAAAAATCACTTTGAGTAAGGCGCATAAATGGATTCCAAGCTATGCAAAAAGAGAAAAAAACTAACACATTTTATTAATGGAAGAGGGATTACAAGAAAGCTAAAAACAAACACTAAGTGAGGGGGGAAGAAAATCCCTTAGATATCATAAGAAAGCATTTCGGCATCGCATACCCTAAGCAAAGTGGCCCAAAAAATTGGAAAAGGAACTCAAGTAGAACACTGGAATTTATAGACAAGAAATTTCACGGGACACGCCCTCGGACACGGGCGTGTCAAGGGGCGTGTCAGTACTATTCATGATTCGATCTGGCGAATTGACAGCGTAGTTGACTTCGGGCTGGACATGTGTCGGTCACGCAGCGGTCACTCCCATGTCACGGGCGTGATGCTGGGCGTGTCGGGGAGGTGGATCTAAGAGCGGTGGGTCAAAAGTCGCGGGTGCAGTCTTGTCGGTCAGTTGGAGAAGTACACGTGACGGTCATGCCCGTGTCGCATCTTGATTTCACGGGTTTTGCAACGTCATGCCCTGGTCACGGGCGTGACCCAAAGTACACAAGCGTGTACTTACTGTTTTGGCAGATTTTTGGATTTGTTTCCTGAAAAATAAAATAAATTAAGTTAGCAAAATATTTACAAAAATAGGAGCATTTTATTGAACAAAAATAATTAAAAATGACAAAAATAAATGAAAACAACTAAATTAATGTACATAAAATTAGGTATATTAACAATTCATCAAATACCCCCATACTTAAGCTTTTGTTATTCCACAGCAAAAGTTTGAGGTGAACTTATAAGGAATAAAAGAAACTCTAAGTTTAGCTACCGCTTAATTAATTATAAGAGAGATTTAAATAAATATACTGGGTGTAACAGTTAAGTCCTAAAATTATGTAGATGATTTAAATAACGCAAAGGTTTTGGCCAAAAGATTTTTTGATGTAATCAAATAGAAAGCAATAATTGTAATGGTTAGATAAACAAAAATAGTTTGGAATTATGTGAACTTTAGCTTATAGGGGTTTTATTGAAAATAATACAATTTATAAATTATGCTCTCAAAAAGATTTTTGAATTAATTCTAGAATCGTGAAATTGGCTAAGGGTGTTGATGTTGGTTCATGAAGAGAGTTTGGATATTGAGGTGATGTGATTTTTTCTCGAACCTCCATTTTTTTATTTTGGATTATTAGGAAAATAAAATCTTATTTTCCTAATATCTTGTTTTTTTAACTTCATAATAATAAAATTGACTCAATGTATATATGTGGGAGTAATGAATTTTATCCTCTTACTCCGTAACATATAATCTTTTTAAATTATTGTGTGTCTATGTTTACGGAACGAAATCTTATTCCCATTGACATAGAATTTTTTTACAATAATTTTTTGGGATAGAAATTTTATCATGCCATGTAAGGCATGAAAAGGGGAGAAAAGAAAACTACATTTTTAATTAAAACTTTTTTGAGAGCAACCTTAATAAATTGTACGTTCCAATTTTTCAGAAAGCTAAAAGTAAACATAATTGAATTCAATAGTCGTTAGTTTCTAACATAATACAACTGCTCCTATTAATGAAAAATTAGAAGTACTGCCTAAAACGAGTTCGCTATTTTTAATAAATTATAATGAATTCTTTAAAACTTAACCTCGGCTATTTAAATATTTCAATCGATAATTAACAAACGAATAGCAAATAAAGAATTAATAAAATTCACATATAAATAAACTCAAAACTAGATTTTTGGAAAGCAGAAAGGGTTAAGATATGGTATATTCGATTTTATTTGTTTCATAATAAATCATTTTGTTTTGGATTTTAGGGTTTTTATCATTTTTTGTATGTTGATTATCATCTTTTTTTTTTGAATTTTTCTTTATCATCTTTTTTGGATTTTTTTTTGATTTTTAACTTTTTCGGGTTTTTGGATTTACAATTTTTTTTTTGATTTTTTAGTTTTTTTATAAAATTATTTACAAGAAAGGAGAGAGAAAGAAGTGTTATTTATAAATAAGAGAGGGGGAAAGAGAAAAGTTTTTACAAAAAATGTACAATGTAAAAACTCGATGGCCCGCAAACATACTCTTATTTCAGTGGTTGGTTCGATGTGTTGAACGTCGTGGGGTTTGCTAAAAAGTGACCTTTTACAAATAAGAAGATGGGGGGAGAGAAAGATTATTATTTTTTTACAAAAAGTATTTACAAAGTAAAAGAAAATTTTAATTTTTTTTGAATTTTTATTTTATAATTTTTTATTTTTTTTATAATTTTTATTAATTTTGATAAGTTTTATGAATTATTTTTTGAAGTTTTTTTTATTTTGATTATTATAAAAAAACAATGAATTTTTTTTAGATTTAAATTTTTTGCATTTTTTGTATTTTTTGCTAAGTACAGAATATAAAATATGCAAAATAGGAAAACACCCTCATACTTAAACGCAACATTATCCCCAATGTTGCAATCTAAGTATGCAGAACGATAATATACAAAATATAGTATGGACAAAAATAAAAAAAGGGGGTAGAAGTTTCCCTAAGACGAGTTCGGGGGAGGCTCGGGTTGATACCATGCATTATGTTAGAAGGAGTAAAAATATAACAAAAAAATAAAACGAAAAAGATAAACTCGGCCTAAAGTGTGCGGGCGGTAGGGGGCAAGTGTAGGTGTGACTCAATTATTTAACGTCTTAGCTTATGAGCGTGTACAAAATAGGCGATCCCCTAGCGCACACCAAAATGAATTGCGCCGAAGCGAAACAAAATAAGTTAAAATAAAATATATACACTTTTAATAACAAATTATTTTCGTGTTTTTAAGTAGGTTGTTTTTTTTTATTTTTTTGTTGGTTTTTAGGTAGGTTTTTTTTAGTTGGTTCTTTTTTTGTTTTTGTGGTTTTGTAAAAAAATTTTTTTAGGTTCGTAGTTAGGTTTTTATTACTTTTTTTGGTATATAGTTTTTTTTTCATAAAACATGATAAAGATTTTTTTTGTTGAGTTTTTTTCATTTTTTTAATTTTGTTTTTGTGTTTTCGAGGTTTTTCGATTTTTTTGTTTTATGGGTTTTTTCAATTTTTTTTGTTTTCTAATTTTTTTGTTTTTTATTTTTAATTAATTAATTGTTTTTTATACATTTTGTTTTCTTGGTTTTATAATAAATATATATGAAATACTAAGTATAAAATAAATTCTTTTTTTCTAAGTTTTTTTAGTAGTTTTATTATTATTATTATTATTAGTAGTAGTAGTAAAAAAGTTTTTGTTGGTTAACCATTATATATATATATATAAATATATAATTAATAGATTTCCAGGGTTCAAAATAACGACTCGAAAAATTTCCCGGTAACGGCACCAAAAACATGATGGTTAAAACTCGTGGCACCCCGCTGTTGTTTATTTAGCAAAAGAGCGGTTTATATATTTTATTTTAGAAGGACGGGGCGCGCAGATTTATTTAAGTATAAAAAGAGTTTAGATCGAGATTTAACGAAAGGAGGCAAGTGCACCTATCGTGAGTCGTACAAGATATTCCGGTGTGGAATATCGAGGTCATATTGTTCTCGGGGTCGGTTCGATTATTTCTACTTTTCCCTGGAGGGGACTATTATTTTACCGATAATTACTTGTCGGGTGTTTTTTATATATATATATAAGCAAAAAGTAATACAAAAAACAAAAAAATGAAAGCATTAAAGGGTGGAGTCGATGATGATCTTAGCGCGACGAAATCGAATAAAATTTGAACTAAAATAAACTTTTAATAAAAAGAGATCCTAATTTTCAAATTAATTAAGGCGGAGACTTGGCCGTGGAGGTTCCTTTAAAATGAGCTCACCTAGCTATAGGTCTATCGCTCACCTGAACGCTAAGAGTATTCGACCGAACGTTAGTCCGATGAAGGATTCCTCTTAACGCCCTCATTAATCTAAGAACCCCACTATTGGGTGGGGAACCCAATCCGGTATAGTTGGCGCGCCTCCTCTCTCGAGGGTTAGTGCAGAACTCTCTTTACCAAGGGGTGATCGGTCCTTACGCACGACCTCTCGGCTAGCTAGCGTATGGACTACAGAAATAGGGCCCACACATCGATTATGTGGTCCTACGCGTCGTAAACCCAAGGCAAACCTTAAGTAATTTTAATTAATTATAAAATAAGACCTTTAATTATTTAAAGCTATTTTATCTGTCCCAATTTTCTTCGATATTGAAGGCTAAGAACGGTTAGCCACTCATCGGAATGGGGACAGCAGCGGTCAAAGAGATAAAGAAAGCAGTAAATGAAATCTAGAAAAGAAAGCAGTAAAGGAAAGCAGTAAAAAAGTAGTAAATTGCAAATCCTACTCAAACGAGTAGGACTGAAATGAAAGCAGTAAAGCGCGAGTCCCGGCACAAATGCATGGGCGGGAGAAATGAAAGCGAGTCCTACTCAAATGAGTCGGACAAAATAAATGCAACACACGCACATTGTCGATAGAAAGTAAAACACACGCACACAAATCCTACTCAAATGAGTAGGAGAAAATAAATGCGGGTCCTACACAAACGAGTAGGACTAAATAAATGCACCCACTCTACAGAAAGTAAAACACACTCACTCGACAGAATGTAAAAACTCACACACTCTACTGAATGAAATAAAAACAAAGCGTCATTTAACTCTTAACGAGTAGGCGTAAATAAATACGCACACTTACAAAAATGTGAAAAACTAAGTTATCTAAAAATTAAAACGACTGCATTTCTACCGCTAAAATATGGTAGAAATGCATAAAAAGTGAAAAGAAAAATTAAACGGGAAGAAAGTTTTGCAGATAAAAATGAAAACGCAAGTGCTCGAAAAAAAACAAATACATTTCTACCGCTAGAATACGGTAGAAATGCGTAAAAAGAAGATAGAAAAATTAAATGGACAAAAAGTTTTGAAAATAAAAATGAAAATGAGAATGCTCGGAAAATTAAAACGATTATGTTTTCAGTCTTATAACTTTATAGAAATGCCTAAAAAGTGGAAATAAAATTAAAAGAGAACGAAAAGTTTTACCATCCTAAAAAACCTAAGTTAAAGAAAATTAAAAATCACCTTTAAAACATTTTTTATAAACCTATAAGAATGAAAACAAAGTAAAAAATAATAAACTAAACCAAAACAAGTACGGCGCATGAAAATAATTTTGCGATTACGACGACTAGAAATTAGACAAAAGTTTTTAAGCTAAAGAGATTTTGAAAGACATAAAGAAAAACAAAATAAGAACAAACATTACAAATCACTTTGAGTAAGGCGCATAAATGGATTCCAAGCTATGCAAAGAGAGAAAAAAATAACACATTTTATTAATGGAAAAGGGATTACAAGAAAGCTAAAAACAAACACTTAGAGAGGGGGGAAGAAAATCCCTTACATAGCATAAGAAAGCATTTCGGCAACACCTACCCTAAGCAAAGTGGCCCAAAAAAGTGGAATAGGAACTCAAGCAGAATACTGGAATTTACAGACAAAAAATTTCACGGGACACGCCATCGGACACGGGCGTGTTAGGGGGCGTGTCAGTACTATTCATGATTCGATCCGGCGAATTGATGGCGTAGTTGACTTCGGGCTGGACATGTGTCAGTCACGCAGCGGTTACGCCCCATGTCACGGGCGTGACACTGGGCGTGTCAGGGAGGTGGATGTAAGACCCCTCCTCCCGGATCCCAAAACACGGCACGAAGGGGGAGTCTTATGCCCGGAACAGCCGCCTTGCGGTAGTATTAGCACACGGGCTAACTTGTACCACAAGACGCCTATTCCACCGGCTACAACAATATCAATATATCATGCCAACCCAACCAAATAAATAAGCAAGAGAAGTCAAAATCCGCACTAAGTTATAATGTCCAAATACATCAATAAATAGAAGCTAAAACATGCTTCTACAATATATCAGAGTACAGCTAATCATTGCCCAAACGGGCTACATCAGAGTAAGCAAAACACTAACATCGGTAACAGACGGTATCGACGGCACCGTCACGTCAGGCCCTGTCGTCCTGGCCTGGCTGTCCTGCGGCGTAGTCTGCGGCTGCTCTACCTGCGGCGTGACCTCCTAAAAAGGAAGACGTAGCAACCGTTAGTCGAAACGACTAAGTGGTTTCACATCCGCTCCCCCGGCGACTCCTCGGCACCGGGCGGAGAAAAGAAACAAGAGTATAGTATATAACAAGTAAGCAAGTAAAGGAGGTACAAGCAAGTGGCAGTAGTGTAAGAGTAACAGCATCATAGTCAGCATATATGAAAGAGCTACACTAAACTAGCAAGTATAAGTAACAGCAGGAAAGTAACTTAACTTATAAGAATGCCCATACAAACTTATAAGTTAAGGATCGGGTTACATAAAGTAACTCATCGTATAAGAGTGCCCATACAAACTTATACGATGAGGATCTTGTTGTGCAATGTTATGAAATGCTATGAATGCTATGCAATGACTCACCCATGCACACCCATGCAATTGCTATGTCGACATAGACTATAGTTCCCACTTTTCGAGCAGGTATCTAACCTCTCAGGCATCAGCCGCCGTGGCTAGGCGGTGACAGTAGAACGGGCACTTCTACTACTAGGCGGGTATCACACTACTTCACCTAGGCCTCCGTACGCCTCAACGCTAAGAACACAACAGCGGAGCCCATGCGTACTATGGCCCAGCGGGGTCTTGGGTAGATGTGCACCAAGAACACAGCCCGAACTGGCCTTGCGTGACCCGAAAGGGGCCTCGGAAGAAAGCACGAGGACACAGCCCAACCGTTCACATGGCCGGAGGGGCCTCAGGACGTGAACACCGAGGACACAGCCCAAGCCGACCAAGTCTAACTGCCAACTCCCGTCGGTGTGATGACTAGCGAGCCCGTAGACCTGCCACACTATCCTTAACCCAGGATTATGACACCGCGTGTCGACTCACACCACATGCACATACCACATCAACGTATCATGGAAGGGGCCTCAGAAGTAAACACGAGGACACAGCCCAACCATCCATCCACACCTTATCCCAACACAACCAAAACAAGTGACGGTCAACCCCGCACTTACATCCCTTCACAATACTACCCGTAGGGAGATGACTCTCTAAGTATTGGACTACAAGACTCATTTCATTAATCAAACATGTCCATGATCATAATCTATTCATCTATATGACCTTCCAAATGATGACAATGTAATATAAACATGATGCGCATATAAAGGTCTATCTCACTTTTATTTGATAATGTCATAATTTGAACATGAAGCGCACAATATCAATCTTTCAATTCCTACCAATTCGATTCGTTTAAATAAGATTATTTCACAATTTGATAATAGGAAATCTGATTAATAAGCAACTTCAATCATGCAACAACTGATTAATCATCAGGGTTCATCCAAGGCAAGTATCATGCATTATTAATTCTACCGAATCAAAATTCATCTTTCATTAAGCCCAGAATTTAGGCGCAGGTTGAATCTGGACAGCAACTTCGACCGGAGATTCCCGAGGCTACAGGAATCCGGTGAAGTCGTGTAACCCCTCGATGGAAAGGTATTTCCATGGACTACATCTTTCATATTCAGAGCTCAACCCAGATTTGACATTATCCTATTTGAAATCGGACTTGAAGTCCGCTGCGTACAGAACACAGTTTCTGCATACAGGATTTATTGAACATTTTCGTTTAGACTTTCCCGTGGCTACATACTTCGCCAGAAGTCGTGCAACCATTCGTTGGAAAGGTATTTTCAAGGGCTTCAACTTTCGTGTTAAGCCGAAAGCCCAGATCTGGCCATAGCATACTTAAAAATGGCCATGAAGTTCGCTGCGCGCAGAATACAGATTCTGCACGCATCTTAAGGCGGAATGAACGGCATCGGTTCATCTTCCTCCTCAATGTGATCATCCCAAATCATTCCAGAAAACCTCCTCCCTTATTCACCCTCAAGAGGCCAAAACCCTTCACGAAACCATCCCTTATCATCACATTGAAGAAGGGCGTGGTTGAAGAGATCTAAAACCTAAGACACAAGTCTTAGCATGACCTTTCCTAGAAAACTCCTCCTCACCATCAAGACTCTCTTGAGTCGATGTCTCTCCTAGGAAAATAACTATAGATCTAGCACCAAGGGAGAGGGTAGGAAACTCACATTGGCTCCAGCGGTACCACCATTTCTAGCCATGGATCTCGTAGTTCTCCTTGGCGGCATCTTCTCTTTCACGGCGATGGCGGATCTCCTTCGGTAGGACCTGCTCCTGCAGTTTTTCCCTCTCTCAGGAGTCCTCACTGGAAATAGGGGATGAAAAGAGAATGAAAACGGCTAGGGTTTTCTCTCCCCTTTATATATAAAATGTGACACGGGTAGGGACACGACCGTGTGCATAGCCGTGTCCTTGGTCGTGTACTTCTCGGGTTGCGTCTCGACACTTCTCGTCGAGCTCAACTCGACGCACACGGGTAGGTACACGGCCGTGTCACTACCCGTGTCACTTGGTGTCGACACAGCACGACGATCTCGACACGGGTCGTCGAGCTCAACTCGACGCACACGGGTAGGCACACGGCCGTGTCCCTACCCGTGTCCCTTGGTGTCGACACAGCTCGACGATCTCGACACGGGTCGTCGAGCTCAACTCGACGCACACGGGTAGGCACACGGCCGTGTCCCTACCCGTGTTACTTCCTTATTACACTGATTCTCCATTTCCCCACAAGTGCAGTCCAATTCCCTGCACTCTCAGGACTCAAGTCAGCCCTCCTGACTCAAAACACACACACTAGGGGCCTAGAGCGATTCGGGACGTTACAAATCCTATAAACAAAATAAAAGATTTTGTCCCCGAAATCAGGCTTAGGCTGTGGGGAGGAAAGCATGACAGGAAATTTAACACTTGCTTTTAAATAAAATTACCTTGAGCAAACAACTCCGGGTAGCGTTGCTGCATTAAATCCAATGGCTCCCATGTGTACTCCTCCTTCCCATGATTCAGCCATAGCACCTTTACTAAGGGAACACTTTTGCGGCGCAAAGTCCTTGTCTCGCTGTCAACATTCCGCACCGGCTCTAGTCGCACAGACCTATCTGATGCCACTGCACCATCAGTAGTGGGAATATACTGGTCGGGCCGCAACAGTGCTTTTCGAAGCGACGACACATGGAACACGTCGTGGAGATTTTCTAGTTCTGGTGGTAACTCCAACCGATAGGCCAACGGGCCAATTCTTTCCAATATAGTAAAAGGCCCAACATACCTTGGGCTGAGCTTTTTCACTCCCCGCACCCGTGACACTCCATGCATCGGCCGAATCTTAAGGAACACTTTTTCGCCCACCTGGAACTCCACCATCCGGTGCTTTTTGTTGTAATATTTCGCCTGTCGACTTTGAGCCTCCAACATGCGATCCCGTATCAATCTGACCGCCGCATCAGTATCATCTATGTATTCGTTTCCCAATGCCTTCGGATCTTCATCTTGCACCCAAGACAAGGGAGTCCTGCACCTTCTTCCGTAAAGGGCTTCATGGGGCGCCATGTCGATGCTCGCCTGATGGCTATTATTATAGGAGAATTCCACCAGGGGCAAGAGCCGTTCCCATGGCTCTCCTCTGTCCAGCACGCATAACCTCAATAAATCTTCCAGTGTCCTGATGGTCCTTTCAGACTGCCCGTCAGTCTGTGGATGAAATGCGGTACTAAAGGTTAGGCGTGAGCCTAAATACGCCTGTACTGCCTTCCACTCATTGGATGTAAACCGACCATCCCTATCCGAAACTATTGTCTTGGGCACGCCATGATACCGTACAAATTGCTCCACAAAAAGGCGTATCAAAACATCCACGTGTGCTTCCTTCTTCATTGGAATGAACCGGGCCACCTTTGTTAGTCGATCCACAATAACCCACACCGAATCATTCCCGGAGCGGGAACGAGGTAACCCATGAACAAAGTCCATGGAGATATCCTCGAACTTCCATTCGGGGATGGGCAGTGACTGCAACAAACCACCGGGACTCCTGCATTCAGCCTTCACTCTTTGGCAAGCTTCGTAATGTGTAACATAGTAGCGAACATCTTTCTTCATTCCCGGCCAACACATGGTCTTCCGCAATCCGGCGTACATCTTAGCAATACCAGGGTGCACTGAATATTGAGAGGAATGTGCCTCTCTCAAGATATCCTCCCGAATTTTGCCGCCCATGGGAATATAAAGTCGGCCACGAAAATAAACGAGGTCGTCTTTGAGTGTGTACTCATCGGTGGTCCCATCTTCAATTGCCTTGATTGCCGGGGCCAAGGCCGCATCCACTCCTTGCTCCACCCGAATCCGGTCTCGGATATCACAAACTATGCTCATGTTGGCCAAATTCTCCGCATACTCTGCCAAAGGATCCTTGAATACTAAAGTAATTTCCATCTCCTCGATCATCCGAGCCAACTCCATGCTCATCAGCCGAGACTCTGGGCTAGAGCCTGGCACTTTTCTACTCAAGGCATCGGCTACCGAGTTCGCTTTCCCGGGGTGGTAGTTCATGGTGAA
Source organism: Platanthera guangdongensis (assembly GCA_039583875.1). Classification (NCBI taxonomy): domain Eukaryota; kingdom Viridiplantae; phylum Streptophyta; class Magnoliopsida; order Asparagales; family Orchidaceae; genus Platanthera; species Platanthera guangdongensis. The sequence goes on from CM077166.1 coordinate 91,567,981, forward strand.
CTCGTAGTTGCATAGAAATTCCAACCACCGCCGTTGTCTCAGGTTCAACTCCTTCTGAGTGTGAACATACTTCAAGTTTTTGTGATCGGAAAAGATCTCGCAGTGCACGCCATATAAATAATGCCTCCAGACTTTCAAAGCGAACACCACTGCTCCCAACTCCAAATCATGAACCGGGTAATTGATTTCATGTTTCTTTAACTGCCTTGAAGCATAAGCGATCATATGCCCGTGCTGCATCAGTACCACTCCCATCCCTTGGTATGATGCGTCCGTGTAAACTTGGAATCCTTCCTTCCCAGACGGAAGTGCAAGCATGGGGGCGGAGGTAAGCCTATCTTTCAATTCTTGAAATGCCTCTTCACATTGAGGTGTCCACTCAAATGGCACACCCTTCTTCGTCAAGGAGGTAAGAGGAAGGGCAATCTTGGAAAATCCTTTCACGAACTTGCGGTAGTAGCCAGCAAGTCCAAGAAAGCTCTGTACATCTGCCGCTGACTTCAAGGGCGACCACTCCTTCACGGCCCGCACCTTTGCTGGATCCACTGCTAACCCTGCTCCACTGATCACATGCCCCAAGAAGGCAACCTCCTTAAGCCAGAATTCACACTTGCTAAACTTGGCATACAAGGCGTGCTCCTTCAATTTCTTCAAAACCAAGGTCAGGTGCTCGACATGCTCCCCCTCCGTCTTTGAGTAGACCAAGATGTCGTCGATGAAAACAATGACGAAGATGTCCAAATACGGTTCAAACACCTTATTCATCAAGCTCATGAAGGCCGAAGGGGCATTTGTGAGCCCAAACGGCATTACTGTGAACTCATACAAACCATATCTCGAACTGAAGGCCGTTTTCTGGATGTCCCCTTCTTGTATCCTCAACTGATAGTATCCGGAGCGCAAATCCAATTTAGAAAACCAATGCGCTCCCACTAGTTGATCGAACAACTCATCGATCCGCGGTAGCGGATAAGTGTTCCGCACCGTCAACCGATTGAGTTCCCGATAATCTATGCACAATCGCAGTGTTCCATCCTTCTTCTTCACGAACAGCACAGGGGCTCCCCATGGTGATGAACTGGGGCGAACGAACCCTGAATCCACTAGTTCCTGTAGTTGAACTCTAAATTCTGCTAGTTCTTTCGGAGCCATTCTGTATGGAGCCTTGGATACAGGCTTGGCACCTGGTACTAGATTGATCTGGAAGTCAACTTCTCTATGCGGAGGTAATCCTGGTAGCTTCTCAGGAAATACCTCAGGAAAATCCCGCACTACCCGTACATCCTTTAATTCCAACGCTGCTTCCTTCAACTCGAACCAGATCATGAAGACCTCATCCCCCTTCATATGAGCTTTTACAGCCTGAATAGAAGATAATATCATACGTGGCGCGAAGCCAATACCTTGAAAGATGACGTCAGAGTCTCCATGCCTCAAATAGATCCGCTTCTCTGCGCAGTTGATCCTCGCGAAGTGCCAGTCCAGCCATGCCATGCCCAAAATGATGTCAAACTCTGGTATTCTCAGAACCGTGGCCGGCGTATCAAAGGCCTTCCCATCAATAAATAACTCGAACTCGCACTTGGCGGTCGCGATCATCTCCGAGCCGTCCGGAAGGCGTACACGTCGAGCTATGCCAGTGAAGTACTGTACATCCCCCATGTCTTTTATGAAATCCTCGGACACAAAGGAGTGTGAGGCACCGGTATCGAACAGCGCATAGGCTGTCTTCCCGCCAATAATCACGGTGCCTAAGTACCAACAACCAAAACTTATTGCTATTGGCTAGTAAGTTCTAATCAATTCAAGCTAGATCATGCAAATATGTAAATTAATTAAATCATACCTGCAATCACATCTTGTGGGTTCCTTTCCTGCGCCATGTCAAGCACGTACACCTGATCCCGGACCGGTCCGGGGTTTCCTCTTGGCGGTCCTCGTCCTCGACCGCGCATATATCCCCGCCCTCGTGGAGCGGCTGGAGGGAGAGCAGGAGGGAGAGCAGGAGGGAGAGCAGGAGGGGCGTTCCCATATAGCTGCGGGCAAAAACGCCGGATGTGGCCCGGCTGGTTGCATTCGAAGCACACCAGACCACGACGCCCTTCAAGTTGTTGAAATCGCTGATGCTGTGGGGGTGGAGGCAACGCAGGCGGCTGCGGAACTGGATGCTCCACCCTATAGTTTCGGTCGACACGCCCTCCACCTCTTTGATAACCTCTTCCTCCTCTGAAGTCCCGTCTCCTTCTATTACTTGGGCTGGCTTCCATCACGTCCTCCGCAGGCCTCTTACTACATCCCAGGTGGTCCGCCTCCAATCTTTTCGCCATATCAATGATCTCCGCCAAGCTACCATCCGCTATAAACAAAAGGGACTGCCTTAGGGGATCTCGCAGCCCTTTATAGAAGCGCTTGGCATAACCTCTGTCATCCAACTCATAAGAGTCCGCAAACCTTGCGAGATGCTGGAATTCCCGCTGGTATTCTGTAACCGACTTTGATCCCTGCTTTAGTAGAAGGAACCTCTGCTCAAGCTCATCTCGGGCCGATGTAGGGATAAAGTGCTCCAAGAAAACACCCGAGAATTCACTCCAATTTATCTCTGTGTAGATCCGGCCTTGGAAGGTAGAGCCCATGAGGGACTTCCACCACCTCTTCGCATGTAAGTCCAAGACAGACACTGCCAATGTCACTGCCATGTTGGCTGGGCAACGGATACCGGCAAACAACTCCTGTATCGTGTCTAGCCATTCCTCTGTACGTACGGCTGACTCCGTCCCAAGGTAGACGGGAGGGGGGAGAGCCCGGATGGTGCTCAGCCAGTTGGAGCTCGGGGCCTGTTGTTGCACCGGAGTCTGCTGTGCCTTAAAAGCATTAAGAATGGCGGTGAGCGTCTGCCCCAACTCAGATTGTTCGAACTGAGTGGGTATGGGAGGGGTAGGAGTACCCCCCATCGGCTCAACATGCAGTGGAACCTACACATACACGACAAATTTGTGGTCAGGTTGGCTAAACTTAAGGTCAAAGTTGGACAAACTTAATGTGAATTAAATATGGGCACACCACTGCTTCCGCTAAGTCAGTTTGTCCCCAAACTGACTAACCAAACGGGGGTGGCGCCATTGTTGAATGACTTCTTAGTTGAGGATCGTGGCAAACTGATACCATTTGTAAGACCCCTCCTCCCGGATCCCAAAACACGGCATGAAGGGGGAGTCTTATGCCCGGAACAGCCACCTTGCGGTAGCATTAGCACACGGGCTAACTTGTACCACAAGACGCCTATTCCGCCGGCTACAACAATATCAATATATCATGCCAACCCAACCAAATAAATAAGCAAGAGAAGTCAAAATCCGCACTAAGTTATAATGTCCAAATACATCAATAAATAGAAGCTAAAACATGCTTCTACAATATATCAGAGTACAGCTAATCATTGCCCAAACGGGCTACATCAGAGTAAGCAAAACACTAACATCGGTAACAGACGGTATCGACGGCACCGTCACGTCAGGCCCTGTCGTCCTGACCTGGCTATCCTGCGGCGTAGTCTGCGGCTGCTCTACCTGCGGCGTGACCTCCTAAAAAGGAAGACGTAGCAACCGTTAGTCGAAACGACTAAGTGGTTTCACATCCGCTCCCCCGGCGACTCCTCGGCACCGGGCGGAGAAAAGAAACAAGAGTATAGTATATAACAAGTAAGCAAGTAAAGGAGGTACAAGCAAGTGGCAGTAGTGTAAGAGTAACAGCATCATAGTCAGCATATATGAAAGAGCTACACTAAACTAGCAAGTATAAGTAACAGCAGGAAAGTAACTTAACTTATAAGAATGCCCATACAAACTTATAAGTTAAGGATCGGGTCACATAAAGTAACTCATCGTATAAGAGTGCCCATAAAAACTTATACGATGAGGATCTTGTTGTGCAATGTTATGAAATGCTATGAATGCTATGCAATGACTCACCCATGCACACCCATGCAATTTCTATGTCGACACAGACTATAGTTCCCACTTTTCGAGCAGATAGCTAACCTCTCAGGCATCAGCCGCCGTGGCCAGGCGGTGACAGTAGAACGGGCACTTCTACTACTAGGCGGGTATCACACTACTTCACCTAGGCCTCCGTATGCCTCAACGCTAAGAACACAACAGCGGAGCCCATGCGTACTATGGCCCAGCGGGGTCTTGGGTAGATGTGCACCAAGAACACAGCCCGAACTGGCCTTGCGTGACCCGGAAGGGGCCTCGGAAGAAAGCACGAGGACACAGCCCAACCGTTCACATGGCCGGAGGGGCCTCAGGACGTGAACACCGAGGACACAGCCCAAGCCGACCAAGTCTAACTGCCAACTCCCGTCGGTGTGACGACTGGCGAGCCCGTAGACCTGCCACACTATCCTTAACCCAGGATTATGACACCGCGTGTCGACTCACACCACATACACATACCACATCAACGTATCATAGAAGGGGCCTCGGAAGTAAACACGAGGACACAGCCCAACCATCCATCCACACCTTATCCCAACACAACCAAAACAAGTGACGGTCAACCCCGCACTTACATCCCTTCACAATACTACCCGTAGGGAGACGACTCTCTAAGTATTGGACTACAAGACTCATTTCATTAATCAAACATGTCCATGATCATAATCTATTCATCTATATGACCTTCCAAATGATGACAATGTAATATAAACATGATGCGCATATAAAGGTCTATCTCACTTTTATTTGATAATGTCATAATTTGAACATGAAGCGCACAATATCAATCTTTCAATTCCTACCAATTCGATTCGTTTAAATAAGATTATTTCACAATTTGATAATAGGAAATCTGATTAATAAGCAACTTCAATCATGCAACAACTGATTAATCATCAGGGTTCATCCAAGGCAAGTATCATGCATTATTAATTCTACCGAATCAAAATTCATCTTTCATTAAGCCCAGAATTTAGGCGCAGGTTGAATCTGGACAGCAACTTCGACCGGAGATTCCCGAGGCTACAGGAATCCGGTGAAGTCGTGTAACCCCTCGATGGAAAGGTATTTCCATGGACTACATCTTTCATATTCAGAGCTCAACCCAGATTTGATATTATCCTATTTGAAATCGGACTTGAAGTCCGCTGCGTACAGAACACAGTTTCTGCATACAGGATTTATTGAACATTTTCGTTTAGACTTTTCCGTGGCTACAGACTTCGCTAGAAGTCGTGCAACCATTCGTTGGAAAGGTATTTTCAAGGGCTTCAACTTTCGTGTTAAGCCGAAAGCCCAGATCTGGCCATAGCATACTTAAAAATGGCCATGAAGTTCGCTGCGCGCAGAATACATATTCTGCACGCATCTTAAGGCGGAATGAACGGCATCGGTTCATCTTCCTCCTCAATGTGATCATCCCAAATCATTCCAGAAAACCTCCTCCCTTATTCACCCTCAAGAGTCCAAAACCCTTCACGAAACCATCCCTTATCATCACATTGAAGAAGGGCGTGGTTGAAGAGATCTAAAACCTAAGACACAAGTCTTAGCATGACCTTTCCTAGAAAACTCCTCCTCACCATCAAGACTCTCTTGAGTCGATGTCTCTCCTAGGAAAATAACTATAGATCTAGCACCAAGGGAGAGGGTAGGAAACTAACATTGGCTCCAGCGGTGCCACCATTTCTAGCCATGGATCTCGTAGTTCTCCTTGGCGGCATCTTCTCTTTCACGGCGATGGCGGATCTCCTTCGGTAGGACCTGCTCCTGCAGTTTTTCCCTCTCTCAGGAGTCCTCACTGGAAATAGGGGATGAAAAGAGAATGAAAACGGCTAGGGTTTTCTCTCCCCTTTATATATAAAATGTGACACAGGTAGGGACACGGCCGTGTCCTTACCCGTGTCCTTCCTGGCGAAGCGGCAACGACAGTTTCCATGTCGGTTCAATACTTGACACGGGTTGGGACACGCCCGTGTCCCGACCCGTGTCCACATGACACGGCCGTGTGCATAGCCGTGTCCTTGGCCGTGTACTTCTCGGGTTGCGTCTCGACACTTCTCGTCGAGCTCAACTCGACGCACACGGGTAGGGACACGGCCGTGTCACTACCCGTGTCACTTGGTGTCGACACAGCTCGACGATCTCGACACGGGTCGTCGAGCTCAACTCGACGCACACGGGTAGGCACACGGCCGTGTCCCTACCCGTGTCCCTTGGTGTCGACACAGCTCGACGATCTCGACACGGGTCGTCGAGCTCAACTCGACGCACACGGGTAGGCACACGGCCGTGTCCCTACCCGTGTTACTTCCTTATTACACTGATTCTCCATTTCCCCATAAGTGCAGTCCAATTCCCTGCACTCTCAGGACTCAAGTCAGCCCTCCTGACTCAAAACACACACACTAGGGGCCTAGAGCGATTCAGGACGTTACAGTGGATCTGGGCGCGGCGTAGCAAAAGTCGCGGGTGCAGTCTTGTCGGCCAGTTGGAGAAGTACACATGGCGATCATGCCCATGTCGCATCTTGATTTCACGGGTTTTGCAACATCACGCCCTAGTCACGGGCGTGACCCAAAGTACACGAGCGTGTACTTACTGTTTTCACAGATTTTTGGATTTTTTTCCTGTAAAATAAAATAAATTAAGTTATCAAAATATTTACAAACATAGGATCATTTTATTGAACAAAAATAAGTAAAAATGATGAAAATAAATGAAACAACTAAATTAATGTACATAAAAATAGGTATATTTACAATTCATCAAATGTATTCTTAAGCTGGTAATGAATCTTAACTTATTTTTATATGTCTATGAATGAAGTTTGCTTGGGATTGTTACAATTTCTTTGTTTGCTATGATGCACTCGCATCCATTCACATCCACTCCACTCACGCACTAGAACCACTCGAGCATAGGCATGTGTTGGTAGTTGAAGAGGTGATTGCGAACCTCACTCTTCGCACGTGTGTACATTCCATCCGTTTGCACTCCATCCATTTGCCTCTCGAAGCACGGCATAGCGGCCTGCACTAGTTCATCCACCAAGCGAAGCGTTGCTTACGACCCACATTAGTTCATTTTTTTTGTTAGCATTAGGAATCAAAAATCAACCCCCTTTGTTGTTTCATTTAACTATTAGTAATGATCTTTCTGCGACGCTATCACAGTACCCAATCTGCATTCCCTTGAGATCAATATTCGAGGAAGATACTCCCAAAATTATTACTTGACAGCAACTAGTGCACTTGTTGACACATCAAAAGAATATACATGAGATTTTTGTTTGGTTATGTTATGTTGTTTTTCTACTAGAGGTTACAAGGCACTATAAATGAATTTAAAATTTACAATAATCTTAAGTACCTGTGATGACCTCGTTCTGGTTCAACGGCTCCGCAAGATTCAATGCGTACATCTTCTCTATCCTCTGGCCTCTACCATGACATTCTAGGACCTGCTGTGCTAGAAGGGCTGCTGGAGGTGGAGCAGGAGTTTGATAGAAGTACTAAGGGAAGTCAGCTCAAATGTGCACCGGAGGGTGGCACCCAGAGCATATCACTATAGGTGACCCCTATGATGTTATCGTATCATTCCCTGCATCTATAATGGTAGAGGAGCTAACACTATAGGAGGCCTATGCTCCAACCTAAAGTTAGGACAACGACGACCTCCACCTCTCCTATGGCTTATAACTCTGCCCCGCTATAGGCCCCATTTCCTCTCCCTGAAGGGGGGCCCATCTATCGGTCTCTTCCCTCTACTCTACGCCAAAAACTAGTCCACCTCCAATTTCTTTTCCATCACTATGATCTGGTTCAAAGTGCCAAAGGATATGAATAGTAATGCATGCCTTAAAAGATCCATGAGTCCCTGATAGAACCTCTTTGCATATCTCTAATCATCCAAGTTGTGTATCCCTACAAATTTGGCAAGATGGGAGAACTCCTTCTAATACTCTATCATAGATCTACTCCCTATCATAGCTTCAAAAACCTCTCCTCCCGCTCGTCCCTATGTGCAGTGGACACAAAATGCTCTAAGAAAACCTTGCTGAGCTCCTCCCATGAAATATATAAAAGCTATTTATCTGCAAATGTGGAGTCCATCAAGGACTTTCATGACCTCTTCGTATGAGAATCCAAAGTAGAATTCGCCAAAACAAATGACCTTAGTGACTGGGAAATTAATGCCTACAAGCATTTCTAGTATGGCCTCAGGCCATTCCTCCATCTTCACCACATTCTATGTCCCGTGGTACATCAAAGGAGACAAACTCCTAAAAGCATTCAACCAATTCAATCTAGGGTTTGGCTGCGAGGTCAGGACCTACTGTGCTCTAAACACCTCAAGGATGGCTGTCAAAGTGCCCTAACTCTATCTGCTAAAAAGGAGTGGCGGGACAACATTCTGCGGGTCGGTGATCTGTACAGGCTACACAAAACATAAGGTTTATATTAGGATTGACCTAACTCATTGCTTAAATGGACTATTTTCTATGACTTTTACACATGGGAACACAATAGATTCTGCTGTATAGTTAATCAGCAAACTAATGCTCGGGCGGGGTGACCCAGTGTTATAGACTTCTTCCTCATATGCTCGTTTGTAAAGTGATACTAGTTTGTAAAACACATCCCCCTTACCAGGTAGTTACAAGGGTCTTATGCTCAGAGTCTCCACCTTACGGTGATACCAACTCATGGGTTAGCGTCCACAGTATGATGTCAATCCTGCCGGCTAGTACTATCATTTCAACCTTTAGGCAAATTTGCGAGAAGAAATAAAAGAACAACAATAAGTCCACAAATCAGAGCGAATCATCATCATAAATTTGAAAACATAGCCCACAATGTGTATAAAGAGAGATTAAGGGCTTATGCCCAGTACATGCCAAAATGAAAGTACAATCCTTTTCTCATAATATCACTAAGTGAAAGCTAGAACAAAACACACATCATCACCACCTATCGCTGAGAAGTAGTAATGTGCGACATCTGCACTCAGGTCCTGCTACCTCATCCTGATGATCATGTTGGCTCTACAAATCCACAATCTCCTACAGTCACAACCGACGGTTAGTCATAAAGAATAATCCATTTTGTACTCACGTCAGCCCAGCGAATCCTAGGCACCGTGCGGGCGGTTGAAAGTGGAGGACAACAAGGGCAATATCAAAAAGTAAGCAGATGATAAGGGAATTATACTAGCATGAATATAATCTACCATTGGATATGAACTTAGGTTATCAATATAAGCGTGTTAACAAGTAGTATGGAATGGTAACAAAAGAAGCAGTAACTAGTAGAAACATGTAATCTAAGAAAGTGCGTCGCAAGTAAAGTAAACAAGTACGACAACTCTATCATCACAAGAGTACCCTAACTTATTTGAATGCACATGCAAACTTATAAGTTAAGATTTCAAGAATTGTAACTTATCATATAAAATAGCTCATAGAAATTTAAATTATATGGATCTGTAGTATGAATGACCTATAATAAGTATGTATATTATAATATGTTATGCAAGCTATGATTCATAAAAGTACAACTCACCCACACAACTCAGTGATCACAGACCTTTAGTTCCCCATTTCGGAGTCAGCTAAAGTATTTGGCACCACTATTATGGCTACGGTAATAGTGCAACAGTCACCTCAATTTCTTAGGCGGGGATACACAGTACTAGGCCTAGACCCTTCGTAAGCCTCTGTACATGTCCTAGTTGCACTTTAGAGTCCCTGTATACTAATTGTTGGACATCCCACAAGTCTTTATGGTCGAGTGTGCATTTTCAGGAATGGTCCTCCTGACCACAGTATAAACAACCTTCTGCCCTATCAAACCCTTACACATTACTAGATACAATGTACTGCCATCGGAGTGTCGAATGATACAGTACCGAAGACCCTTCACTAATTTGTTTCTATGCACATGAAAGATTTTCCGAACTCGAGCCTCCAGCATGCAAGAACAACCTGTCCTGATAAAAAACATCTCGAGCCTCCTGCTCCCAGGACTAACCCATCCTGATGTTACAATCTCCCGAACAATCAACTCGCAGGACAAAACTGTCCTGATATTACTATCTCCGGAGCCATTAGCACGCAAGACTAACCTGTCCTGTGCCATTCCATCCCATAACTCGGAATGAGGTTTATAATACCTTTTTTTCCTAATTAGACTACTTTTGTATAATAATAATTGTACTTAGAAGTTTAAGGTGAATCCTGGACTTCCTGAGGGCTACTCGGTGAAGCGTTTGCAACGATACTTGGGAATACAATGAGTTGAATCCCAAATCCTCCTTTCCAGTACAATTACTTTAATTAGTGGCTACCCAATACTAGTAACCCACTCTAATTGTTACTCTTAAGCTATCCTAATGTTTTATGATACTTTAGGGGAGTGACAATCCTTCTCGGACTCCAAGACTAATACTTCCCCTTATTGTCCATGTTTACTAACACTCGTCACCCCTTGGTGACTTGCCCTGAGACTTAAATTAGAATTCTATGTCTATTCATTTGCCACTAACTTAATCCAGATTGACTCATATAATAACATTCCATGGTTTTTCCTTAATCAAAACATTCTCTTGAATGATGTTCAACCCTTAAAACCTCTGATACACTATATGTGGTGCAATTCTTATATATTTAAGTACATGCCTCCAAACTCACAGTAATAGTGCACCATGATTATAATATCCTCCTAAATAATTTTCATAATTTTTTAAGATGACTACGGACGCATTTATTACTTTATTTAGAAGTGTGACATGATTCTAAATAAATTTCAAAAGTATACTACGAAAGTTCTCCCAAAATTCTACAACTTACAAGGGCTGATATAATTTATGTATTACAGTAATGTTCCAAATTTCATTAATTTCCTTATTGATCTTGTTGGTCTAATTAATACATTAATTTTCTAGTTTTTATAGACCAGAATGAAATTCAACTAGTTTTATTCTCTAAATGCAACCTTCACTATTTAATGTCTAATTGAGCTAAAATTCATACCATAAATTCATCTTGACTAAATTAAGGAATGACCAGTATTTCATAACATTTCAAATTAATTTGTCGGTAAATAAAATACATTAAATTCTTGAATTTTATCAATTTTCAAAGGAACTACTATATACACAACGCCATATGCTCTAATAAAATTATTAGTGGTACTAAGTGATAAAATATAATGATTTATAGAGATTTACAATTTTCCTTAAAAATTATAACCATAATTTCCATATATGATTAAAAATGTAAATGTGTCACTTTGCGCAGTAAGTGCTAAAATAATCACTTCAAAAAGTCTAAGAAAATTACCATGGACTTATATTGACCTAAAAACAACATAGATAAAATTTCCTAATTTCCAGGATAATATTGACCGTAAATATTTGATTAATACAAATGTGTGGCAATTTAAATTCTTGGGAATTTCCCATGCATATAACTTCCAAAAATCCTACCAAATTTCCTGATGTTTAAAACATCAATTAAAACCATGTTATAAAAGTTTGGATTTATTCCTAAGTCATTAAGTCACATTTATTTCATTAATACACTTTTGTTACAAAACAATTAAAATTAATTTCCTAAGATTTTTGACCCTAAAAGCTAATTTTTCTAAGGGTGACTTCTTTCATCATACTAGATACAAAACTAAAATTTTATTGACATGCATCATAGCCTTTGTGCAAAATACACAAAATACATATTTTTGAGTAAGACACATTTAATTTCATATATGCTCTAGGTCATACATGTGGAATCCACCAACATGCAGATGTCCAATTAGACTCAAATTTTTCTAGTGACTTCTTATAGCCTAAATAGCATGTCACCCAATATTTGGGTCATTTGGAATTGAAAGAAAACTTTTGTCGACCTAAATCACCTAGAGGGGGGTGAATAGGTGGTTTGTGCGTCTTTTGCGGAATAAAAAATAATTAGAGCAGAGCACAGAAATATCTACCAATATCACAGACGGCACAAGATGTATAGTGGTTCCCCAACCGTGGGTACATCCACTTTCCCTCACCGATCTAGCAATCAACTAGACTCGGCTACTCCACTATCTCGGATCAAAAATTGATCCTACCCTCGGAACAAAGTTCCTACAAACTCGATCCAAACAAAGGGATCTACACCTCAGAAGATAACCCTTCCTACAAACTCGGAGTGAAGAACTCCTACACTCGGAGAAGATTTCTCCTACAAAATTAATAAAGTGTTTACAAGAATACAAACAGTAAATAACTCAGATCTGAAAGAGACGACCAGGATCTTCTTCTTTTCAACTTTGTAGCACTTTCAGAAATCGGTGAAGAAGTTCTCGGCCTCGATCTGGATCTACTCGCTTTTACAGAAATCGAGAGAGAAGATGATCAGCGAAGTCGATCTCGATCTGTAACTCTCTTCAGAATAGTCCTCTGAAATTAGAAGCTTTGGCCGGAGAAGAAGGCGGCGGCGGCGGCTTCTGATTCACGAAAATCAGAGAGGAGGAGGCTGAAGAATATTTCTCGAAAAAGAAATTACAAGAAAGCTTTGAGAATGCTTAGGGTTTGTCATTTTCTGATAAGACCTTATATAGGAGAGACTAACGGTCATAATCAGTCATAATGATGTACACGTGCACCAATCATGTCGCGTGATTTGAAAAATCTGGTCAGAAAAATGACTTAGCAAAATTTCGGAAAGATTCAGCCAACTACACGAGTAAGTCAATGACTACTCGAGTAATTGAATAACTACTCGAGTATATGATGGGGAACATACTCGGGTATGTATATAAAGACTACTCGAGTATTTAGAGATCAACTACTCGAGTAGGCAGACATAACTACTCGAGTAGGCAGACATAACTACTCGAGTAGGCAGACCTACTCGAGTACATAAAGGATCTACTCGAGTACTGGAAAAGCTACTCGAGTATATTACATGAACTACTCGAGTACATGAAGTACTACTCGAGTGGAATACTTAGAAAAATTCTGAAGGGGTCTGTTGTCAACTACTCGAGTAGTTGAACTAAACTACTCGAGAGGAAGTAATCTACTCGAGTAGGTGAAGGTTCTACTCGAGTAAAAGACTTAGAAAAATTCTGGACTAGGGAAATATCAAGGTACACGAGTGACAAATGAACTACTCAAGTAGGTAAAATGAACTACTCGAGTATATTTCTATCTACTCGAGTAAGTGAGTATACTTACTCGAGTATATGAGTATACTTACTCAAGTATATGACTTAGAGAAATTTAGATGAGAAAACCGTATAGTACTCGGGTATAAAGAGTAATCTACTCGAGTATATAAGCATGCTACTCGAGTATATGACTTTGTCTACTCGAGTATAAGGTTCCTTTACTCGAGTAAATGATACTCAAACTACTCGAGTAGGTGAATGCTCTACTCGAGTAAAACACTTAGAAATTTTTTGATGTTGGAAAAACTGATTCTTCTAGAGTAGTCAACACTCAATTCCTTTTCCATAGTCTAATAGCTTGAATATGAAGTGTATCCCAATAGAGAGACCACACATGAGTCAACACCTTGGAATATGCAATGAGGGATTATATTGCACAATTCCTGTGTTTGGTGACCCACTGTGAGCTGACATTGGTATACACTTCCCAGTGAAATTTCTGCAAATATATAGCTCAAACCAAGCATCAAATACAACTTAATTCATCTTAGTTCCAGGGTGACTTCATCAAATCTGGGTTCATGTGGATGAAATACCCAACAATCTCCCCCTATTTGTTGAAGTCAGAACTCTTTACACTAAGGTGAATTATGGACATAAAAGAAACTAAGAAAGAAAATATGAGCAGGTAAGCAAGGATAATGAAAAAGATAATTAGAGAGTAATGAAGAATTGTATATATATGTAAGTTTCCAAAAACATCAAGTCTATAATTTTTCATTTCAATTTCTCATCATCTTTTAGGTTTAGGCTTGGGATTGCTGCTTATCCATCTTTTCTTGTTGTCTCCTTAGGTAGCTGAAAGGCTTAAGAAAGTACTTAGGAGGCCTTGGAGGAGCAGCAGAGTTATTTCTCCCAAATTCTCTCTCATGGATCTTTCTTTTCAGAATTGACTTCTCATATAACTCCCATTCCTGGTAACTGTAGTGCATGTTTCTGTTCTCATTGTGATCCATGACCAGCCTGAGTGTGTCCAAAATGAGATACTTTAAGGTTGGAGACCAGGCTTCAGCATGTTCAGGGGCCTTAGAAGGAGCAGTCCTGCTAGCAGAGGGACCTTCACCATATTTCCTTTTCTTCTTGTAGATTCTGATCTCTAGAGGAGCTTGGAGGAATATATCAGCAGAATCTTCTTCTTCCTAGCCTGGAACATAAGTGTCTGGAGGAGCAACTGAGTCTCCAGGCCTGGGGGAGAAGGTAGGTTGTTGAGGAGCAGCTGGGGCAGTGACATCTGTGGCTAGAGGATTGAGATGATGGGGAATGATGTTTGGGTCAACTGCAAGATCTGGCAAGATCTGATTGTGCATCCAGACAGCAGTGTCATATGTGTGAAATTTGACACTCGGTATCTGGGCAAGCACATCATCATGAATGGTCTTCATATGAGCTTCCCATATATCTGTCTTTTGAGCAGTAGATTTTTCTACCTGTTCTTTGAGTTCTTTTATCAAACCCTCCCCCTTTCTGATTTCAACAGATACTTTCTCTATGGTGTCATCTTTGAAAATGCCAACTTCTTCACAGATCTTCATCTTGTTGGCTTCTGTCCTCTTGTCTAGTTCCATCTGATTGTTTGCCAAGGTGATACCTTGTTCCATAACATTGCCCACGCTAGTGATAGTATGTTCAAGAGCTTTGCCACCAAGTTGGAACAGGTACTTTAGCTTGTTAGTGTTATGCTGAATTTCAGCAAAACCTCTGCTCATCTCAGTCTCAAGAGTAGTGACCTTATCAGTGACCACCTTTAGAGAGGTGTCAAAATGATGTCTTTGTTCTTGAAGAAGAATGGCAATACTTTGCAGCAGATCTGAGGAGGAGGAAACTGTAGCAACAACAGCAGAGGGAGCAGCAGTAGGGATAGGAGGAATTACCCAAGGAGCTATTTCTTCAATTATGACTGAGCTGAGAGCTCTGGTGGTAGGAATGACATCATCCAATTCTTCTGTATCATGGGGGATGGAGAAATCGAAGTTTCTGAGAGGGGCCTCAGCTGGCTCAGGAGAAGTCTCATCAGAAATAAAAATGGTGTCTGGCTTATCTGCTGGAGGAGTTGGAGAAGGTGTTGCAGTTCTCGCTGGAGAATGGGCAGGAGACTGTGCTGGAGATAAGTCCTTGTGATGTTCAGTGGTTGGAGCTGGAGGAGATAGAGGAGGAGGGGGAAGCACATCTTCAGTAAGCTCTGCAATCATTTCATCTATGGCAGCAGCTGTGGACAGAAGAGTGTCTTGAGGTACTTGATATGAGGAAGTAGCTGGACTCTGGGGAGTATGAGGTAGGGGTGGAATTTCTGGCTGAGGAGAGGGCTACCTGACTGGGCTAGGAGCAGGCTCCCCCTCACTTGGTGCACCAGAGGAGCTGGCCACATGATGAGGAGAGGGAGATGGAGTCCTGTCCTCTGCAGCTGGAACGTCTGGAATGTCTGAAGCCTTTGTAGCCTGGGCAGAATTCTTGAGCTTGAGATCCCATCTCTGAATTGAGGAGATAGAGACCTTCTTCATATGGTGAAGTGGAGTCCCTTTGGAGTGATTAAAGACTTCAGGATTTGTTTCATGAAGGAGCAGAGATATAATTCTTGCTTAGTTGGCGGATTTCATGTTGTCCTTGATTTTGTCCAAAATCAGCATACCAAATTGGTATTTCTTGCGGCAGACAATGGCTTGCATTATATCGAAGAAGTATGAGGGAATGTCTCGGATGGAGTGAGTCTTGCACAGTAAAATTTTTCCAATAATATCAACGAGGAATTTGCCTTCTGCATTCATATCTGACCTTTTGAAGTATTGAGCATCAGTGGAAAAACCACAGAAAAGGGTTGTCCTGTCGGAATCCTCAGCAACTAGGTGATCTTCTTCATCAACAATCGGTAAATGGAGAAGTTGAGAGACAGAGGTCTTGGTGAACTTTAGTTTCAAACCCTTTACTGAAGATTTTAGGACTTTGCCATTTCGTCAAACCTTGAGATTTGAGAAGAATTCTGCAACTTCGGGGAAGAGAATGCGATAGGGTTCTTGGAGGATGAAGGAGAGGTCAGCGGTGTCGAGAAGAATGAGGAGGTTGTGGAAATCATCGGAAAGCTCTGCAATACCCTCGGTGACTAGTTCGGAGCCGACACCGATCTTGTGAGAAGTCGCCATGGATGCGAAGGACTGGAGGAGTTGAGAGAGATGGCTCTGCAATAGCGGCGGAGGCGAGTCGGCAGGGTAGGCGAAGAGACAGGGGGTACTCGAGAGATAGAAATGATGTCGAGTAGGTTTGATGTTTCGGAATTTCATATATATATATACCTCTTAAATTTCCGCTAATTAATTTAAAGAAAGAGGCAACATATAGCCTTGGGTGGCGAATAGAACAATTTTTAAAAAATCTGAGAATCAAGACACGAGAGAGAGATAGGCTACTCGAGTAAATAAAGGAGCTACTCGAGTAGGTCGACTGGAGTTACTCGAGTATGTGGAGAAAACTACTCGAGTAGATATTAACTTACTCGAGTAGGTGAGAGACTTTCTCGAGTAGGTATTGACTTACTCGAGTAGGTGAGAAACTTACTCGAGTAGGTCTTTAGATACTCGAGTAGGTCAGTACACATACTCGAGTAGGTTCATTCATATACTCGAGTAGGTCTTTAGATACTCGAGTATGTCTCATGCTTCTCGAGTTGAATTTTGAAAAAGTTGAGAAAGAATAGAGTTTGACTAACCCTTTGCAATTACTTGCTTCTTAGTTATTCAGCCTTCTTTAGTCTTCTTTGTTGAGCATCCCAAGCTCTGTCTTGAAGAACGAGAACTTGGTCTCGTCCAGCGGCTTTGTGAAGATATCTGCAACTTGCCTATCTGTAGGCACATGTTGGAGATCTATGTCTCCATGCTCCACATGTTCCCGGATGATGTGGTACCTTAGATCAATGTGCTTTGTCCGGCTGTGAGAGACTGGATTGTTGGCTATTGCAATTGCACTGGAGGAGTCACATTACAAGGGTATATCCTTGAACTGTAGGTTATAGTCCTCGAACTGATTCTTTATCCATAGCAAATGTGCGCAACAACTGCCTGCAGAGATATACTCTGATTCGGCCGTTGAGATTGCGACACAGTTCTGCTTCTTGCTACTCCAGGAAATTAGCCTTCTTTCGAAGAATTGGCAAGTCCATGAGGTGCTTTTCCGGTCGTCTTTGCTACCTGCAAAATCTGCATCTGAAAATCCAATTAGTTCGCTGTCATTACTTCTTGGGTACCATAAGCCAAGATTTGGTGCGCCTTTAAGGTATCTCAGGATCCGCTTTGCAGCAGTGTAATGAGATTCCTTAGAGTTCACCTGAAATCTAGCACAGACACATGTTGAGAACATTATGTCAGGCTTACCGGCAGTAAGGTAGAGCAAGGATCCAATTATTCTTCTGTACTTGGTTTCATCAAAAGGTTTCCCTTTTTCATCCTTGTCCAGAGACATAGTTGAGCCCATTGGAGTCCTCATAGAGGTTTCGTTCTTCATTCCGAATTTCTTAATTAGCTCTTTGGTGAATTTTGTCCGTGAGATGAAAATTCCATCTTCAGATTGTTTCACTTGAAGCCCTAAGAAATACTTCAGCTCGCCCATACTGCTCATTTCAAACTTCCCTTGCATAAGTTTTGAGAACTTTTTGAAGAGGTTGTTATCTATAGAGCCAAAGATAATGTCGTCGACATAGATTTGCACTAGCAAAATCTTGCCTTTTATTTCCCTAAGAAATAATGTCTTGTCTATCTTTCCCCTTGTGAACTTGTTCTCAAGTAGAAAGGTAGACAGCGTTTCATACCAAGCTTGAGGAGCTTGTTTCAGACCATATAGGGCCTTGTGCAGAAAATATACATGATCGGGAAAGTTAGGATCAACGAAACCTGGAGGTTGTTCCACATACACTTTCTCCTTTATGTTACCATTCAGGAAGGCCGACTTCATGTCCATCTGATAGACGGTGAAGCCTTTGAAAGCAACATATGCTAGGAACAACCTTATTGCCTCCAGTCTAGCCACTGGAGCATATGTCTGGTCGAAGTCGATTCCTTCTTCTTGACGATAGCCTTTAGCGACGAGTATGGCCTTGTTCTTTATGATAGTCCCGCCTTCATCCATCTTGTTCTTGAAGAACCATTTTGTTGCAATGATGTTCTTTCCCTTGGGTCTTGGAACCAGCATCCACATATTGTAGCGCTTGAACTGATTTAGCTCTTCTTCCATTTCCATTATCCATGATGCGTCTGAGTTTGCTTCCTCAAATTTCTTTGGTTCAACCTATGAGAGAAAACTCAAATGAAGATTCTCATTAGTTGTACCTCTCCGAGTTCTGACACCATCCCGGGGATCTCCTATGATCTGGTCCATGGGGTGATCCTTCAGATGTCTGAGCTCTAGAGTTCTTGCATCTGGATTATCTTCAAGCACCGGAGTGATTTTTTCATCCTGGATGAGTTCTCCATTTTGATCATCAGCCTCTCAAATGGGAGTTGGAGTGGTGATCTTAATGAACTTCTCGTCTTTATTTTCGGACGGATCATCCAAGCTAGTTTCTTTCAGCTTTTCACC
Organism: Platanthera guangdongensis; assembly: GCA_039583875.1. Lineage (NCBI taxonomy): Eukaryota > Viridiplantae > Streptophyta > Magnoliopsida > Asparagales > Orchidaceae > Platanthera > Platanthera guangdongensis. Next base: position 91,586,759 of record CM077166.1, read on the forward strand.
TGCATCTTCAATGCGCATACTAGACGGATTGCTTTGCAGCAGGATCGTCTCATCAAATACAACATGTATCGATTCTTCCACCACCAGGGTTTTTCTATTAAAAATCCTATATGCCTTACTATGGCTACTATATCCTACAAAAATACCTTCAAATCTCTTTTCGCTGAACTTGGTGGTATGATACTTGCCATTGTTAAGTACGAAGTATTTGCAGCCAAAGATTCTAAAGTAAGAGACTGTTGGTTTTCTGCCTTTCAGAAGTTCGTAAGGTGTCTTATTGTGGTCTTTGTTTATGAGTGCTCGATTTTGCACGTGGCATGCAGTGTTGACGGCCTCAGCCCAGAAGTACTCCGGTAGTGAAGCATCACTCAACATGGTCCTGCAGGCCTCTATGAGTGTTCTGTTCCTTCTCTCAGCCACTCCATTTTGTTGTGGAGTACAAGGAGAGGAAAACTCATGAAAGATACCTAAGCTTTCACAGAATTCTGTCATGGCCCCAGATTTGAACTCTGTTCCGTTGTCACTTCTGATTTTGACTATGGAGCAGTTGTATTCATTCTAGACTTGCCTGACAAAATGGGTAAAGATATCGAAGGTATCTGACTTGTGTTTCAGAAAGAACACCCACGCAAAGCGCGAGTAGTCATCAACAATTACCAATGTATATTCCTTGCCTCCCAAAATTCTAATCTGCAGTGGACCAAACAAGTCCATGTGCAATAGATGGAGACATCTGTTAGAGTCTTTGCCAACAGTGCTTTTGAAGGTAGCCCTTGTTTGCTTGCCTTTTACGCATGCATGACAAGGTCTGTCTTTGACGCATTTGACATTTGGGGCATCACGTACCAAGTTCATTGAAAATAGTTTATTAATTGTTTTGAAATTAATATGTGCTAGTCTCTTGTGTCATTGGTCACAAAGAGACGTACTATCTTTTTCCAAAAGACACACTGGTGTAGATGAATCTATACAGATGAAATTTAAACAGAAAATATTCCTGCTTCGAGTGCCGGATAGAATCATTTTCATATTGTCAATGGATTTTATCAAGCACTTATCAGCATGGAACTCAACTATGTATCCTTTATCACAGAGTTGGCTTATTCTAATGAGATTGTGTTCCAATCCTTCAACATAGACCACATCCGAGAAGGATACATTGCCGTTAGTAATCATAGCATAGCCTCTAGTATTTCCACGGTCTGAACCTCCAAAGATGACCTTTGGTCCGTTCACGACTGGAGTAAAGTTCTGAATGAGGCTTCTCGTCCCGATCATATACCGAGAGTATCCGCTGTCCAAGTACCAGATATGCATTTTGTTGTCCTTTGGACATCCCTGCAATCACAATCAATTCGCCTTAGGAACCCAAACACGTTTGGGTCCTTGTTCTTGGGTTAGAGTGCTCCCCCTACGAGCGTTGGTATTATGAGCGGTCTTTCTCATATTGCTGACATGAGGGGTTGCAGCGTTTCTGGAATTGAACCAGCAATCTATGGCGAAGTTACCAACCTTGACACAGCACCAACAGTCAAATCTGTTGTACCTTTGCCTCAAGATCTCCTGCTTGACCTTTTGGAACTTTGGTCTAGCAGGGGTTGCATTATTGGAGGAAGATTCCTCATGATGATGGCAATCACATGGCTTCTTCTCCTTTATGGGCTTCTCTACAACAGGCTTTGTCTTTGGTGCCTTTTTGAAGTTATGCCCATGATTGAAAGGGCCATAGCTCTGAAGAACAACTTCTTCATAAGGTACCTTAAAGGCACTTTCGCCAAAGTTTCGGGGTCTAGCCCATCCTTTATAGCGGGACTTTGGCTCTACATAAGTAGGCCTAACAAAGTGCCCGTATGATGAGTCAAAATCAAACTCTTTTGTTGGAAAGATGACCTTTCTGAATGTGGTTTGATTTTGAGGGGCTATTCCCTTTTCTTCGGCTGAGGCCTTTTTGGCTGCCTTATTTTTCCGTTGATTCTTGTTTCTCCTAGAGGATTTACTAGGAGCTTCTTCATGGCCTAGTCTAGCTCCCTTATCCTTTGTTGAGAATTCGGCAATGAATGGAAGGACCGTCTTGGGCTTAGAGAAACTCTCAACAAGTTTCCTTTCAGCCGCAAGTTCAGCTTCCAAACCTTTGATGATCTTCTCCTTCAGGTCAAGGTGCTCAAGAGCCTTGTTATATTCTTCAATAGTATTATTGAAGTTTTCCTCGAGTGAGTCAGTCTTTGCAACTCTCTCCCTCAAGTTGCTCTCTTCGGCTTTTAGAGATTTGATCTCTTTAGCCTGAGTCTTCACGACTCGAAGACATTTGTCGTAAGCAATGATTAACTCCTTATACTGGGCCATCAATTCTGACTCATCGTCATAGGAGCTACTCTCGCAATCATGTTCAAAGACTTCAGACTCTGAGAGAGGGGTGTGAGAGTTTACCTTCCCAGTGAACTGAGGCTCTTGTTCATCATCTGTTTGAGCCATTAGCCCAAAGTAAGCTTCTTCTTCTTCGCTTGACTCAGATGAGTCGGAGTCACTAAGAGTCTTGCACTTTTTGGCTATGAGGCTCTTCTCCTTCCTCTTCTTGTTGTATGAGGATTTCTTTTCTTCTCTTCTACCACCATCCTTCTTCTTGTGAGGGCAGTCAGCAATGACGTGACCTAGCATATTATAGCAATAACAAATGATGTCAGTTGAAATGTATTTGTTCTGTTTAGTGTTATACCTGTCATGTCTACTTGAGCCTTTTCTTTGTCGATCATCATCGCGCCGCGATCTTCTGTGTGAGGCATCCTTGCCTTTCCATTGTTTCTTTTTATTAAGAAACTTCTTGAATTGCCTTGAGAGCAAGGAGAACTCTCCTTTAGATAGTTCAGAGCCTGAGGTGCTGGGCTCTGATATTTCTTCTTCTTTTCAACTTTGTAGCACTTTCAAAAATCGGTGAAGAAATTCTCGGCCTCGATCTGGATCTACTCGCTTTTACAGAAATCAAGAGAGAAGATGATCAGCAAAGTCGATCTCGATCTGTAACTCTCTTCAGAATAGTCCTCTGAAAGTAGAAGCTTTGGCCGGAGAAGAAGGCGGCGGCGACGGCTTCCGATTCGCAAAAATCAGAGAGGAGGCGGCTGAAGAATATTTCTCGAAAAAGAAATTACAAGAAAGCTTTGAGAATGCTTAGGGTTTGTCATTTTCTGATAAGACCTTATATAGGAGAGACTAACGGTTATAATCGGTCATAATGATGTACACGTGGACCAATCATGTCGTGTGATTTGAAAAATCCAGTCAGAAAAATGACTTAGCAAAATTTTGGAAAGATTCAGCCAACTACACGAGTAAGTCAATGACTACTAGAGTAGTTGAATAACTACTCGAGTATATGATGGGGAACATACTCGGGTATGTATATAAAGACTACTCGAGTATATAGAGATCAACTACTCGAGTAGGAAGACAGAACTACTCGAGTATATGTAGAGACCTACTCGAGTACATAAAGGATCTACTCGAGTACTGGAAAAGCTACTCGAGTATATTAAATGAACTACTCGAGTACATGAAGTACTACTCAAGTGGAATACTTAGAAAAATTCTGAAGAGGTCTGCTGGCAACTACTCGAGTAGTTGAACTAAACTACTCGAGAGGAAGTAATCTACTCGAGTAGGTGAAGGTTGGAATTGATTTGACCACATAATTGATTAACATATGAAAATCACATTTTTTAAAAAACTATAAAGAAATTTTTTTCAATAATTCTCATTTTTGGACAGGATGTGTGTCTAGATTATATACTATCATGGCCAAAATTTCAAACCCATGTAAACCACCGTGTAAAATATATTCACACTTGAAGGTCTGGACCTTCACTAGGACACAGCTCAGTAAAATAGCATTAAAGGAAGATGTAGTTCTCCAAATGAGTTCATTTAAAGACCTACAGAAATTAGATATCAATATCTATAGATTTTGGCCCTGGAGGTTTTTCCTAAAATGGCTTCCAAGTGGCATAATTTACTGTAGGAAAATGTACATTAAGTGTGACAGAAAAAAAAAAGTAAACTATAGAATATGAATTTATACTTCGCATGAATCTTAAAGCAGATCCAGGGCCTCTAGTTCATCTTCTTCTTTGAGCCGATGGCTCTGATCAACCCGACCTAGAGCTTTTCACCATGGATTTCCGGGCCACTGGGACACCACCACCTGCCACTATCACCACCACCTCCATTGAGGTGGTGTTCGTCGATTGTCGGCGACATGGATGTCTGAGGCGGCTCCACCTGCGATACCGAGCAAGAAGTAAAGCTTGGTAAAATCCCACTTTTCTCCCATGGAATTGGGCTCAATTGAGCCTAATATATATCTCTTAGAAGATCTAGACCACCAGCTTAAAGGGAGGTAAGGAGAAACAGACCTGGAGATCAGCATGGTGGCAGGTGTTGTGACGGTGAGCCATAGCTATTATCTTATCTAACGAGCTTGCTCCCCCAACTGCACCTAAGGCAATTCGCTCACTATTAATGCTTGGCTCTATTCCTTTGGGCTCATTGAAGCGAATGAATGGATCAGAATTGGGTGGGGTGGACTCCATGATGAGATGTCATTAAAGGGATGGTCGGTCATGAGCATAGAATGCTCCTCCTTGCAGTCATGTGTCCACCACTACTGTATTTCTGCTGGAAATGGTTTGGGAAGCTCAGACCTGAGCTTGGGAAGAGAAGAGGAGGGCCAAGTGGCAAGCTCTCCAAAAATTCCTCTTTCTCTCTCCAATTTAGGGAAAATTCCCATCCTAGACTCCATGCATGTCCCCCATTTGAATTCCATAGGGTATGGGTTGTAATTAGCCTAATGGGTTGCTGGTGGGCTTGGATTGTGGACTTAGCCCATGCGGAATTCACTTGGGCAACTGATGTGTGGTCTGTTCCCATATGTGTGCCTTGAGTCCCTTAACACCACCCAATATTGATTGGGCCATGATGATGTTGTAATTGGGCTAATTTAACAAATAGGTGTGATTTTGACCAAAATTGGGGAAGATTGACTTGGGTCAAAAAAGACCAAATGATGACACCATGATGGGGCTTTTGGGTCAATTGGGTCACTTATGATTTCCTAAGACTAGGGGCGAGGTCAACTTCATGTTTTCTGGTCAATTGAACATGTTGGTGAAGGATTGACCTATGTTGACCAATAGGGTACCTTGGTCAATCTGACGAATTTGGTAACCCTATGATAGGGATTTAGGGTCACTTGTGTTTCCTTTACAGTTAGGGACATCATGGTGAGTTCAATTTGCACTTGTGAGTTCAATTTGGGCTAGTTTGACCTAGGTTAACGTGTACACTATAGTGGTCCCCTGGTGAGTGTTGAGATTATATTAGCCAGCAGGACATGTGTGTGTGGGACCGCATGTTTGGGCTTTCCCCATCGCGTTCCAGGTCTGGGTGTTGACCCCGGTGGGCCCCCCTTGTGTGGCGGAATATCCCCGCGGTCCTGTGGTTGGGGTTAGTCCCACATCGCCTGTAGTAGGCGATCCTTTGTGTTCATGTACCCCCATCCCCCCTTACCATTACCTCGGGGTTTTGGGAAGATGTGTGGTGACGGGTGGTTTCCACATGGTATCAGAGCCAGGTTGTCCTGCTGCGGGGGTGTGTTGAGATTATATTAGCCAGCAGGACATGTGTGTGTGGGACCGCATGTTTGGGCTTTCCCCATCGCGTTCCAGGTCTGGGTGTTGACCCCGGTGGGCCCCCCTTGTGTGGCGGAATATCCCCGCGGTCCTGTGGTTGGGGTTAGTCCCACATCGCCTGTAGTAGGCGATCCTTTGTGTTCATGTACCCCCATCCCCCCTTACCATTACCTCGGGGTTTTGGGAAGATGTGTGGTGATGGGTGGTTTCCACAGTGAGATCACCCTAACTCATTAGGTCCTAAGGTCACCACCTAGCCTAACACATCAAACTCACCACATGTACTACCCTTATTTGTGTGGGGATCTAGAAGGGAATAGGATGTTACAACCCATCCTAGTACTACTCTCGCATGAGCAAGCTTAACTGCGAAGTTCTGATGGGATCCAGTGCTCTACTGGTGTTATGGTCGCACAAGTATGATTACTCTAGCACATTTTATTTAAGCCATGCTCCCCAATGCGCGATCCATATTGCGGGCTCCATTTACATTCAGATTAAACAATTTTGGCGGCTCAAATTTTTACGCGCGGAAATAGCAGGTTCTTCATACCACCGCATCTACGCAAGATCTCGAAAATGGGGAAGTGGAGGCGATTTCTCCACCTGAGCGCAAAGATTTGTCGCGACCATTACTATATCCCTTGAAGTATTTCATGAAGACTTCACTAGCATATCCATTAGGACAAAATTGATAAAAGGAAAATGCTTGAATAACTTTTAAATGGAATTGAATATGGTCGATTTGAGGGCGCAAAACGAGCTCGAGAAGTCTCACCCAGTTTGCTTGTTGTTGGAAAACTCTGAGAGCTTTCAAAAATGGTATTTTTCATGAAAATTGGACAGTCAGATCAAGAGTTATGGACATTTGAAGTGCCTTGTATTTGGTATCTAAGTCACCCCTTTCTTTTAATTTCATGTTAATCACTTACACAGGATGTTAAGGCTATGTGTCAGTTCTATTGATTCTGAAAATTCCTCATTCGTAGAGAGAGAACGTATCCTGCAGGTAAAATTTGGTATACATACAGTCAAGGGGAAAAAAGGTGTAACACTATGAATTCCCAAGAAGTCACCCATCAGAGTACTACTCTTGCCGAAGGATGCTTAACTGTGTAGTTTTGATGGGATCCTATGCTCTATTACTAGTATGTGCCCACATATTTGAACAGTTCGACACATTTTATTTCAGCCATGCTCCCCGATGCGTGATCTTTCGGATTGCGGGATCCTTTTCATTCAGATTAATCAATTTTGGCAGCTCAAATTTTTATGTGCGGCAAAGACTGGGTAACAACACCGCCACCTCTATGCGAGATATCCAAAATGGTGAAGTGGGGGAGATTTCCCGCGTGAGTGTGAAATTATGGTGCGACAACTATTATATCCTTTGGAAGTGTTTCCTGAAGCCTTCACTGGCATATCCATTATGATGAAATTGACGCAAGGAAAATGCTTGGATAACTATTAAATAGAGTTGAATCTACATGATCTGGGGGGTGAAATGAGCTCGAGCGGGTTCACCCGGTTCACCAGTGGATGGAAAACACTAAGAGCTTTCTGAAATGTTGTTGTGCTCAAAAATCAGACCGTCGGGTCAAAAGTTATGGACATTTGAAGTGTCTTGCAATTGGAAACTAAGTCACGATGTTGGGTCTATTGCCCACAATGTTACCTAGATTGGATTTGAAGAGGCATCACCATCAATGTTAAGAGAATAGTGGTATTTGATGTATGCTTAAGTTTAATGATTGGAGGATGACCTTGTAACAACAACAGGATATATAGCCTAGGTAGCTAGGTCAGGTAAGTACTTACCTAGGGTGTGAAAAGACAAAAAACTGTCTAAGTCCACAGGTGTTGAGTGAAGGTCATTCACTAAACGCTAGATGACTTATAGCACTGAGTGAATCCTATACAGTCAATGCCATGTAGTGGCAAGCTAAGAAAGTGGCCAAGTCCACAGGTGTTGAGTGAAGGTCATTCACTCAAAGCCATATAGTTCGCCGAACTCAGAACTGAGTTCAACGAACTCAGAGCTCAGCTCGACGAAAAGTGAAAGCTCCCTTCGACGAACTCAGAGCTCAGCTCGACGAAAGTAAAATCAATCAATGCATTTGAAAACTATGAATATTTATCAAGTCCATATACATTGAGTGAGGCATGCTCTCTCAACGTCATGTGATAATGTGTTTACTAAATCTCAAAGTTAGTGTTGTTTCTTAGACACAGAAATTTGGCTAAGTCCAAATACGTTGAGTGTAGTTCATTCACTCAATGCAAGATAACAAAAGAAAATCTGTTTAGTTGTTTGGCGTTGAGTGGAGCTTACTCACTCTATGCCAAGAAGCAGAAAATCTGGCTAAGGCAGAAAGTGTTGAGTGAAGAGTAGTCACTTAACGCTCTCAATGCTTAAGATGCCGAAGAGGTAGAAAATGTTATGGCTAAAAGCATTGAGTGAGGCTTGCTCACTCAACGCTCCCAACGCTTAAATAACAGAAAGTATGGTTAAGGCACAAGCCGTTGAGTGTGGTGTGCTTACTCAATGCTCTTAACGCCAAGCATGCAGAAACGACTACATAAATGGTTAAGGAAAAAAGTGTTGAGTGAGGCTTACTCACTCAATGCTGTCAATGCCAAGATATACATAATTGTCTAAGTACATTAGCGTTGAGTGAAGCTCATTCACTAAACACCTATTCTACTAATACTTGATTTTTAACTAAGTCCACAACTGGTGATGTTAGCAAGTTAGCAAGTCAACAATATTCAAATTGATAGCTTCAAAGCTACAGTATAAGACAAATGGCGCAGCACAGCTACCGTACGATAGTTGGCGTTAAAGCAAGATTGCAATTAACCATTATTTGTGTGGGACCCACTTCTAAAAGAGTCGTTGGGTTGTAATAAATAAAAGGACATGCTCTTTACAGAAAAACTGTCTGTCAGAGTGGTTCTTGTTGGGTACATTGGAAAATGTGTACCAGATTTGGAGAAGCCTTTCCTAACTCAATAATATGCATCAAGTTGTATTTGATGTTGTGTTGAGTTATCATGTGCAGGTTACGTAAATGGAAATGAAAATTCTCTAAGTACAAGTGTCGACACTTGGGAATGGTTGTGTCGAGACCAAGGTCCAGATTGTGTCGACACCCAGAATTTGTGTCGACATACATAAAATCTGTCGACAACACTATGTCGACACCAAGGGCTAGATTGTGTCGACATCCAGAATTTATGTCGACACACAGAAAATCTGTCGACAACGCAGTGTCGACACTAAGGGCCAGACTTGTGTCGACATTATCAGAAGTTGTGTCGACACACAGAGAAGCTGTCAACACATTCCAAAATTCTATCGACAACGACTGTGTCGACACACAGAACTTGTGTCGACACACACCAGAATTCTGTTGACACCAACTTTGTCAAGACAAGGAGTGTTTGTGTCGACACATAGGACTTGTGTCGACACATTCCACAGAAGTTGTGTCGACAACAATATGACTTGTGTTGACACAAGAACTATGTGTGTCGACACATATGAAGTATTCAGTCGACATTCTCTGCTGCTGAGTCAATGTTTAGTGAAGGCTGAAGTAATACAACTGAAGACTTGACAACTGTCATTACTGACATTACTGTCACATCTGTTAGAGGTGTAAGAAGATAGTTTGAAACAGGAACAGCCAGTTACCATGGATGAAGCCTATATATAGATATGCTCTCTCGACAATTGAAACAACAACTACAGGAACACAACAGATAACAAATAGATGATCAATCATAATCTCTGAAGGGTTGAGAATCCAGAAGAAGATAAATAAGAAACAGTCAACAGATTGTAGAGAGAGAAAAAAAGAAGGAGAGAAGTTCTTATCCAGTGAAGGTAGATTCTAAACAGTCTGCCTGAAGAATTCAAATCAAGTCTGAAGAAGAATTCAGATTAATTTCTAAAGGAAGCTGATTGAAGATCAACTCCAACATCAAGAAGATCAAACCTACTTTGTTCAGATTCAAGAAGCTTTGAAGAAAGCTAAGACAGGTTGATCCTTAAGAAATCAGTTCTATCAAGAACTGATCAAGAAGCCTAAATTATAAAGGCTGAGATAGGGCTGAGTGCCTGAGGTAGGGGAATCTATTCCCTGAGTTGTAGGCATGTGAAAGAGGTTGAGGTAGGGCTATTGCCTGAGTTGTAGGAGTGGGGTGTCACTCTGAGTTGTAGGCATGTGGAAGAGGCTGAGGTAGGGCTTGTGCCTGAGTTGTAGGAGTGTGGATTCACTCGGAGTTGTAGGAACCATTCTTGGTTCTGAGCTGTAAGATCTGCGGATCTGAGAAGAAGGAAGATAGTTAGGCCGAATCTAGTACACTACTAGACAGGCGAATGGGGAAAGTAGGTGTACCCATCATTTGGGGAACCACTATAAAACTAGTGTGCAATCTGTGAATGATGTGTATGTGAATGCTGTGTTGTATTTTCTGCTGAATACATTGCTAAACTAGATAGAATTATCTGCCTAAGTCAGAAAAAGAATTGAACCTATTCACCCCCCCCCTCTAGGTGTTTAGAACATCTTGAAACCAATTCTTTCAAGTGATATCAGAGCCAGATTTCTCCAAGAATAGACCTAACAATCTGAGTAGATCTCCAAGGCAGAAATCTATTAGGCAAAATGGGTTCCATAGAGAATCATAAGGAGTTTGGTTCTATGAAGTTACCTATATGCAGGAAAGAGATTTTTGGCATATGGAAAGAAAGAGTTAGATTGTTTATGGAAGCTTCAGATCCAAGAATCTACATGACAGTCAAAGAAGGGCCATTTATCCCAATGAAAGTCTCAGTTCTTGATGCAAATCTCAGGACACCGAAGGAGTATTCTGAAATGACAAAGGATGAGATCATCTTGGCTAATATGGATAAGAGAGCACAGAATATAATAGTCAGTGCCATAGATGATTCAACATTCCAAAATTTGATTCACTGCAAGACCTCTAAAGAAATGTGGGACACCCTTATTGTCTACATGGAAGGTTCAGAAGAGGTGAGAGAAGACAGAAAGTCTATGCTGAATCAGGAGTATGAAAGTTTTAGACAATCTAAAACAGATAGCATAACTGAATATTACAACAAGTTCTTCAGAATAGTTAATGAACTGATGTCATATGGAAGAGTATTCAGTACATATGAGTTAAATGATAAGTTTTTGAGATCATTAACTAAGGACTGGGACACCAAGATATGTGCCATTAGGGAAGTGGCCAGATTAGCAGAAATTTCACCTCCAACATTATTTGGCAAACTGCTTTCATATGAAATGCAGCTGATGGTCAGAAAGGAGGAGGAGAAAAGTAATAAAGTTGATTATAGAGATAAGTAAGTGGCTTTCAAGATTGAAGCCATAAGAAAGGATTGGAGGATTTCTCCATCACCTCCTAGGAAAGCTGCAGAAGTTGTATCAGAAAGTTCTGACAGTCACACATCAGATAGTCCAAATTTTGATGAAGTCTTAGCAACATTCTCAGAACAATTTCAAAGGTTTTTGAAGAAGAAACCGTGGAGATCAATCCATCCTCATCACAATCCAAGGATGATTACTATCAGAAGAAGAAATCCTCTAGTAAGGAAAGGTATAGCTCTAAACCTAGTTAATTATCTTCAACTAAGATTGTTTGCTATTGCTGCAACAGGCCTGGACATGTGGTAGCTGATTTTCCTGACAAAAGGAAAGAATCTAATGATAAGAAGAAACTAAAAAATAAGGGCAAGAAGGAGAAATCCTTTGTAGCAAAGAAGCAAAAAAGCTGGTCAGATTCTTCATCATCAGATTCTGAGGCTGAAGCTGAAGCTAAAGCATATATAGGACTGTTGGCAACTGAAGAGGATGTAGAAGAGGCTGAGTTCTTGAAGTTCCTAGATTCAGTAAATGACATTGAACAACCTTGTTGCAAAGGGCTGATGGCCTTGACAGAAGAAGATCAGTGCCAGGATCAGCCTGAACCTAGTAAGGTAAACAATTCTTCAATAGATTCTGATTACTATACTGGTTTAGAATTAGAAGCATCTATATCAAGAGATGTAGATGAATCCGAATCTAAATCTGAAGGAGATGTTAATCAACTTATTGATGAATATGGTGATCTTCTGCAACCACTTAAGAAAAGCAGAATCCTTAACAAAGCACAGGCCAAGGAAATTTCTGCTCGTAAGCTGACAGCATTAGATTCAGAGAAAATGCTGGATCTAAAGATGAATGAAGTAGCCAAACTGAAAAACATAACTGTTATTCAGATTGGTACTATTATATTCAAGAATGATCAAATCAAAAGTCTGGAAGTCAAACTTCAGAAGGAAAAGGATCTGGTGGCTAAGTTCTCTAAGCCAAAATCAGTCTTACCTTTAATTGATGACTTTATTCCTAAAAAGGGTAAGACATGATTGGGCTTTGAGGGAAATGCAAGGGCTGCCAATTCTAAAAGAAAAGGCAAAGCCCCAGTACAGCCTCTAGCATTCAAACACCCCATTTCCTTCAGAAAATTATGGCAGCCAACTAATAGATATGATCATGATATCATACACGGTTATGGTAAGTCAGATATTTTGAATGACAAGGGTGTAGCTCCAGCACTCAAGCAAAGAACCACTGTACCATCAGTGTTAAGAACATCTGACAGCAATACTGTTAAAACTGTACCTAAAAAGAGGTATAATAGATATGAGTGTTGGTGGTGTGGTAAGATAGGGCATTATGCCATGGATTGCTGGTACAACATGAGTGTCAGGAACAATGCCAGCTTACCTGTGAGGAAGGCTGCTGGTATGAATATCAAGTTTCATTCTAACATGAACCTAGAACCTAATAAAAATTGGGGTTCTAAGGTAAATTAATTTTATTTACTGTAGGTGGGTCCAAGTTTCCAAACCCCTATATGATACTTGGACAGTGGATGTTCCAGGCACACGAATGGAATAAGAAGAATGTTAAAGGACTATACTCCCATAGAGAATGGACCCAAAGTGATCTTTGGTGGATCAGAAAAAGGGCTCATAAAAGGGTTTGGTAATATTTCTTCTAGTTCTATAACAATCACTCAAGTGGCTTATGTAAAAGGTTTGAAACATAACTTGATAAGCAAAAGTCAGCTGAGTGATCTTGTGTATGACATTTCATTTATTAAGAATGGGTGTCAGATCAAAAGGACAAGTGATCAGAAGGTGATCTTGTCTGGTTATAGAAAAGGGAATGTTTATTGTTTAAATTTTGATTATGAAAACATGAACTCTCCTGTATGTTTATTTGCAGATGAGAAAGCATCTCAGTGTGTCCAATGGCACAAGAGGCTAGATCATCTGAACTATAAGACTATAGGCCAGCTCTATAGTTTAGAGTTAGTGAGGAATGGTCCTCAATTTAAGTGCATAAAAGAGGGTATATATTCAGCATGTCAAAAGGCAAGCAGCTCAAATCCTCTTTTCATAGTCTTGATACCAAAGACTCTATGAGGTATTTGTACCTCTTGCATATGGATCTATTTGGTCCTATGCCAGTTCATAGTCTAGGTAGGAAAGTCTATACTTTTGTGGTAGTAGATGACTATTCTAGATTTACATGGGTTTTCTTTTTGAGGCAGAAATCTGAAACCCCCACTGTCTTTCATAACTTTGTTAAACAAATTCAAAATGAATTTAACAATTCAGTGGTCAAAATCAGAAGTGACCATGGAATTGAATTTCAGTCTGAGTGTATGAAAATGTTTTGTGAAGAACTAGGGATTCATCAGGAATTCTCCTCACCTAGAACACCTCAGCAAAATGGAATTGCTGAAAGAAAGAATAGAACTCTCATTGAGGCTGGTAGAACTCTACTTAGTGAGACTTTACTTCCAGAATATTTCTGGGCTGAGGTAGTAAATACTGCTTGCCATGTTCTCAATAGAGCGTCTATAACTAAGAACCACAAAAAGACTCCCTATGAGATAATGAAAGGTCGAAAACCAAACATATCCTACTTTAGGATCTTTGGTAGCAGGTGTTATGTGCTTAACACTAACAAGTCTCACCTAACTAAGTTTGTTGTCAAATCCCAAGATGGGATATTTGTTGGGTACAACAACAATAGTAAGGCATACAGGGTATTCAACTTGACTACACAAGTTGCAGAAGAATTTGTTCATGTAGTGTTTGATGAATCTGAGCAAATTAACTGTGAGTTGTCTAGCAATCCTTGTAGCTCAACAGGTTTAAAAGAAAATTTGGACATGCTGACCATTAATGAAGACCAAACTACAAGGCAGGATGTGCAAAATGATGGTTGCTGTCCAGGGGGAGTATAAGGTCCACAAGCTGACATTGAAGACAATGAAGCTCAGCATGGTGGAGAAATTGAAGAAGTTCAAATTGCTGATAGAATGCCTCCAGCAATAAGGAATCTAAAGAATCATCCAGCACACCAAATCATTGGTGATCCCAGACATGGTGTGCAAACCAGAAGTAAACACATGAACACAGTGCTTTGCTCAAGTTTCCTGTCATAGTTGGAACCAAAAAGATTTGAAGAAGCCATACAAGACTCTAACTGGATTGATGCAATGCAGGAGGAGCTGAATCAATTCAGAAGGTGTAAAGTATGGGAGTTGGTTCCAAAACCAAAGGATCATAACATTATTGAGACAAAGTGGATCTATAGGAACAAACTGGATGAAAATGGCATAATAGTGAAGAACAAAGAAAGTCTGGTAGCCAAAGGTTATAGACAGGAAGAGTGCATTGACTTTGATCAGACCTTTGCCCCAGTGGCAAGGTTGGAAGAAATAACGCTATTCCTTACCTTTGCTGCTTTCCAAGGTTTCAAAGTATACCAAATGGATGTCAAGTCAGCTTTCCTAAATGGTAATTTGAAAGAGGAAGTCTATGTTCATCATCCCTCAGGTTTTGTTGATCCACTTTATCCTGATTTTGTTTATAGACTTAAGAAAGCCTTATATGGTTTGAAACAAGCCCCTAGGGCTTGGTATGAAACATTGTCTACTTTCCTCATTGAAAATAAATTTTCAAGGGGGAAAATAGACAAGACACTATTCCTTAGGGAGTCAAAGGGCAAGATGATAATAGTACAGATTTATGCTGATGACATAATTTTTGGATCTACAAAAAACAACTTTTGTAGGAAGTTTGCAAAACATATGCAAAGGAAGTTTGAGATGAGCGGTATGAGTGACCTCAAATTCTTCTTGGGACTCCAAGTTAGACAGACTGATGATGGCTTGTCCATATCACAGTCTAAGTTCACCAATAAGTTAATTAATAATATGGTATGGAGTCATCCACTACCATGAGAACTCCAATGGGGACAAGTATGTCTTTAGGCAAAGATGATGCAGGAAAACCTGTAGATGACTCTTTCTATAGAGGGATAATTGGCTCCCTCCTATACTTAACTGCTAGTAGACCAGACATTATGTATGTTACATGTGTCTGTGCTAGGTACCAATATCACAACCCGCATTTCCTCAACGACTATATTGTATCAGAGTAAGAGGAACTACGTGTTATGATGCCATGTCGTGCAGGGGATAACTGCACATGCTCAGGCAAACCATCGACACTTACTTTAGTAGTTGAAAACCATCAGTTGTATGCAAGAAAACTGTTTAGTTTGATGTCCGTGTCCCTCGGCCTTATGGATCAAAACGTGTGTTTATACGCGGCGGAAAATACTTTAGTTTACTTATGACGATCTCCTATATGCATTCTAGATTTATAATAAGATCAGAAATCATCCTTTTTACGTTGTTTGGAAAATACTTGTTAGATGACCAAAATATGTTATGAATGTTATACAATAATAAGTTTTGTTTAGCTTAAAAATACCAAATGCAACCTACCATATACCCTTCCCAAGAGCAACTAGACATCATCTCATTCAAATGAGTCATAGTAGCAGTCTAGCATTCATATGTAGCACGTAAAGAAAACAACCAATGGGCGCCAACAAGCTGACACGAACCCATTGGGTCGTATGTATGTCTATACAACATAGTAAAGAACTACCTCGCTAAGTAAGCTCGGCTAGCTCCAAAGAGACTCTACCCAAACACTAGCCGTTCAACCGGCTACAACCTGTACCTGAGGCATTCAAGAAAGAACACCTCAGCAATCATCAAAGCTACAAAATAGAGCATTAAATTCATAAGATATAACGAAGGGGCTTACCGTCCCCGTAGAAATTCATGTAAACGAGTGAAAAGAATAGGGTGGAAAATACGTGTTAAACACTGCCAACCCAACATAACGCATCAAGTGCATGAAAGTCTCATCAAGTCCTTCTCAAACCGCAGTAGCAAAAAGGTAATACACATATACGCCCATTCCATCCTCTTGATACTATCCTAGTAAAACATAAGCAGCAGTTAAGTTTGATTTCGCAAGGGTCTTTTGGTGGCGGCCCTAAAGTGGAACGCACCAATAAAAGCCAGCCCAAATCGGGGCCAAAATGGTGCTCTACACCGAAAACAAAACCAGGTGGCCACCAAGGCTGAAACCACACAACCCCTTAACGAATATTCACACAAATGCTCCTGCCATGGTTCACAATTCGCCTCGCAAAACTCACCATAACCCAAGCTAAACATGTTTCATTTCATCGTCCTCACTCGTGACGACAAATTGCCCAAGTTATGTCAAAATTGATTGAATTTGGATTTCTACTTTACCATAAGCGAACCCCACAACAACAACATCGATTAAACACAATAAGCTCGTGAATAATAGGAACAAGAAAGGTAGTTAATAGAGAAATACAAGATAGAACACGAAAAAATAAGATGAACAATAGGTAAGCATCTCGCTTGGGAAATTCTTGAAAGACAAGATAATTTATGCTTGTGAGTCCTAAACAATAGTAAGAGTAACAAGGCTAACCAATTTTAGACAAAAGTGAGGTGCAAAACAAGAAGAACAAGCTAATAAAATTGAATGGGGAAAACTAGCTAAACATGCAGAATCAAAAACAACAAGAAAATAAGATTGGCAAGGGTGAAGAACACCGCTTGCCTGAACAGAGATGACACCGCGACGGCTGCTCCTCTTTTTCTCCTTCCCTTTCCTTAGCTTTTCTCCATTACTTTCACTTTGAGAATGAAGAAGAAGGTGAAATGAGGAGGAGGAATCACTTTTTCGGCCTTATTTCCTCTAGAACAGAGCTGGACCATTTGATCCAGCATCAAAGAAACGAACGACACAAAAAAAACTGAAAAAGTAGATTTTCGGCCCTGTCACGCCCTGTGACACGCCCGTGTCACAGGGCGTGTACCTTAAGCGGCGGAGACTCCGACAATTTCCAGCTTATCCACAAGGTACACGGCCTGGTACACGCCTGTGTCGGGTCGGTCACGCCCGTGACCTAGGGCGTGTAACCCGTGTCTCGACATCTCGTCGACCAAAAGTGTCGACACTTTGACAAAGCTGGACACGCCCTGTGACACGCCCGTGTCACAGGCCGTGCCCCCTCTCTCGACACCCGACACTCGACACTCGACACTCGACACTCGACACTCGACACTCGACATAGTGGGACACGGCCCGTGACACGCCCGTGTCACGGGGCATGTACCCCATTCGTCGAGCTCAACTCGACGCAAGAAAATTCGTCGAGTCAAGGAGGTCACGCCCTGGGTCACGCCCTGGGTCACGCCCCGACACGCCCGTGTCGGGGGGCGTGTTCCTCCCGCAACTTCGTCGAATGAAGTTCGACGACCACAAAGCCCAACCGCATCCCGAGCTAGATACGCCCTGGGACACGCCCGTGTCCAAGGCCGTGTCACTCAAAAAAAAAATGACCCTTTTCCACTGTTTTGAAAAGTGTTTCTGTGTCGTCCTAGACCATTTCCTCCTTAAGGACTTTTTACCATTTTTTTATTTTTTATACACCATACATCTTCCATACAATCAACCTGTGTTGAGCAACCTGACCCAGGCTCGAACAAGTGCAAGCATTCCCTAAGAGGCCTCACCGATTCCCCAAATTGGACTCCAGCTTGCTGGGAAATCGTGCAACTAGGCTACCAAAACAGCCACTCGTAAACCCGCGTGAAAACCATGCTCGAACAATGGTCAAAGCCAACGTAACGCCCATCAAGCGTATGCAATCATTCAACGAAAAATACGGGGCGTTACAATCACTCCCCGTAACAAAAAGTTTCGCCTCGAAACTTTTCAATACTTTTATCTAACTCAAAGGAGTAATCAAACAAAAACACCAATTTACATACCAGCTTATTTACGGGAACAAATTAGGGTGAGCCGCCCTCATCGTTGACTCGAGCTCCTACGTCGCGCTTTCCACATTCTGATTTTTCCATAGCATCTTCACCATAGGGATCTTCTTTTTCCGCAACACGCACTATTGGGAGTCCAAAAGACGAATAGGCATCTCTACATACGAAAGGTTCGGTGCCAACTGTGGCACAATATCCAAAACTTGCTTATCATTCTGCACACATTTTTGTAGTTGGCTGACATGAAACACGTCGTGAACACCAGGAAAGTTCACGGGTAATTCTACTTTGTAAGCAGATGCACAACCTCGCGCAAGAATCTTGAAGGGACCCACAAATCTTGGGTCTAATTTGCGCTCGTTTCCAAACCTTTTAATTCCAACCATTGGGGAGACTTTCAGGAAGATGAAATCCCCCACAGCAAACTCTAACTCCGACCTTCGCCGGTTGGCGTACTTTTCATATTGCCCTTGGGCGATCCGGAGCTTCTCCAGAATAAGTCGTACGACAACTTCCATGTCCTCGAGCGCCTCTGGGCCCATCAAAGGCCGCTCGCCAACTTCAGCCCGAAATAGGGGAGTCCGACATTGTCGCCCATATAAAGCTTCGAACGGAGCCATTTGCAAGCTTTCTTGATAGCTGTTATTATATGTGAATTCCATATGCCGCAAACGTTCATCCCATGCTCCGCCACACTCAATAATATAGCATCGAATCATATCTTGCACGATTTGGTTTACTCGTTCCGTTTGGCCATTCGTCTGAGGGTGTCAAGTAGTGGAATACCTCAAATCCGTCCCCAAACTCTCTTGTAGACTCTTCTAGAAATGAGAAGTAAATCGGGAATCCCGGTCTGAAATGATATTGACTGGCACACCATGCAGTCGGATGATCTCGTTCAAATATAACTTCGCTATTGTCTTCATCGGGTAGTTGATCTTAAATGGTATGAAGTGAGCACACTTGGTCAACCTATCCACGATCACCCAGACGGAGTCATGTCATCGTGGCGATCTTGGTATGCCTGTAATAAAATCCATTGAAATGCTTTCCCACTTCCATGTTGGAATCTCCAATGGCGTCAACTTGCCACCAGGCCTTCCATGATCAGCTTTCACCCGCTTGCAGGTATGACATTCAGATACAAATTGCGCTATATCTCTTTTCATTCCATACCACCAGACAATTTGTTTCAAATCACGGTACATTTTAGTTGAGCCTGGATGGTAGGCCATACTTGAGCCATGTGCTTCCCTACATACCATATCGCGAATGTCTTCAACTGCGGGGATACAAAATCGACCGCGATATTTTAACGTGCCTGCGTCATCAATAGCAAAATCTGGAAATTCACCTTTTTCAGTCCAAAGAAATAAATGTAAAAGATCAGGATCCTCCTTTTGATATTGTCTTGCAAGCACCATCTATGAAGGTTCTTCTACTGCCGAATGACTTTGCGGTTCATATCTTCCCACGGAAATATCCATCAATAAAAATTCCTCCACTAGACGGTGGGCTGAAAGATTAAATAATTTACCTGTCTACCGACTCAAAGCATCGGCCACAACATTAGCTTTTCCGGGATGATACTGAATCTCCACATCATAATCAGCGACATATTCAAGCCATCGCCGTTGGCGCAGATTAAGTTCCTTTTGCGTGAAGACGTACTTCAAACTTTTATGATCCGTAAAGATTTTACACTGCGTGCCGTAAAGTAAGTGTCTCCACAACTTCAATGCAAATATTACCGCTGCGAACTCCAAATCATGCGTTGGGTAGTTCTTTTCATGACTCTTCAACTGTCGAGACCCATACGCAATTACTTTTTGGTCTTGCAATAATACACATCCGAGTCCAACGTGCGACGCATCCACAAAAACGTCATAATCTATCCCTTCTGTTGGTAATATCAACATAGGAGCGGTACATAATCTGTTCTTGAGTTCAAGGAATGATGCCTCACACTTGTCATTCCACTCAAACGACACATTATTCTGGGTTAAGCGAGTCAACGGTGCAGCCAACGTAGCAAAACCTTCTACAAATCTGCGATAATAGCCGGCCAATCCCAAGAAGCTTCGAATCTCCTTGGGTGTCTCCGGTCTCCTCCACTCCATGACTGCTGCAATCTTTGCGGGATCCACTGAAATTCCATGTTGATTAATAATATGACCCAGGAATGCAACCTGAGGTAACCAAATCTCGCATTTGCTTAACTTGGCGAACAACTTTTGGTCTCGCAAAGTGGCCAATACCAATCACAGATGTTGTTCATGCTCCTCAGCACTGCGGGAGTAGACAAGAACGTCGTCAATAAAAACCACCACAAACCTATCCAAGTAGTCCTTGAACACCCAGTTCATCATATCCATGATGGCTGATGGTGCGTTGGTGAAACCAAATGACATCACAAGAAATTCAAAATGGCCATGTCTCGATCAAAACGCAGTCCGCGGAATATCAGACTCCCAAACCTTTAGCTGATGATAGCCCGAGCGGAGATCAATCTTCGAAAATACTGAACTGCCACGCAGTTGATCAAACAAATCATCAATCCTTGGCAGTGGGTACTTGTTCTTAATCGTCACCTTGTTCAACTCCCGGTAATCGATTCAAAGCCGCATCGACCCATCTTTCTTCTTCACAAATACCACAGGTGCACCCCAAGGTGATGAACTTGGCCTGATAAACCCCTTTGCCAATAAGACATCCAGCTGGGTACGCAACTCTGCTAGCTCACGCGGGGCCATTCTGTACGGCGCTTTCGCAATAGGCCGCGTACCCAGCTCCAAATCAATGACAAACTCGACATCACGATCATGTGGAAGACCAGGAAGATCAGTAGGAAAAACATCTGGAAATTCACGCACAACAGGAATCTCCTCCAAATACGGCAAAACAGCACTAGTCCCCACAACTGAGACTAGACAAGCAAAACAGTCGGAAACAAACAACGTCCGAACACATACCGCCGAAATCCCTGCAGAATCCTGGCATGAATCACCATAAACACTTCCCGGCTGACCATTGTCCTTGATAAAATCCAAGCGCTTTCATTTGCATTGGATTACGGCGTCATAGTGGGTTAACCAGTCCATTCCCAAAATAATGTCAAAATCTTCCAACTCGATCACCTTGAAATCAGCCTTCGCTAAGAAATCCCCCAACAAAATGGGACAATCAAGAAGACCACAGTCTGCTACCACAGAAGCACCGGAAGGAAACCGCACCAAAAAGGCATTCCCCACTCGATCTGATGTCAAATGATACCGATCCAGAAAGGTTCGAGCCACAAATGAATGGGTCGTGCCATAATCGAAGAGAACACGCGCCCAACGGTTCTTTACCTTAAAGTTTCATATAAGGGTACATATGTAGATAAGAACTACGCGTAAGAGTCATAAACAAAACGTGAACCTGAGAAATGAATCGAACCTGAGGTAACCTGAGGTGACATCTGAGCTTCCTCTGAAGAGATCACATTTAACTTCCCCTTTTCTTTGTCCAAACGCGGAGGCGGAGGTAAAGCCTGGAATCGCATTGGCTGCAGCACGGGCTGGTTTTGTGGGCACCTTGCCTTGAGATGTCCCTGTTTGCCACACTGAAAGCACACCTTGTCTTTGACCCAGTAGCGGCCCACATCATGACCTCTTCCCCCACAACTTGTACACTCCAAGTCTCTGGTCGGCGCACCCTGAATGGCGTGCACCTGCTCCTTCTTCTGCATTCCCAATCGCTTGAAACATTTCTCAAAAATGTGGCCTGACCGGCCACAGAAGCTACACGTCTCCTTATTCTTCTTCCTTACGTCTGATTCTTGGGAGCTTTTCCCTTCCACCAGCTTTCTTTTGTCCTGCCTCATCAACTGCCCTCTTTGTTTTGCATTGTCTATCGCTTCAACCTTCAAAGCATCCTCAACCATACTAGTATAACTCGTCACTCCATAAGCACTTCCGAACTGCTGAAGGTCGCTGCGGAGTCCGCCAATAAATCTCGTCACTCGGTTAGCTTTCGTAGTCACCAAGCCCGGAGCGAACCGACTCAGCTTACTAAACTCAATTTCATACTAACTAACTGTGAGTTTCCTCTGCTTCAGGTACAAGAAGTCATTCATCAGGCGGTCCCTTTCAACTGACGGTAGAAACTTGCACCGTAACATTTCTTTAAAGGCTTCCCATGAACATCCCTCCACTAGGCTTTCCTTTTCTAGCAACCACCAACTTTTAGCCAACCCTTTTAGTTGATAGGCGGCAAGCATCACCTTTTGGTCCTCGGTAACGCCAGAATAGACAAACATCTCTTCCAACGTGATCACCCAATCATCCAAGATCACAAAGTCCGCTTTTCCATCATAGGTAGGTGGTCGAAGTCGCTGAAACTGCGAGATAAAAGTCATCGCAAGAGGATCCACAACTGGGGGTATCAATGCCACGGAAGGAGTAGAAATAGTGGGGCCTCTGACATTCTCTTACACTCGTGGTGCCAGCCCAGACATCGCTGACGACATAGCTTGGAGCTGGGACTGCACTACCTGCACCTGCCTCGTCAAAGCCTCATTACTTTGGCGTAGATTGTAACGCCCCGAAACTCAAAGGAGCAAAGGGGGACGTTTTGGTCCAGTTTTGGGTTCTGGCTGCAGGCACACGGCCTGGGACACGGGCGTGTCCCAGGGCGTGTCAAGCCTGTGTCGACACTGAGACGGGGTGTCGACACTTTGGTCTCGACATTGTGTCGAGACTGGGCACACGGCCTGCGACACGGGCGTGTCGCAGGGCGTGTCGACCCGTGTCGACACTTAGCCGTGAAGTCGACGAGATTCACTCGACGATGCGTCGAGACAAGGCACACGGGCGTGTCGCAGGGCGTGTCGACCTGTCTCGACGATCGTCCCGGGGAGTCGACGAGATTTGCTCGACGATGCGTCGAGACGAGGCACACAGCCTAGGACACGGGCATGTCCAAGGCCGTATCATCAGGCAGACGATCTTCACTCGACGAAGTGTCGAGTGTCGAGACCATGTACACGGCTTGGGGTCCAGGCGTGTTGAGGTGACACGGGTAGGGACACGGGCGTGTCCTAGAACCCGTGCAGTGCTCGGGTTGATTTCGGGAAAAAAATGTTGGGGTACACGGCCGGCCACACGACCGTGTCAGGTGGAACACGGGCGTGTCAGCTCGAACACGGGCGTGTTCGATACCCGTGTGAAGTTCCAGGTGATTCGATTTTGATGGCGAATGAGGCACACGGCCCTGGACACGGGCATGTGCCAGGCCGTGTTCGGTCCAGATTGGGCATTTCAGTCCCGAATCGAAGCCATTCATTTCTTTAACTGAAGATCCAACGGCTGGGGGTTGTTCCTGAAAGGATATACCCGTGAATGGACTTGGAAAACCCTTACTTTTCTTAATTTCTCATCTTTCTAAAACCTTAGAGAGAGAGGAGAGCCAAGGGAGAAAGAAGGAGCTAGATCCCGCCATTGGAGGAGCTTCGGAGCTCCGAATCGCGAGCCGACTCCGGATCCACGGAGGCAATGCTAGTGCGGTGGTTTTCATCCGATTACTTTTCCATGGCGCCAAAGAGGAACGCTAGGGTAACGATCCTCATCTTGAGCATGAGTAGCTCTCTTTCTTTGCATAGGAAGCCCGCTCTCGCGAGTTTGCGGAGAGTTGGAGGCGTTCCTTCGGGTAGATATGTGAAGTCCCCGTTGTTTAGAGTCCGTAAGCGAGAACGGACATAGGCATGATGTGTGAAGCCTACACGGACATGTTGGTCTGGATCGGTGATGTTGCATTGCATAATGCCGGAGAAGACTCCGTGCTATTGTTTGTTTTTTGAGTTTTCTACGCGGTAGATTGCAGTATGGAGCCTTGGAGACTAACCCAAAGGTGCACCCGAAAAACTGGGCGGATACGAGATCTTGCCAACTTGGTGGCTTGAGAGCCAACTTGAACATAACCGGGTTATGTGACTTGTGATGGAAATGGGACTCGGTGGAAGTTTGACCCGCGCAAATGGCTTAAATTGTCGTTGCGATGTGAGCACGGGTTAGATGGAACCATACCCGTTCTATGTCGTTCGGTTAAAGAGACCTAAAGACACGTGGCACTTACCGTTGGCATAGATTAGGGTCTTCGGCGGTCAATGGCTTAAATTATCGTGACCCAGGCCAGGAAGACAAATTGCTCATAGGTTTGGCCGTCCAAGTGGCGGTGGTGAGTCCGGAATGTCTATGGCTTTAATTGACGTGACATCGACCGGTTCACCGAGAATGTGCCCTGAGAGCACGGGACGTGTGGCCGTGCGAGCCCACGTCTGTGATGAAATGGCTAACTATATAAATTGCTCGCTTATGTTAATGAAATGTAGGGATGCATCATCGCCGCCCTGAGTTGGGGGCGGGATCGTTATAATTTGGTAAACATTGCTGACCGTTGCCTTGTTTTGCCACCGTGCGGTGGTTTGTTGCTTGCAGGTGCAGCTGGACCAAGCGGTCAAAAGCGGGCTAAAGCCCGAATGCGAAGCCGGCCCTTGAAGGCCTAAGTTGGAAATGTTTGCTGCTTTATTCATGTGTGATCGGCCTGCGTGCCGTGGTTTGTAAAACATGTAATTGGAAGTGAAACATTTTGTAAGGCCTTAAGGCCTATTTTTTGGGTATTTTGTATAAGATTCCTATCTCGTATTAGTGGACATTCGTGCTTTAATGCTGGGTTATTTGTTACAACGTTTATAAACTGCTTCCGCTAGAATGCTCTGTGTAGGACGTTGAGATTGGTTGGATGGTTTCCATAAGTAACCACCCGGTCTGTCTGTGGCATACGGCGTCGGGCCCCGGCCGGACCTACTGCTATATGCTATGTGACAGATAGGGGGTGTTACATAGACTGTCCATCAGGGCATTATTCTGCGCGCCCGAAGACTCGCCCTCAGATTGGGGAGTCTGCCTTGTCACTGGATGCTTCGACATCCTATAAACCATTTCACTCGATATCAAACTCAAACCCAACAATCAACACATAACTACTATGTACAGAAAATACATGTATAAATATGAACATCAACTGCTAACTTGTTCTGGGAGTTTATGAATGATGTTATGCCTAGCCTGCGATGACTCACCGTCATCCCACTAACTTGTGCCTAAACCATGAATGCATGAATTTCTTTTACCCAAAACCATGTGTGTACAGGTATCATCATGTAAATCTTAGCTTGGCACGTTGTGCTCATGTAATGTTATGTTATGCGTGCTGTGCTATGCATTCTAGAAAAGGCCTTATTGCATGCCAAGAGCGGTCGTACGCATCACAATTCTATGCATCTCATACTACATAACATTACATACAATGAATAAAAGAAAACGTGCTAGTCGCATCCATGCGTTAAGGTTATGCATCCCATACTACATAACCCGCACATGTTGCCCCTATGGTGGATCCATATACAACCACATATTATGCATCCCATACTACATAATATGCCCCATATACTTTTGTTCATGACATGAGTGTAGTGTTCGTGCTTCGTCCAAGATGTACTGGTGGCACCTCGGTGTGTGTATCCTATGATGATGATTAGTAATGTTTACTACAAGGACAGTTTGCTCGACCAATTGCCAAGCAAACATCCCTCTGATACCAACTGTCACAACCCGCATTTCCTCAACGAG
Organism: Platanthera guangdongensis; assembly: GCA_039583875.1. Classification (NCBI taxonomy): domain Eukaryota; kingdom Viridiplantae; phylum Streptophyta; class Magnoliopsida; order Asparagales; family Orchidaceae; genus Platanthera; species Platanthera guangdongensis. The sequence goes on from CM077166.1 coordinate 91,612,380, forward strand.
TACATTGTATCAGAGTAAGAGGAACTACATGTTATGATGCCACGTCATGTAGGGGATAACTGCACACGCTCATGCAAACCCTCGATGCTTACTTTAGTAGTTGAAAACCATCAGTTGTATGCAAGAAAACTGTTTAGTTTGATGGCCGTGTCCCTCGGCCTTATGGATCAAAACGTGTGTGTATACGCGGCGGAAAATACTTTAGTTTACTTATGACGATCTCCTATATGCATTCTAGATTTATAATAAGATCAGAAATCATCCTTTTTACATTGTTTGAAAAATACTTGTTAGATGACCAAAACATGTTATGAATGTTATACAATAATAAGTTTTGTTTAGCTTAAAAATACCTAATGCAACCTACCATAAACCGTTCCCAAGAGCAAGTAGACATCATCTCATTCAAATGAGTCATAGTATCAGTCTAGCATTCATATGTAGCACGTAAAGGAAACCACCAATGGGCGCCAGCAAGCTGACACGAACCCATTAGGGCGTATGTATGTCTGTACAACAAAGTAAAGAACTACCTCGCTAAGTAAGCTCGGCTAGCTCCAAAGAGACTCTACACAAACACTAGCCTCTCAACCGGTTACAACCTGCACCTGAGGCATTCAAGAAAGAACACATCAGCAATCATCAAAGCTACAAAATATAGCATTAAATTCATAAGATATAACGAAGGGGCTTACCGACCCCGTAGAAAATCATGTAAACGAGTGAAAAGAACATGGTGGAAAATACGTGTTAAAGACTGCCAACCCAACATGACGCATCAAGTGCATGAAAGTCTCATCAAGTCCTGCTCAAACCGCAGGAGCAAAAAGGCAATACACATATACGCCCATTCCATCCTCTTGATAATAAGAAACAACTATCCTAGTGAAAAATAAGCAGCAGTTAAGTTCGATTCCGCAAGGGTCTTTTGGTGGAGGCCCTAAAGTGGAACGCACCAAGAAAAGACAGCCCAAATCGGTGCCAAAATGGTGCTCTACACCAAAAACAAAATCTGGTGGCCACCAAGGCTGAAACCACACCACCCCTTACCGAATCTTCACACAAACGCTCCTGCCATGGTTCACAATTCGCCTCGCAAAACTCACCATAACTCAAGCTAAACACGTTTCATTTCATCGTCCTCACTCGTGACGACAAATTGCCCAAGTTATGTCAAATTTGATAGAATTTGGATTTCTACTTCACCATAAGCGAACCCCACAACAACAACACCGATTAAACACAACAAGCTCGTGAATCATAGGAACAAGAAAGGTAGCTAACAGAGAAATACAAGATAGAACACGAAAAAATGAGATGAACAATAGGTAAGCATCTCGCTTGGGAAATTCTTGAAAGACAAGATAATTTATGCTTGTGAGTCCTAAACAATAGTAAGAGTAACAAGGCTAATCAATTTTAGACAAAAGTGAGGTGCAAAACAAGAAGAACAAGCTAATAAAAATTAATGGGGAAAACTAGCTAAACTTGCACAATCAAAAACAACAAGAAAACAAGATTGTCAAGGGTGAAGAACACCGCTTGCCTGAACCGAGATGACACCACGACGGCTGCTCCTCTTTTTTCTCCTTCCCTTTCCTTAGCTTTTCTCCCTTGCTTTCACGTTGAGAATGAAGAAGAAGGTGAAATGAGGAGGAGGAATCTCTTTTTCGGCCTTATTTCCTCCAGAACAGAGCTGGACCATTAGATCCAGCATCAAAGAAACGAATGGCACAAAAAAAACTGAAAAAGTCGATTTTCGGCCATGTCACGCCCTGTGACACGCCCGTGTCACAGGGCGTGTACCTTAAGCGGCGCAGACTCCGACAATTTCCAGCTTATCCACAAGGTACACGGCCTGATACACGCCCGTGTCGGGTCGGTCATGCCCGTGACCTAGTGCGTGTAACCCGTTTCTCGACATCTCATCGACCAAAAGTGTCGACACTTCGACAAAGCTGGACACGCCCTGTGACATACCCGTGTCACAGGCCGTGTCCCCTCTCTCGACACCAGACACTCGACACTCGACACTCGACACTCGACATCGCGGGACACAGCCCGTGACACGCCCGTGTCACGGGGCGTGTACCCCATTCGTCGAGCTCAAATCAACGCAAGAAAATTCGTCAAGTCAAGGAGGTCACGCCCCAGGTCACGCCCTGGGTCACGCCCCGACACACCCGTGTCGGGGGGCGTGTTACTCCCGTAACTTCATCGAACGAAGTTCGATGACCACAAAGCCCAACTGCATACCGAGCTAGACACGCCCTGGGACACGCCTGTGTCCCAGGCCGTGTCACTCAAAAAAATGACCCTTTTCCACTGTTTTGAAAAGTGTTTCTGTGTCATCCTAGACTATTTACTCCTTAAGGACTTTTTACCCTTTTTTTTATTTTCTGTACACCATACATCTTCCATACAATCAACCCGTGTTGAGCAACCTGACCCAGGCTCGAATAAGTGCAAGCATTCCCTAAGAGGCCTCACCGAGTCCCCAAATTGGACTCCGACTTGCTGGGGAATCGTGCAACTAGGCTACCAAAACAACCACTCGTAAGCCCGCGTGAAAACCATGCTCGAACAACGGTCAAAGCCAACGTAACGCCCATCAAGCGTATGCAATCATTCAATGAAAAATACGGGGCGTTACAACCAAGCAAGCCCTAAAGAATCTCATTATACTGCAGTCAAAATAATATTGAGATATCTTAAGGGCACACCTAATCTTGGTCTTTGGTACCCTAAGAATAGAAACTTTCTACAGACTAGTTTTTCAGATGCAGACTTTGTAGGTTGCAAAGAAGATAGAAAGTGCACCACTGGCACATGTCAGTTTCTAGCTGGTAGAATAGTATCATGGAGTAATAAGAAGCAGACTAGTGTGGCAAATTCCACTGTAGAGTCCGAGTATATTGCTGCAGGCAGCTGCTGTGCTCAGCTTTTATGGATTCAACATCAACTTGAAGACTATGGTCTCAAGGTAAGTAGAACTCCACTATTTTGTGATTCTACAAGTGCAATTTCTATTGCTAAAAACCCTGTATCACATAGCAGAACAAAGCATATAGAAATTAGATTTCACTTCATTATAGTGCATGCTGAAAAAGAAGATATTTGTTTGGAATTTGTCACCACAAATAATCAAATTGCTGATATGATTGCTAAACCACTAGATGAATCTAAGTTCAATTATTTAAAAATTGAATTAGGCATGTTAAACCTAGAGTAACTTAGTAATTCTGGCTAAATAACTCAATGTTGACATATAGTAGTGCATGCCAACACAAAAGAAAATCTGTGTCGACATATAGTAGTTTGTGTCGACACGTAAGGTAAGTTGTATCGGCACAACAAAATAGTACTGAGATAGTGGTGTCGACACTCAGAGGTTGGTGTCGACACATAGAAGTTCTATCATTTAGATAGTTGTGTCGACACATACAGAAGTCTGTGTCGACACACATAGATTAAAGTCGACTATTAAGAAGTCTGTGTCGACACATCACAAACTGTGTCGACACATAGTGTTGTCTGACTCTGTCGTGATATTAGAAGTCTGTGTCGACACAATCTCTACAATGTCGACACATTAAGTATCTATTATCCTCCTTTTGGCCTTCTGTGTTGACAAACATAAAAATAGGTCATAGATCAACTTTATCGACTAAGCTCCCAACATTTTCGAGACCAAATCCTTGAGTCCCCAAACCTTCATCTCTCTTCTCCTCAAATTTCTCATCATCAATGGCGCCAAAGTTGGAGACCAACATCAACGAAGGCTATGAGTTAATGCGCAATGCTTTTGAGAGTGCAGCGTCTGAGATTAGAGATATAATAACCCTAATCCAAGAAAATGGTTTAGAATATCTATTTTCCGAAGCTACCAAGATCTAGAAGACAGAAATTCTTGAATTCTATTCAAAAGCAACTTTGGATTCAACTGGATTGAAGATTAGGTCATCAATTCAAGGAAGTAAGGTGAAACTTACCCCAAAGCGTCTGAGGAAAACACTTCAATTGCCCAGGACTCAGGAAGATGATGAAGTTACATCTTCAATGACAAAAGAAGCTCTTCAATGGTGTGGCCTGGATTCCACCACTAAGATTGAATCATCAATGCAAAGGAAAGGAATGAACTCACAAGGAAAATTTCTCTAAGAAATTGTGGGAAAAATAATTCTCTGCAAACCAGGTGGACATGATAGGATCTCAACCTATATGTTCAGCTTGATGACCAGGATTATTTTCAGAATCAAAACTAACTGGTCTGCAGTGATTTTTGACAAGATCAAGGAAAGCCTGAAGAAACCTAATCTAGTTAGACTTCTGAGTATGTATCTGGCAATAAATATTCCTGAAGTGCTCAACCACACAACTGGATCTAGAATAAATCGCATGAGAAGGATGGATATGAAAATACTATCCAGGTGGGAAAGAATTCTGACAAAGGATGGTTCTACACCATAGAAACAACCACCACAGAAAAATAAAAAGACATCACCCAGGAAACCTGAATCTTCTAGTGATTGAGAAGAGCAAGTAATCTTCAGTTCAGATGAAGACTAACAAGAATATACAACGAAATCATCTGCTCCTAAGAATGTAGATGATAGTCAAATGCAGGGGGAGCATAAATCAGAAAGCACCATCCCACTGGATCAAGTTCAAGATGTGCCTTCTCTAGGGGGAGCCAATGAACTTTCCCCAATTCAACAAGAGGTCTTGCCTCCAGAAAGTGCTCCAGAGAATGAGCAAGCTGCCTTAGAGAGTGAAACAGCCACTCAAACAATTCTTGAGGTAATAAATGATATTAATCAAACTATACTAGATACTGAGCCAGATTCACTTACTGTGCTTCTAACTAATGTTGAACAGACACACCATGACAACTTCCCTGTATAGGATGTATCTATGGATAATAGATATGCATTAGATGATATTCCATTAGAAGTTCAAGCTACAGATATTCCTCCAGCTCAACTACAACAAGAATTTACTCTTGAGGAATTATTCCCTGATTTATAAGAAGTAAAAACTAAGGAATTAGTGCCAAGAACTGGGTGAAGTAGCTAGGTACTCAGCAGGAGTTGCCAAGAGCTGATAAGGAGCTTCCCTTAAGTCCAAAGGACACAGTGAATCTAGAAAGTTCTTCTGAATCTGATGATGGAGAAGCACTAAGAGCAAAGAAGAAAAAACTGATGGTTTACAAGAAGAAAAGCTCAAATTATAAGAATGCTTTACAGACTGCCTCACAACCCTCAGCACCAACAGTTGATTTCAGTTCTCTGTTGGTTGCTCTGCAAATTAAAATGGATGAGCAAAGAGCAGCCATGGAGAAATATATGGATGAAAGTTATAAGGATTTTCAGTTCACTCTAGCTCAAGACATAAAATCAATCAGATTTGAAGTTAACCAGAATAAGAAATAGTTGACAGATTGCTTCCATAAAGGAGGTAATGCTGTAGTTTATCTGGCAAAACATCAACAAGAGGCAAGGACACAGATTGATGATATAGTGGTCAAGCAAGGCTATGTCCTAGAAAATTAACATAGGATGAATGATAATCTTACTGAATCACATAATGTGATTGTTTCTGAATTAAAGAATAAAGCAATTGCATTAACTGAGGAAAGGGCTGAAGAAAAGTCAGAGTTAGATAAGAAATTTCAAGAAGATTTAGCCACTTTCCAATCTTCACTTCAAGCCTCTCAGAAGATCATATCTACTCAGCTACAGAAGTTTAAAGATTATTATACAGAGGGAACCAATTATCTTGTTAATCAAATAAGGTTCCAAAAGAATGATCTCAGGGATCATATTGAAAGAGAAGTCATAAAGGGGGAGAGGTTGAAAGTCAATGCTAGTTCAGAGCATGCTAAATGGATAACAAATGCTATTAGAGCAACTCTGGGATATCCACCCCTTTGTGATTATGATAATACAGCTGAGTCAGGTATTCAAGCTGCAGGATTTGAAGGGGGTCAGCAGGAGGTAGCTCAAATCATATATCCCCCTTCAAACTTTAAGGACATTCAACAACTAGTTCACCAGATGTATAACCCTCCAGAGGCTACTAAGAATGTTATCTTTGAGAAAGTGGACATGTTAGAAGCAGCACTGAATAAAGAGCAAGAAGCTCAACTCTTAAAGAAAAGATTTAGAGAGCAGGCTGAACTGAAGCCTGATTTTGAAAATGGAGTCCAACCTCCAGAAATATAATACTCACTGCCTAACAAGCTGTCAAAGACAAAATGCATGATAGAGGCAAGTGGTATTCTGAAGTTCAGTGGAATAAATATCTGCAAAGACAAGATGTTATTCAGTAGTTCAGAAGGGATCACAAGGCTGGGAAAATACCTGTTACAGCAGTAGAACCCAGTAAATACATTCCTAAGACTTTTCACTATTTTGAAAGGCAAAGAGTTAAGGCTGAAGAACTTAAGAAGAAGGATCTCAAAGGCAAGAAGCCAACTGAAGATATTGAAGCTCCTATACAAGCAAAGGTCCAGTCTGGAAAAGGCATAGTGATCAAGGAGCCTGATCAGCCTTAGGATAGATTGACTAGATTTTATAACATTGTAATCTTCAGTTTTAAAATCTATGTAATCTGTTGTCAACAAATTTTTATGTACTTTAAATAAAACAATGATTCATGCTTGTTATATTTGTATCATATTCTGTGATGATATTATTTACTTGTTTTATTTATATGTTTTCCTGTCATTGAATGTTCTTATACATCATATTGTTAATTTTTTTATAAGTGATGTATATCTTTGAGTAAGGGTTATGACTTCTCCAAATAGGGGGAGATTGTTGGGTATATTGGAAAATGTGTACCTGATTTGGAGAAGCCTTTTCTAATTCAATGATATGCATCAAGTTGTATTTGATGTTGTGTTGAGTTAGCATGTGCAGGTTAAGTAAATGGAAAGTAAAATTCTCTAAGTACAAGTGTCGACACTTAGGAATGGCTATGTCGACACTAAGGGCCAGATTGTGTCAACACCCAGAATTTGTGTCGACACACATAAAATCTGTCGATAATACTATGTCGACACCAAGGTCTAGATTGTGTCGACATCCAGAATTTATGTCGACACACAAAAAATCTGCCGACAACGTAGTGTCGACACTAAGGGCCAGACTTGTGTCGACATTATCAGAAGCTGTGTCGACACACAGAGAAGCTGTCGACACATTCCAGAATTATGTCGACAACGACTGTGTCGACACACAGAACTTGTGTCGACACAAACCAGAATTCTGTGGACACCAACTTTGTTAAGACAAGGAGTGTTTGTGTCAACACACAGGACTGTGTCAACACATTCCACAGAAGCTGTGTCGAAAACAACAAGACTTGTGTTGATACATGGACTATGTGTGTCGACACATATGAAGTATTCAGTCGACATTCTCTCTTGCTGAGTCAAAGTCCAATAAAGGCTGAAGTAATACAACTGAAGACTTGATAGCAGTCATTACTGACATTGCTGTCACATCTTTCAGAGGTGTCAGATGACAGTTTGAAACCGGAACAGCCGGTTAGCATGGATGAAGCCTATATATAGATATGCTCTCTCAACAATTGAAACAACAACTACAGGAACACAACAGATAACAGATAACTGATCAATCATAATCTCTGAAGGATTGAGAATCTAGAAGAACAGAAAGAAGAAACAGTCAACACATTGTAGAGAGAGAAAAATAAGAATCAGAGAAGTTCTTATCGAGTGAAGGCAGATTCTGAACAGTCTGCCTTAATAATTCATATCAAGTCTGAAGAAGAATTCAGATTAATTTTTGAAGCAAGCTGATTGAAGATCAACTCCAACCTCAAGAAGATCAACCCTGCTTTGTTCAGATTAAAGAAGCGTTGAAGAAAGCTAAGACATGTTGATCCTTAAGAAATCAGTTCTATCAAGAACTGATCAAGAAGCCTTCAACCAATTCTCTCTCCATCTGGTTGAAGATATAAACATCTTTTTCATCATTAATTTTTGTAGGATCTGTAATAGATCTGAGTGTAGGAGATTTACATCTCTGAGTTGTAAACCTAAATTATAAAGGATGAGGTAGGGCTGAGTGCCTAAGTTACAGGAATCTGTTCCCTGAGTTGTAGGCCTGTGAAAGAGGCAGTGGTAGGGCTGTTGCCTGAGTTGTAGGAGTAGGGTGTCACTCTGAGTTGTAGGCCTGTGGAATAGGCTGAGGTAGGGCTTGTGCCTGAGTTTTAGGAGTGTGGATTCACTCTGAGTTGTAGGAACCATTCTTGGTTCTGAGCTGTAAGATCTACAGATCTGCGAAAAAGGAAGGAAGTTAGGCAGAATCTAGTACATTGCTAGATATGCGAAGGGGGAAAGTGGATGTACCCATCATTTGGGAAACCACTATAAAACTTATGTGCAATCTGTGAATACTGTGTATGTGAATGTTGTGTTGTATTTTCTGCTGAATACATTGCTAAACTAGATATAATTATCTGCCTAAGTCAGAAAAAGAATTGAATCTATTCACCCCCCCTCTAGGTGTTTAGAACATCTTGAAACCAATTCTTAAAATTCTTCTTAATCGCCACTATTGCTGAAGAACAAAAATCTCAACATAGCAAGCCTTAAGACTTATCAAGTAAGCTAATTGTACAACCCCATATTCGCTGAGCCAGACCAGGAGGCACAAACGGTCAGACAGGCTAGCCGGAAAGGTTCTCGCCCAGGTAGGCGGGAGCGCTTGCGCTAAGCGATAAGCTCCCACCACATATGAGCTCTCGCCGCAAGGCGCCCCGTATTCGTCGAGCCCAGATCGGCGAGCGCGGCCAAATCATCGAACGAAGATCAACGCGCAAACGCTTGCGCCAGCCCCAGATCGTCTTAAAGAAACTCTCTCCTATAGGTAGGCGAGACAGCTTCCACCAGGCTCTGACAGAAGGTTCTCGGCTCGGGGCTCTCGCCGAGTGGGGACCAGGGCCCTGGGTGGAATGACAAAATTGCCCTTAGGAGAAATTACTCCAGTACCCTCAGAAAAACAGCGGGATTCGACTATTGGCAGACCAATTAGGGGCTTTTCAGTAATTTCAGGACAGCAAGATGCTATAAATAGACCCATAAGGGCTCCTCAGAAGGCAAGCTATCATTATCTCTCAAATTCCAGTGCTTTCTGAGGAGCTCCTAGCCCAGCTTTGGCTTTGGAGGGGAAGCTCTCAGAGATCTTTCGGGTGTGAGGTGGGACCTCCCTGTTGAGGCTATTGGGTCAGTCTTAGGTCCTTTGAATCCAGTCAAGGGTTGAGACTTGAGAGAAGTAGGTTTTGGCTGCACCCCTTTTTCTTCGAACTTCAGTTGAGGTCATATTTGGCTTCAACAGTTCTTGTGCGGTGAGCGTGGATGGCAGCCGATTCAAGAAAGCCTTAAGTTTTATCCCATGGCTGGGGGTGAAGGTGAAGGGTCAGGTTCTGGAGGCTCACCCACCCGGGGAGAGGAAGCGATGAAGAGGATGTTGGATGAGTTCAGGCGAGAGGTTCTGCAGACGATCAGCTTGACCTTCTCGGTGAGAGGCGAGTGGGCCACCCCTCAGGTCCCGATAGAAGAAGTCCCTCTCTTAGGCGAGAATGCCCCAGGGCAGCGCCCGGGAAAGGAGGTCCCGGGGGAGGCGGGCAAGAGAGACGTGGCAGCGCGGGAACTCTTCCCAGGCCAGAGCCAGCGCCCGGGCAAGGAGGCGCTGACGGATCTGGGCGAGAAGGAAGCAGCAGTGCGGGAGCTCTTCTCGGGGCACGGTTTCGCGGATCGGGCGATTTAGCCGAGGCCGCGAGACGTACCTTCTCGCCAGGCAGGAGTCAAGAGCCCATTTAGCGAGCTTATCATCTCAGCTCCGGTACCGGAGGGGTTCTAGGAGCCCGACATGTCCTACTACTCGGGGAAGGATGACCCTGTACAGCACGTACAATGGTTTGAAGATGTTGTATCGATAAGGCAGATGACGGATGCCTTCAAGTGCCGGCTGTTCGCCATCACGCTGAAGTAGAAGGCTCGGGACTGGTTCCACCAGTTGCCAGCAAGATCAATCTACTGTTTTGAGGATCTGCGGAGAAGTTTCCTGTTAACGTTCTCAACCTCGAAGAATCGGAAGAAGGAAGCGGAGTGTCTGTTTGCGGTGAGGCAGAGGCCTGATGAGATGCTGGGTCACTATGTCGACCGGTTTTAGGAGGAGATCCTCCTGGTCCAGGAGGTCCCAGGGTACGCACTGATGCTGGCCTTCACCCTGGGGCTGAGACCGGGATTCTTCAGCATGGAGTTGAAAAGGGTGCCTCCCCTCTCCTTTTAGGAGCTCATGGAGAGGGCGGCAAAGGAAATTGACTTTGAGAGAGCAAACCCAGCATTCGCTAGGAAGTTGGCCAAGCTAGCAGAAGACGACGTGAAGGAACCAGCAGCGGGAAGGCGGAAGGAGCCGAGGGAACAGAGGGAGCAAAGGGAAGAAAGGAGAAGGGAAGAGCCCCGAATGTTTGGGCTGCAGCAGGGTTGGGGGGCCCGGGAGCCGAACAATCGGTTAGGTTGGAGGCCCTAGGAGGGCCGCCCCCAGGGGCTAGGAGAAGGCTACCAGGGGAGAAATAACATGCGGGAGCCCCGGAGGTTCGACCGACCGGCATGGAGGTAGGAGCCGAGGGGTCGTCCCCCACCACCACAGGAGGCCATGGAAGTGGGAAGAGGAAGAGGAGCTGGGAGAGGAGCTCGAGGAGGAGGTAGAAGAGGGAGAGGAGTGGGAAGAAGGGGCGGGGAGGCGTTGCTTTTTTGTGACTTCCACCAGGAGGAAGGTCACGCAACGGCCACCTGCCCGGAGTTCTTAGAGTTAAGAGAGACAAGAGGAGCAGGGAGGCAGGATCCACCGGTGAGGATAGTGGAGGTACAGCAGGGCGAGGTGGAAGATAGGTGCGAAGACCGCATTTATGTAGGGACCCGGGGAGGAATCAGGGTGATTTACGGAGTAGTGGGGATTGAGGCAACCCGCAAGGGGAGCCTGCAAACCATGTACCAAAGGGGGCTGAACTCTACCACCCAGGTTCCCCCACCAGAAGAAAAGATCACTTTTTCATCAGCAGACATGCCAGACTATGAGGATCCTTTCTGTTGGAACACCCTATTACTAATTTGGGTCAGGATCACTATGTCTCTAGGAATCTGTGTTTGACCTTCTGTATAGCTTAATAGGTCAATTAGAATTGAGTCTAAGGGATCAGGAGTCTAGGTTTGGAAGCTGCCCTGAAGACCAAAGTTTTTCTGGAGACTAAGTCTAATCGTCGAGCTCAGCACGACGTTTCGTCGAACTCCGGTCGACGATCGTCTAGCTCAACTTCTACAGATCGTCGAGCTCCATTCGACGATCGCTGAGCTCAAACCTCATAATATCGTCGAGCTCCACTCGACGATCGCTGAGCTCAACTTCACAATATCGTCGAGCTTCATTCGACGATCGGTGAGCTCAGGTCGACGATTTTGACTCTGCACTGGATCCTTATCTCTGAGCTCAGTTCGATGATCTTTGAGCTCAGATCGACGATTTCTTTGCTGCTTGCATTTTCCAGGTCGCTGAGCTCAGCTCGACGATAGCAGAGCTCAGTTCGACGATTTCAGTTATCTTTCAGAATTCAAATTCAAATCAGATAGAAGTTATTCTGCATTTAATTCAGAAGATCTGCCAGCCGTTTTCATTTACTCCTGGAGCAAGTTTCAAGGGATTTTTCAAGGAACAATTCAGTGGACCTTCCTTCAGAAGAAATTATGCAATTAAGGCTATAATCAATGCAGACCAACGGCTATCTTTGACAGAGTGATATCCTATTCAGACACAGAGAATAATAGACAGAATGTTTTTTGAATAAAAAAGAGAAGAAATACAGAGATTGACAAGAACAGAAAACACAACTCAGAATACAGAGACTCTCTCAATCTTCTATCAAAAAGATTTCTGAAGAACACTCATCAGAGAGATCAAGCTTTCAAAAATTTTCAGATCTCTTCAGCTCTTAAAGTGTTCAAGGACAACATCATTCCAAGACTCCAGACACTCAACATTTCAGCTTGCTGAAATCATCTTTTGCTGGAGATCTATCTTTGAAGGCCTATCACCCTCAGCAAAGCTCATCTTCCTGAAGATCAAGGACTCAGGGGGAGCTTTGACATCAATCCACTTAGTCTTCTCAGTTGCTTGAGAAAGAGAAGACTGCCATCACTCTCTCACCCCCACTCTGTAAAGGGTTTTTCAAACTCCCTTCAAAAGTTTGAATCTGGTTTTTGAGCACCTTCTCAAAAGCTCATTGGTGGCAAGACACCTGATCAAAAAATCTGTTTTGGTTTTTGAGCACCTTATCAAAAGCTCATTGGTGCCCAGGACACCTGATCAACTCATCCTGCAGTGGATTCCTACCTAGGGTGGTAGAAGAGTGGATGTACCCAAGTTGGGGAACCACTATAATTCCTTGTGTCATCTGGTTTTGCTTGTTTTCTTTTTGTTTCTGGCCTAGAATTTCTTGTGCTTAGTTTCTGCATAGCTTAGTTTGTGATTAGTTTTATTTCTGCTTCCCTGCTTACACTCATTACAACAATTGTTGTAAAGCTTTGCAAAAGTTTTTCTTTGTGTTTTAAAAAGCACCATATACTCTATTCACCCCCCTCTAGAGTATATCAGATCTAGTTTCCCCTTTCAATTGGTATCAGAGCCAGGTTGGTTAAACATACCATATCTGTTTGGTTGTACAGGCTAACACCTGAACCCCAAGATCCCAATCTAGATCCTTCTTTTATATTTCATTATTAGATTTAGCTTGCACAAGTCATGGCCCAAAACAAAGATTATGCTAGCACCAGACCTCCAGTGTGCAATCTGTCAAAGTTTGCACTTTGGAAAGCAAGGATTAGACTCTACATGAATTCTATTGACGAAGACATTTTTAATTCTATTTTGACAGTGTGTCCAAGACCTCCAGAGGGCACAAGCACAAATGCTGTTCCACCTCCATCAGGAACAGATGCTGACATCAAAAAGTGGAAAGTAGCTGATGCCAAGGCAATGAACATTTTAGCTCAGACAATGTCAGATGACATTTTTCAAAAAGTAGCTGAATGCAATTCAGCCAAGGAGATTTGGGACAAGCTCTCAGAAATTGTCTCTGGCTCAGCTGATGAGAGAAAGGACAGAAGATCCCATCTCATCTCCCAATATGAGAACTTCAAGAAGGGAGAAACAGAGTCAGTGGGAGACATGTACAACAGACTGAGTCTAATTGTCAGTGAACTGAGGACATTAGACAAAGAGATCTCACTGACAGAACTTAATGACAAGATCCTAATGTGCTTCCCCAGCACTTGGGATTCAAGAATCTGGCCAATTAAAGATGCCAGAAGTCTGAATGAGATCACCACTGAAGCCTTGTTGGGTAAGCTCAAATCTTATGAGCTACTCATCAAGAACAAAGAGGAAGAATAGAAGGTTGCTTCACCAGCCACAAGAAAGGAGAAGACTATAGCATTCAAGGCAACTGAAGATCTGCCTGAAGAAAAAGGAACAGGCAATGATGAACTTCTCAGCTTGCTGGCCAAAAGATTCTATAAGATGGCCAGAAAGGATTTCAGAAGAAGATCATACAAGGAGCAGGACAAGCCAAGGTATGACAAGTCTATTGACAATAACAAAGACATTATTTGCTTTGGTTGCAGGAAACCAGGGCATATAGTTCCTGACTGTCCAGAAAACAAGAACAAGGACAGAAGGGACAGAAAAGAAAGAAGAAAGGAGAAAGACTCCAAAAGGAGTGGCAATAGCAAACCCTCTTCCAGCAAAAATAAGCATACAAGGAAAGGATTTGTTGCTGAATCCTGGAGTGAGACTGAAGAGGAGTCAGAAGCCTCTTCCAGCTCCAGTGATGATGAGGATGATGCAGAAGAAAAGGAATTCTGCATGATGGTAATTAATGCCTCACAGTACAACTCAGAGGAAGAAGAGTCAGAGTCAGACTCAGAGATTCAACCTGAAGAAGATCAGGTAATCAGTTCTTTTGATTTTACTTCAGAAGATTTTAAATCTGAATTTAAAGCATTGTGTTTAGATCTGCTAAAGTCTGAGAAAGAGATCATCTCTCTCAGAAATCAATTATCTGAACGAAGTGTTTTAAAATCAGAAAACCTCAAACTCTCTCAGGAGTTGGAGAACTATATGGAACAGATAGCTTCACTGAAGAGTGAGCTCTCTGAGGCCAAGAAGCTTGAAGAATCCCTTAATGGGAGAAGCATCAAGCTGATGGACATCACAAGCACAGTGAATTCTAGACTTAACAGTACACTGGGCTTGGGTGCTTCATCCAGCCAACCTATAGTCCTAACAACTCCCATCAAGTTTATTTCTAGCAAGGGAAAGGGAGTTGTAGAGGTTGCCAGGAAAAATTCTGATCTGCCTCAGAAATTTAAGTCCCAGCAGAAATCGTCGAACGAAGCTCGACGATCGCCGAATGAAGATCGACGATCGCCGAACGCAGCTCGACGACCTCAGGGAAAATCGTCGAACGCTGGTCGACGATCTCAGCCAAGATCGTCGAACGCTGGTCGACGATCCCATATACCTGACCTCAGCCACAGTCGACCGTCGAACGGAGCTCGACGATCTGACCCAAGATCGTCGAACTCAGCTCCAAGATCGTCGAACAAAGGTCAGAGCTCTGGAAATTTTTTCAAAGGCAAGTCAAAATTGAATCCTGAGGGTTCTTCATCCCAAACCTTCAACCCTTATACTGAATGGATTTTACCTCCAAGGAGATATCATCCTGAAGGATATAAGAGTCAGCCAGGGATGTCCTTCATTTCTGAATTTAGAGGTTATCAACCTAGGCCCAAGGTAAACTGGGTCAAAAACAAGTAAATTGTTTCATGTGCAGGTGAAGACCTATCCAACATCTAACCAGCAATGGTATTTGGATAGTGGGTGCTCTAAGCACATGACAGGGAACAAGGACAACCTCAATTCCTTTAGAGCCAAGCTTGGACCCAAAGTTATCTTTGGTGACTCCAATTTTGGACAAACTAAAGGTTATGGAGCAGTCCAGATTGGTTCTGTAACCTTCAAGAAAGTAGCATATGTGGAAGGACTGAAGCACAACCTAATCAGCATTAGCCAGCTATGTGATGAAGGCTACCAGGTGACCTTCAGCAAAACCTTATGCAAAATCAAGTCAGAGGACAACACACTGTGTTAACAGGTAAAAGGAAAGGTAACATCTACCTAGTAGATTTTCTTTCAACTACTATAGATATCTGTTTATTCAATTCAGTTTGTAGACCAAATGTTTTATGGCATAAGAGAGTAGGACACCTAAACCTTAGAACTTTTGCTAGGCTATCCAAGGACAACCTTGTTAGAGGACTACCTTCTGGCCCCTACAAGAAGGAAGGACTCTGCAAGGCTTGTCAATTAGGCAAGCAAACTAAAAACAGTTTCAAGTCACTTAATAAGAGTGATTCACCTAGGATATTGTATCTGTTACACATGGATCTATTTGGACCCATCACAGTACAAAGCCTAGGAGGGAAATCCTACACTTTGGTGATTGTAGATGACTTCTCTAGATTCACTTGGGTGTTCTTTCTAAGGAAGAAGTCTGATAACTTTAAGTGTCTGACAGAGTTTCTCAAATGTATAAAGATTGAGTTCAATACTCACATTGCCCTGATCAGAAGTGATCATGGGACAGAGTTTGATTCTCTTCTTATGCAAGAGTTCTGTCAGAGTGAAGGGATCAGGCATACTTTCTCAGCTCCTAGAACTCCTCAAAAAAATGGGGTAGCTGAAAGGAAAAATAGAACCCTTATTGAATCTGCCACTACATTGTTGTCAGATGCTCATCTACCTCTATCCTTCTGAGCAGAGGCAGTGAACACCTCCAACTATGTGCTGAACAGAAGTCTAATACATAAACTGAAGGGAAAGACTCCCTATGAATTACTCAAAGGGAAGAAACCTAAAGTTGACTATTTCAGAATTTTTGGCTGCACCTGCTATATTCACAATAATGATAAGAAATATTTAGCAAAATTTCAAGCCAAAGCTGATGAAGGAGTGTTTCTGGGATACTCCATGATCAGCAAGGCCTATAGGGTATATAATAAATCATCATTGAAAATTGAGGAATCTGTTCATGTTTCTTTTGATGAAACTAACATGTCTTTCAAGGAGAAGATCTCTTCTACCATAGAACCTTTGCAGGAACACTCTCTAGTTGAAGATATGAACAAGCTACAGGTTGCTCAAGAAGAAGAAAGCAGTGAAGATGAAAGCAATGCTCAACATAATGAACCACCACTTGAAGAGCCAGTTGTTGTACCACAAGAGGAAACAACAACACAGGTTGGTGAACAATCAACACCCCCTGTTGATTTAGTAACATCAAGAGACCATCCAATTTCCCAAATAATTGGAGAAATCTCAGCTGGTGTGCAAACCAGAAATCAGATCAACCAAAACCTGTTGCACACCTGCTTCCTTTCTCAAATTGAGCCTCAGTCCATTCAAGATGCAGAGCAAGATCCACACTGGATCATTGCCATGCAAGAGGAGTTGCATCAATTTGAGAGAAACAAAGTATGGGAACTAGTGCCAAAGCCAAAGGATCATTCCATTGTTGGAACAAAATGGGTATTCAGGAACAAACTGGATGATCAAGGAGTAATAATAAGGAACAAGGCAAGGCTAGTTGCCCAAGGATATTCTCAAGAAGAAGGAATTGACTACGACCAGACTTTTGCACCTGTTGCAAGATTGGAAGCCATCAGGATATTTCTAGCTTATGCAGCTCACAAAGGCTTCAAGGCTTATCAGATGGATGTCAAGAGTGCCTTTTTAAATGGAGACATCAAAGAGAAAGTCTATGTCAGACAACCTCCAGGTTTTATCTCTCCAACTCACCCTGATTATGTATTCAAACTACATAAAGCATTATATGGTCTCAAGCAAGCTCCTAGAGCATGGTATGAGATCCTAGCATGCTTTCTCTTGGAAAATGGTTTTATAAGGGGTAGAGTAGACCAAACTCTTTTTATTAGAACCCATAAGTCTCATACCCTACTAGTACAGATTTATGTAGACGATATCATTTTTGGTTCTACTGACTCAAAATTGTGCAGAAGGTTTTCTAACCTAATGCATTCTAAATTTGAGATGAGTAGCATGGGTGAGCTATCCTTCTTCCTAGGATTGCAAGTCAAACAACATGCTGAAGGCATCTTTATTTCTCAAACCAAATATGCAAATGAACTGGTTAAGAAATTTGGTATGTCTGAGGCATCTTGTATGAAAACACTCATGCCTACCAATGCTGTATTGGATGCTGATGAACATGGGAAACCAGTTGATCAGACAACATATAGAGCAATGATTGGCTCTTTACTGTATCTTACAGCTAGTAGACCAGATATAATGTTTGCTACATGTATATGTGCTAGGTTCCAAGTAAGCCCTAGAGAGTCACACCTCACATTAGTAAAGAGGATTCTTAGGTATGTTAAAAGTTGTCCAAATCTAGGCCTCTGGTATCCAAAAGATTCAGCATTTGAGTTAACTGGATTCTCTGATGCTGATTATGCTGGATGCAGAATTGACATGAAAAGCACCAGTGGAACTTGTCAGTTCCTTGGTGATAGACTTGTCTCCTAGTTTTGCAAGAAACAAACATCTGTGTCAACTTTAACTGCTGAAGCTGAATATATGGCTGCAGGCAGTTGTTGTTCACAAATACTGTGGATTCAAAACCAACTCCTAGACTATGGTTACAACTTAGAGAAGTCAAAAATCTTTTGTGACAATACAAGTGCTATTTCCATAGCTCAAAATCCAGTCCTCCATAGTAGGACAAAACACATAGAGATTAGGCATCATTTCTTAAGGGACAATGTTGAAAAGAACAGAATTGAACTGCAGTATATCCCAACTGATTTACAAAGGGGAGATATTTTCACCAAGCCTTTGGATGAAAAGAAACACACTTTCTTCCTAAATCAGTTAGGAATGTTAGATGGAGGAAGTCTTAAATAATCCCCAAGATTTTGAAAGCCAAAAATGGATCAAGACTAGGCAAAATTCTGATTTTTCTTAGTATTTAGGAGTTTCTGATCTCTGAACTGCGCTCGACGATTTTCCCAAAGATTGTCGAACGGAGATCGACGATTTCCAGAATCGTCGAACTGAGTTCAGCGCCCCTCAGACAGCATGAACTGTCTCCTTCGGTCAACGATCGTCGAACGGCGCTCGACGATTTTGTTCCCTGAACGATCGTCGAACGGAGCTCGACGCTTCCCAAGATCGTCGAACGGAGATCGACGATGTTGGAGTCTCTTCAGATTCCTTTAGAAGCCTCGATCGTCGAACTGAGTTCAACGATCTTTCCAATTCTGCGTCGAACCCTAATATAAAACTCATTTTTCGCCGTCGTTCTCTCTTGCGCTTTCAATTTCTCTGCAGAAATTTTCTTCCCTCCAAACAGTTCTACTTTTGTCGTTTTGTTTGTTAAGTTTTTGTAGGTACCATGGCCGTCTCAGTTGCTGTCCTCGCCGCCATGAAGTTTGATGCAGGGTTTGACATCGATTTGGACTCCTTCAACACCACTGATCAAGTCTTCCAGGACATCCTAAGTTTATTCAAAGATCAGCATTTATCTGCCCTCATGACCACAAGAATCAAACTTGCCTCAGATGAAATAAAGGAATGGGTATATACTGCACACAACCTTGACAACAACACCATAGTTGGATCTATTGGTGGCACCCAGGTACCTCTGACCCCAACAGTCTTAACAGAGGTTTTTGGTTTTAGAAATGGAGATGACTCTGCTGAACTTTCTGGAGAAGAGTTTACTGATATACTTGCCAGGATGGGTCATCCTGAGGGAAACCCTAGCAAATTGTTTAAGAGGAACCTGTCAGTTGAATACAGGTTTCTGGCAGATGTTGTAGGCAAGGTCCTGTTGGCCAAACATTCTGCACATGACACCATCTCCAGACATCAGCTCTGCCTCATGGGAGCTCTGGTATATAAGAAAAATCTGAATTGGGGAGAGGTCTTCTTTGACCTGATAAAGAAGAAAATAAATAAAAGCTTTGTAAATTTTGGAAGAATCCTTGGAGTTTTCCTTCAGGCTAAGTGCCCTACTCTGCTGGTCTCCTCTGGAGTGCACATCAATGCCTCCAAGAGACTGACCTGTGCCCTTTTTGGCAAATGGGACAGGCAGATTAGCAAGCCCAGTAGGCCCTCTTCAGCTGCCCCTTCAGGCACCAGGACTCACAGAGTTACTCCCCCCCAGGTCTCTGCACCTGCAGAAGACCTGCCTGCTGCTAGTGCTGCTTCTCCTCCTCCTCCAAGTTCAACCCTACCTCCAGCTCCATCCACCATTCCAGCCTCATCCCCCATTACCATATCCAGCCCATCTCCAACCTCAATTCCATCCCCAGCAACCACTTCATCACCTCCAGTAGACCAATTCCACCCATTGTTCTCCTATCCACCACCAGATGTCACCTCATCTCCATCCATACCATCATTCACCCTTCTGGATGAATCCTACATGGATGATTCCCCCTCTTCTCCTCCAGACTTCCCCTCCTCCTCCACATCTTTCCAAGATCTCCTCCACCACATCCTTGACCAACCATCATTCACTCCATCCATATCTATACCCTTGTCCTCCATCTCCACAATTCCCACACCTCAGCCCTCTATCCCTTCACCATCCAGCACTCCACTTCCAGCATCCTCAGCCATCCCAATACCCTCTACCTCTGCTCCTACCATTGAGCATGTAGATCTGCCAGCCCTAGCTGACAAGTTGTATGAGCTACTGGCCCCCAGGCTCTCTCTTCTCATGGAGGCCTCCTTAGCTCCTCTACAATAGTCAGTGGCATCCCTGTCTGCCAGGCTTTCCTCCCTCATTCCTCCAGCAGCACCTCCAGCAGTTTGCCTTGATACAGAGGTATCTGCATCCAGGCAGGGGGAGATGCCTTATGAAGCCAGCCTTCATGCTGCTGTTGCTGCTGCTTCTGCTTCTGCTCCTGCTGCTGCTGCTGCTGTGCCTGTATCTTCTGCTCCAGTTGTTGTGCCTACTCCAGTCTTAGCAATAGACCTAAGGTCTTTGCTCTTAGACTTTGATCCTGCATTCTACAGCTGTCTGCCAGAAGTTCTTGCTGTCCAGCCCCTAGAGGATCTGTCCAAGGCTCTGGTGCCCTTCTCATGCTGTGACCCCAATATCATTTCTGCTTTTATTCATTCACTGACTGTTGCTTCTGATGATGTTACTGCTGCTGCTGCTAAAGACAAGGCTGTATCTACTTCTGAAATTGTTGTTGCTGCTGAAGAAGAAAATGTTCCAACTGCTGCTGATGAGCCCTTTTCCCAGGATTCTCTGATGACAGAGGCTGTTGTTTTTGAGCCTGCTGTAGTTGTTGTTGTTGTTTCTGAACCCGCTGCTGCCATAATTCCTGAAATAACCTCTGTTGCTTCTACTGCTGCTCCAGTACCTGTTGTTATATCTGCTGATGTATCTGTCTCTGTTGCTCCTTCTGCTTCTGCTTCTGCCCCATCTGCTGCTGTTCAACTGAAAGAAAATTTGATGAAAAGGATTGATGCCTTATATGATGCACATAGTTCTGAATCTGAGGATTACAACACTGCTTCTGATGATTCCTCTGCCACCATTGCAAGGAAAAGGAAGGCAAGAAGTAAGGCATTGAAGAGGGTTCCACCTGCCAAAGTTAGAGATGATAATGATGTTCCTTACTATATTCTGCACAACTGCCCAATTTCTGAGCATTGGATGCAGTTCTCTAAGAATCCGCTAAAGGCTATGAAGAAGAAAAGGAAGTATGAGAAAGGTTCCACTCAGTTCAAGCACCCTCATCCTCCTCCACCACCTCCACCTGATGCAGGTGCAGGTGGCAGCTCTGCAAGTTCAGGCCCAGCTAGAAGACAGGCTCCCTACCAACCTCATGCTAGAACATATCAAAGGGAAAGCCAGTCTAGGGGCTCTTACTCTAGAAGGGGAGGATATAGGGGAAATCAAAGAGAGACTCAGGTTTACTCCAAAGGGCATTCCAGGCAGCAACCTTATTCCAGGGGAGGACATGTTCCTTCTGATACATCTTCAGGTCCATTCCCCTATAAGCTCAGAGAAACTGTGACTGCCAGGACTCCTCAAGATACTTCTTCCAACAGGTATGAGCCACCTGTTCCATTTGAGGATCCTGAGAAGAATCCTGTTGCTTGGACTGCTAGAATGAAAGAGTTGGCTGCTTTAGAGCAGATAAAGAAAGCCAGAGAGCAAGGCCTAGACACCTCCAATATATCTACAATGTCAGAACAAAGACAGAAAGAACTAGAAAGATATGCCTCCAGTAAATATTTTGATGCAGACAGGTACATGGAGTTGCATCCTGCTGCAGTGGTTCCCAGGGCTTCTAAGCAAATTTATTTGGGTGCAGCTGATGACACCAGATCCAAATAGGAAGCTTTAAATCCTAACCGAGAAATCAAGATGGTAAAAGGCAAAGAGAAAAAGTAACTCTGTAAGGTGACATTTCTTGGTTTTTCTGACTGATATCTGGATGACATATATATATATCTGTGTGATGGTTCTGTAATGTCTAGCTACTGTTGTTCTTGTGTTTTTCTGATTGTATGATGTTGTTTGATTTTCCAAAGTCTGTAAATAGTTTTCCTAACCCAAATAGGGGGAGATTGTTGGAACACCCTATTACTAATTTGGGTCAGGATCACTATGTCTCTAGGAATCTGTGTTTGACCTTTTGTATAGCTTAATAGGTCAATTAGAATTGAGTCTAAGGGATCAGGAGTCTAGGTTTGGAAGCTGCCCTGAAGACCAAAGTTTTTCTGGAGACTAAGTCTAATCGTCGAGCTCAGCACGACGTTTCGTCGAACTCCGATCGACGATCGTCTAGCTCAACTTCTGCAGATCGTCGAGCTCCATTCGACGATCGCTGAGCTCAAACCTCATAATATCGTCGAGCTCCACTCGATGATCGCTGAGCTCAACTTCGCAATATCATCGAACTCCATTCGACGATCGGTGAGCTCAGGTCGACGATTTTGACTCTGCACTGGATTCTTATCTCTGAGCTCAGTTCGACGATCTTTGAGCTCAGATCGACGATTTCTTTGCTGCTTGCATTTTCCAGGTCGCTGAGCTCAGCTCGACGATAGCAGAGCTCAGTTCGACGATTTCAGTTATCTTTCAGAAATCAAATTCAAATCAGATAGAAGTTATTCTGCATTTAATTCAGAAGATCTGCCAGCCGTTTTCATTTACTCCTGGAGCAAGTTTCAAGGGATTTTTCAAGGAACAATTCAGTGGACCTTCCTTCAGAAGAAATTATGCAATTAAGGCTGTAATCAATGCAGACCAACGGCTATCTTTGACAGAGTGATATCCTATTCAGACACAGAGAATAATAGACAGAATGTTTTTTGAATAAAAAAGAGAAGAAATACAGAGATTGACAAGAACAGAAAACACAACTCAGAATACAGAGACTCTCTCAATCTTCTGTCAAAAAGATTTCTGAAGAACACTCATCAGAGAGATCAAGCTTTCAAAAATTTTCAGATCTCTTCAGCTCTTAAAGTGTTCAAGGCCAATATCATTCCAAGACTCCAGACACTCAACATTTCAGCTTGCTGAAATCATCTTTTGCTGGAGATCTATCTTTGAAGGCCTATCACCCTCAGCAAAGCTCATCTTCCTGAAGATCAAGGACTCAGGGGGAGCTTTGACATCAATCCACTTAGTCTTCTCAGTTGCTTGAGAAAGAGAAGACTGCCATCACTCTCTCACCCCCACTCTGTAAAGGGTTTTTCAAACTCCCTTCAAAAGTTTGAATCTGGTTTTTGAGCACCTTGTCAAAATCTCATTGGTGGCAAGACACCTGATCAAAAAATCTGTTTTGGTTTTTGAGCACCTTATCAAAAGCTCATTGGTGCCCAGGACACCTGATCAACTCATCCTGCAGTGGATTCCTACCTAGGGTGGTAGAAGAGTGGATGTACCCAAGTTGGGGAACCACTATAATTTCTTGTGTCATCTGGTTTTGCTTGTTTTCTTTTTGTTTCTGGCCTAGAATTTCTTGTGCTTAGTTTCTGCATAGCTTAGTTTGTGATTAGTTTTATTTCTGCTTCCCTGCTTACACTCATTACAACAATTGTTGTAAAGTTTTGCAAAAGTTTTTCTTTGTGTCTTAAAAAGCACCATATACTCTATTCACCCCCCTCTAGAGTATATCAGATCTAGTTTCCCCTTTCACTTTCTGTGATGCCCTGGTGATCTAGACGACGGTGAAAAATTATACGGTCTCGAGGATACTGGTGGATAACGGGAGCTCGGTAAATGTCATATTCAAGAAGGCCTTTGATGAGATGAGGGTTGAAGGGAAGAGGGTCTTGGCGTCGGATGGACCTCTGTTCGGGTTCTCCGTAGAGAGGAAAGAGGTAGAAGGAGGAGTAGGGTTACACGTAAGGTTGGGGGGCGTGTCGCAGAACTGTAGGTTCGTGATCGTGGACACCCCGAGCAGCTATAATGCCATCTTTGGGCGCCCCCTCATCAGCGCCTTTCGCTGCGTCCCCTCCTCGTTCCATCAGTGCCTCAAGTTCAACAATGGGGGGGTGCATGTCAGGGTAAGAGGAGACCCGAAGGTGGCAAGGTAATGTTACGTTATAGCAGTCAACACCATTTCGTGGATGGCATAGGCAGAAGAGTTGGAGATAGAGATGGCGGCCCTAGAGGAGGTTGTTGAGGAAGAGGAGATGGTCCTAGAGGAGGTGAGATGGATAGCTGGGGAGGAAGTCAGAGAAGAGGAGACTGAGAAGCTGCAAGGAGATGTGCAGGTGATCCGGGGGGACGAGGAGCAGGAGAGCCCGGAAGGGGCGATGGAAGTAGGAGGGCAAGCGGCAGAAGAAGTCAAGGGAGAGGCCCGAGGGGCGTAGGAGTCGAGCAGCAGCAGGAGGGGCTGGTAGAAGCGATGGAGAATGAGGAGGAGGGAGAAAGAGGAGAGCTGGAGCTGGAGGAAGAGGCAAGGGTCGGTTGGGAGCAGTCGCGGCTGGAGCCGGCCGAAGAAGTGGTGGAGATGGAGGTCTTCACCAGCGCAGGGAAAGTACAAAGGGTGCGGGTCAGCGGGGGCTTGAGTCCTGAGGCCCGGGAGCAGGTGCGGGCTTGCATTCAAAGCAACGTCGAAATCTTCTCTTGGAGCGCGGCGGATGTGCCGGGTATCGACGCCGACGTAGCCTGCCACCGCCTGAACTTGGACCCCCGCACTCACCCCATCCGTCAAAAGATGAGAGCCATCGCCACCAAGCTGGAGGAGCCCATTTGCGAGGAGGTCAAGAAGCTCCTGGAGGCGGGCTTCATCTCAGAGATCCAGTATCCAGGCTGGATCTCCAATGTGGTAATGGTAAAGAAGGGAGGTGGTAAATGGAGAATGTGTATTGACTTTTCTTTGTTGAATAAATCATGCCCTAAGGAAAGCTACCCCCTGCCTCGGATCGACGCGCTGGTTGATTCAGCCGTCGGTTTTTCTATCATGAGCTTTTTAGATGCTTTTTCATGTTATCACCAGATCCGGATGCACCCTCGTGACACCAAGGATGTTTCCTTCATTACGAGGGAGGGATGCTTCAGTTACAAGATGATGCCCTTTAGGTTAAAGAACGCAGGGGCTAACTATCAGCGCATGATGGATCGAGTCTTCCGGGATCAGAGGGGGAGGAACTTGGAGGTCTACGTCGACGACCTAATGATCAAAAGCAAGTGCATGGTTTCGCACCTGCAAGATCTGGAGGAAACATTTGCCACCTTGAGAAGGTTCAAGATGAGGCTGAATCCCTTGAAGTGTGTCTTCAGGGCCAGCCGCGGGAAGTTCCTCGGGCATCTCCTGACTCCGGCGGGCGTGGAGCCTAACCCGGACAAGGTCAAGGCCATCCTGGATTTGGAGTCACCACGCGACGCCAAGGAAGTCCAGCGCTTGACAGGCAAGCTGGCTGGGCTAAGCAGGTTCCTCTCCAGGGCAGGAGACAAGTGTTCTTCATTCTTTAAGGTGCTGCGGGGGAATCAAAGGTTCGAATGGACAGCCGAGTGCGAAGAGGCCTTCCAAGGGCTGAAAAGACAACTCTCTCAGGCTCCTCTCCTTCAGAGCCCAAAGGAAGGAGAGGACCTGACCTTGTACCTCGGGGTAGGAGCAGAGGCGGTGAGCTCTGTCCTAGTGAGGGGAGAAGGAAAGAAGCAGCTGCCCATCTACTACGTCAGCCGGATATTGAGGAAAGCAGAGCTTCGCTACCCCATCCTGGAAAAGCTCGCTTACGCCTTGGACATCTTGGCAAGGAAACTCCGGTCGTACTTTCAAGTGCATTCGATTAGGGTGGTGACCGACCACCCTCTTCGCAAGATCTTCGAAGGAGTGGAGCACTCAGGGAGACTGGCTAAGTGGTCCATTGAACTAAGCGAGTTCGACATCTCCTTTGTCCCAAGGCTCTACATCAAGGCACAGGTAGTAACGGACTTCCTAGCAGACTACATCATTGAAGTCGAGGGGGGAGAGCAGCAACCTCGAGAAGCATGGAAGTTGGTGGTTGATGGGGCCTCGGGAAGACACTCCCTCGGGGCAGGGGTGGTATTAACATGTCCTCAGGGGGTAACCATAGAGCAAGCTTGGCCTTCTCAGCGAGAAGCGAGTGGGCCACCCCTCAGGTCCCGATAGAAGATGTCCCGCTCTTGGGCGAGAATGCCCCAGGGCAGCTCCTGGGAAAGGAGGTCCCGGGGGATGCGGGCGAGGGAGACGTGGCAGCGCGGGAACTGTTCCCAGGCCAGATCCAGCGCCCGGGCAAGGAGGCGCTGACGGATCTGGGCGAGAAGGAAGCAGTAGTGCGGGAGCTCTTTTCGGGGCACGGTCTCGCGCATCGGGCAAGTCAGCCGAGGCCGCGAGACATACCTTCTCTCCAGGCAGGAGGCGAGAGCCCATTTAGCGAACTCATCATCTCAGCTCCGGTACCGGAGGGGTTCCGGGAGCACGACATGTCCTACTACACTGGGAAGGATGACCCTGTACAGCACGTACAGTGGTTTGAAGACGTTGTATCGATAAGGCAGATGACAGATGCCTTCAAGTGCCGGCTGTTTGCCATCACGCTGAAGGAGAAGGCTCGGGACTGGTTCCACCAGTTGTCAGCAAGATCGATCTACTGTTTTGAGGATCTGCGGAGAAGCTTCCTGTTGAGGTTCTCTACCTCGAAGAAGCGGAAGAAGGAAGCGAAGTGTCTGTTTGCGGTGAGGGAGAAGCCGGAGGAGACGCTGGGTCACTATGTCGACCGGTTTCAGGAAGAGATCCTCCTGCTCCAGGAGGTCCCAGGGTACGCACTGATGCTAGCCTTCACCCTGGGGCTGAGACCGGGATTCTTTAGCATAGAGTTGAAAAGGGTGCCTTCCCTCTCCTTTGAGGAGCTCATGGAGAGGGCGGCAAAGGAAATTGACTTCGAGAGAGCAAACCCAGCATTTGCCAGGAAGTTGGCCAAGCTAGCATAGGACGATGTGAAGGAACCAGCAGCGGGAAGACAGAAGGAGCCGAGGGAATAGAGGGAGCAAAGAGAAGAAAGGAGAAGGGAACAGCCCCGAAGGTTTGGGCAGCAGCAGGGTTGGGGGGCCCGGGAGCCGAACAACCGGTTAGGTTGGAGGCCCCAGGAGGGTCGCCCCCAGGGGCCGGGAGAAGGCTACCAGGGGAGAGATAACCTGCGGGAGCCCCAGAGGTTCGACCGACCGGCATGGAGGCAGGAGCCGAGGGGTCGTCCCCCACCATAGCAGGAGGCCATGGAAGTGGGAAGAGGAGCTGGGAGAGGAGCTCGAGGAGGAGGTAGAAGAGGGAGAGGAGAGGGAATAAGGGGCGGGGAGGCGTTGCTTTTTTGTGACTTCCACCAGGAGGAAGGTCACACAACGGCCACCTGCCTGGAGTTCTTAGAGTTAAGAGAGGCAAGAGGAGGAGGGAGGCAGGATCCACCGGTTAGGATAGTGGAGGTGCAGCAGGGCGAGGTGGAAGATAGGTGTGAAGACCGGGTGGATGTAGGGACCCGGGGAGGAATCAGGGTGATTCACGGAGGAGTGGGGATTGAGGCAACCCGCAAGGGGAGCCTCCAAACCATGTATCGAAGGGGGGTGGCCTCTACCTCCCAGGTTCCCCCACCAGAAGAAAAGATCACTTTCTCATCAACAGACATGTCAGACTATGAGGATCCTTTCTGTGACGCCCTGGTGTTCCAGATGGCAGTGGAAAAATATACAGTCTCGAGGATACTGGTGGATAACGGGAGCTCGATAAATGTCATCTTCAAGAAGGCCTTTGATGAGATGAGGGTTGAAGGGAAGAGTGTCTTGGCGTCGGATGGACCTCTGTTCGGGTTCTCCGGAGAGAGGAAAGAGATAGAAGGAGGATTAGGGTTACACGTAAGGTTGGGGGGCGTGTCACGAAACTGTAGGTTCGTGATCGTGGACGCCCCGAGCAGCTATAATGCCATCTTTGGGCGCCCCCTCATCAGCGCCTTTTGCTGCGTCCCCTCCTCATTCCATCAATGCCTCAAGTTCAACAATGGGGGGGGGGGGGTGCAGGTCAGGGTAAGAGGGGACCCGAAGGTGGCAAGACAATGTTACGTTATAGCGATCAACACCATTTCGTGGATTACAGAGGCAGAAGAGTTGGAGATAGAGATGGAGGCCCTAGAGGAGGTTCTTGAGGAAGAGGAGATGGTCCTAGAGGAGGCAAGAGGGGTAGTAGGGGAGGAAGTCGGAGAAGAGGAGACTGAGAAGCTGCAAGGAGATGTGCAGGAGGTCCGGGGGGATGAGGAGCGGGAGAGCCCGGAAGGGGCAATGGAAGTAGGAGAACAAGCGGCAGGAGGAGTTGAGGGAAAGGCCCCGAGGGGCGTAGGAGTTGAGCAGAAGCAGGAGGGGCTTGTGGAAGCGATGAAGATCGAGGAGGAGGGAGAAAGAGGAGAGCTAGAGCTGGAGGAAGAGGCAAGGGCTGGCTGGGAGCAGTCGCGGCTGGAGCCGGCCGAAGAAGTAGTGGAGATGGAGGTCTTTACCAGCGCAGGACAAGTACAAAGGGTGCGGGTCAGCGGGGGCTTGAGTCCCGAGGCCCGGGAGCAAGTGCGGGCTTGCATTCAAGGCAACGTCAACATCTTCGCCTGGAGCGCGGCGGACATGCCGGGCATCGACGCAGACGTAGCCTGCCATCGCCTGAACTTGGACCCCCGCACTTGCCCCATATGCCAGAAGATGAGAGCCATCGCCACCAAGCTAGAGGAGCCCATTCGCGAAGAGGTAAAGAAGCTCCTGGAGGCGGGCTTCATCTCAGAGATCCAGTATCCAGGCTGGATCTCCAAAGTGGTAATGGTAAAGAAGGGAGGTGGTAAATGGAGAATTTGTATTGACTTTTCTTTGTTGAATAAATCATGCCCTAAGGATTGCTACCCCTTGCCTCGGATCGACGCGCTGGTTGATTCAGGCGTCGATTTTTCTATCATGAGCTTTTTAGATGCTTTTTCAGGTTATCACTAGATCCGGATGCATCCTCCTGATACCAAGGATGTTTCCTTCATCACGAGGGAGGGTTGCTTCAGTTACAAAATGATGCCCTTTGGGTTAAAGAACCCGGGGGCTACCTATCAACGCATGATGGATCGAGTCTTCCGGGATCAAAGGGGGAGGAACTTGGAGGTCTACGTCGACGACCTAATGATCAAAAGCAAGTGCATGGTTTCGCACCTGCAAGATCTGGAGGAAACATTCGCCACCTTGAGAAGGTTCAAGATGAGGCTGAACCCCTTGAAGTGTGTCTTCGGGGCCAGCCGCGGGAAGTTCCTCGGGCATCTTCTGACTCCGGCGGGGGTGGAGCCCAACCCGGACAAGGTCAAGGCCATCCTAGATTTGGAGTCACCTCGCGACACCAAGGAGGTCCAGCGCTTGACAGGCAAGCTGGCTGGGCTAAGCAGGTTCCTCTCCAGGGCAGGAGACAAGTGTTCTTCATTCTTCAAGGTGCTGCGGGGGAATCAAAGGTTCGAATGGACAACCGAGTGCGAAGAGGCCTTCCAAGGGCTGAAAAGACAACTCTCTCAGGCTCCTCTCCTTCAGAGCCCAAAGGAAGGAGAGGACCTGACCTTGTACCTTGGGGTAGGAGCAGAGGCGGTGAGCTCCGTCCTAGTGAGTGAAGAAGGAAAGAAGCAGCTGCTCATCTACTACGTCTGCCGGATATTGAGGAAGGCAGAACTTCGCTACCCCATCCTGGAAAAGCTCGCTTACGCCTTGGTCATCTCGGCAAGGAAACTCCGGCCGTACTTTCAAGCACATTCGATTAGGGTGGTGACCGACCACCCTCTTCGCAAGATCTTCGAAGGAGTGGAGCACTCGGGGAGACTAGCCAAGTGGTCCATTGAGCTAAGCGAGTTCGACATCTCCTTTGTCCCAAGGCTCTCCATCAAGGCATAGGCAGTGGCAGACTTCCTAGAAGACTACATCATTGAAGTCGAGGGGGGAGAGCAGCAACCTCAAGAAGCATGGAAGTTGGTGGTTGATGGGGCCTCGGGAAGGCACTCCCTCGGGGCAGGGGTGGTATTGATAAGTCCTCAGAGGGTAACCATAGAGCAAGCAGTCATTTTACATTTCCCCGTGAGCAGCAATCAAGCGGAGTATGAGGCCATGATCCCCGACCTCCGCTTGGCAAAGGAGCTGGAGATTCGGGATGTGGAAGCTTTCACTGATTCAAAGGTAGTAGCATCGCAGATTCGGGGAGAGTTTGAAGCTCGGGAGCATACCCTCATCAAATACCTCTCCAAGGTAAGGGCGATCATCGGGGGATTCCGGTCATTCTCGATTCAACATGTTCCAAGGGAAGAAAGCATAGCTGCCGATCGATTAGCCAAGTTCGGACCTCGAGGGGGAGGAACCTTGACTGAGCTATTCTGACCGGCTATCGAGGAAGGAGAGTTGATGGTGGTGGATAGGCAACCCTCGTGGGTGGATCCATTTGTGACCTTCCTAACCACTGGTGAACTTCCTGAAGGGACCAAGGTTGGGAGAAGCTTCAAGCGCAAATCAGCTCACTACTTAATGATGGAGGGGGGCCTGCATCGTAAGATGTTGTCAGGGCTCCTAGCTAGATGTGTGACCGAAGAAGAGATCCTGAAGATATTGAGGGAGGTGCACTCGGGCGAGTGCGGCAGTCACTCGGGAGGAAGGACGTTGGAGGCAAGGGTTGTCAGGCAGGGGTACTTCTAGCCCACCCTAAGAAAGGATGCCATGGAGTTTGTCAGAAGGTGTCAAAAATGTCAGCTCTACGCCCCCTTCAGCTCTTGGCAGCTCAGAGGCTCCAAAGTATCACGGCACCGTGGCCATTCGCTATATGGGGAATGGACTTAGTTGGGCCCTTTCCTCCGGCTAGTGGGCAGAGGAGATTCCTCTTGGTCATGGTTGATTATTTCCCGAAGTGGCTAGAGGTTAAAGCCTTGGCCAAGGTCACCTCGCAGGTCATAAGGAACTTCGTCTGGGGGGAGATTATTTGCTGACATGGGTTTCCCCAAGTCATAGTGACTGATAACGGCCCCTAGTTTGCTAGCGAGGAGTTCATCAGCTTCTGCGCCCAACTAGGGATAGACCTCCGGTTTGCCTCCGTCCACCACCCCCGGAGTAATGGTCAGGTGGAGGCAGCAAACAATATCATTGTGAACCTACTAAAGAAAAAAGTGGAGAACCTAAAGGGGAATTGGGTGGAACAGCTCCCCTCGGTCCTGTGGGCCCTACGAACGACTCCGAACACGGCCACCGGTGAGACTGCCTTCAAGCTCTCTCATGGGTGTGAGGCCGTCCTACCAGTGGAGTTCGAGGTCCGGTCCCCGCGAGTCACAGCCGCGGGCGAAGGAGACGAGGCTTGGAGGGTGGAGAATGAGGAGGGGCAGCGCCTCTCGTTAGATATGGTGGAGGAACTGCGAGACTTGGCGGCTATCAGGCAAGAGGAGATCAAGCGACGGATGGCCAAGCATTTTGATAAGCATGTCAGGGTCAAACAGTTTGCTAACTGGGATCTGGTGCTGAGAAAGGTCGACGCAGCAGGAAGGTCGGCTCTCGTAGGCAAGCTCCACCCAAACTGGGAAGGTCCATACATAGTGAAGGATGTCCTCGGAACGGGAGGATACTACCTCCAGGACATGGAAGGGAGGGCCCTAAGCCACACTTGGAGCGGTGATGACCTAAAACGCTTCTACCCGTGAAGGGGGAAGGATGTAACCATGTATCTCAAAAATAAAATTATTATACTGCATCGATTGATTCTCTCTTAACTATTATCAAATTTTTCATAACATAACGTAATCGTGTGTTTTGTTATACTCCGAGCTCGGCTCGGCCCCAGGTAGACCCACTGCGCAGGCTCTCATCTAGCTGGCAGGTCCGTAGGCTCGCCTGTGGGGGATAGGTTTGGTTGGTTTGAGATCTTCATCGGCACCCCGTGCTCGGCTCGGCCCGAGGTAGACCCGCTGTGCAGGCTCTCATCAAGCTGGCAGGTCCGTAGGCTTGCCTGTGGGGGATAGGTTTGGTTGGTTTGGGATCTTCATCGGCACCCCGAGCTCGGCTCAGCCCCAGGTAGACCCGCTGCGCAGGCTCTCATCTAGCTGGCAGGTCCGTAGGCTCGCCTATGGGGGATAGGTTTGGTTGGTTTGAGATCTTGATCGGCACCCCGAGCTCGGCTCGGCCCCAAGTAGACCCACTGCGCAGGATCTCATCTAGCTGACAGGTCCGTAGGCTCGCCTGTGGGGGATAGGTTTGGTTGGTTTGAGATCTTCATCGGCACCCCGAGCTCGGCTCGGCCCTAGGTAGACCCGCTGCGCAGGCTCTCATCTAGCTGGCAGGTCCATAGGCTCGCCTGTGGGGGATAGGTTTGGTTGGTTTGAGATCTTCATCGGCACCCCGAGCTCGGCTCGGCCCCAGGTAGACCCACTGCGCAGGCTCTCATCTAGCTGGCAGCTCCGTAGGCTCGCCTGTGGGGGATAGGTTTGGTTGGTTTGAGATCTTCATCGGCACACCGAGCTCGTCTCGGCCCCAGGTAGACCCGCTGCGCAGGCTCTCATCTAGCTGGAAGGTCCGTAGGCTCGCCTGTGGGGGATAGGTTTGGTTGGTTTGAGATCTTCATCGGCACCCCGAGCTCAGCTCGGCCCCAGGTAGACCCGCTGCGCAGGCTGTCATCTAGCTGGCAGGTCCGTAGGCTCGCCTGTGGGGGATAGTTTTGGTTGGTTTGAGATCTTCATCGGCACCCCGAGCTCGGCTCGGCCCCAGGTAGACCCGCTGCACAGGCTCTCATCTAGCTGGCAGGTCCGTAGGCTCGCCTGTGGGGGATAGGTTGGGTTGGTTTGAGATCTTGATCGGCACCCCGAGCTCGGCTCGGCCCCAGGTAGACCCCCTGCGCAGCCTCTCATCTAGCTGGCAGGTCCGTAGGCTTGCCTGTGGGGGATAGGTTTGGTTTGTTTGAGATCTTCATCGGCACCCCGAGCTCGGCTCGGCCCCAGGTAGACCCGCTGCGCAGGCTCTCATCTAGCTGGCAGGTCCGTAGGCTCGCCTGTGGGGGATAGTTTTGGTTGGTTTGAGAACTTCATCGGCACACCGAGCCCGGCTCGGCCCCAGGTAGACACGCTGCGCAGGCTCTCATCTAGCTGGCAGGTCCGTAGGCTCTCCTGTGGGGGATAGGTTTGGTTGGTTTGAGATCTTCATCGGCACCCCGAGCTCAGCTCGGCCCCAGGTAGACCCGCTGCGCAGGCTCTCATCTAGCTGGCAGGTCTGTAGGCTCGCCTATGGGAGATAGGTTTGGATTGGTTAGCTTGGTCTGGACAAGGCAGGAAGTGAATCGGGAATCTGAAATGGAAACAGTAGAAAAGGTCTCGGCAGGGGTAGGTCTCGAAAGGGAAGTCCTCGCCAACAAGGTCTCGCAGAAAGGGCGGAAGCTTCCGTCGAGAGTGCTCCCCTTAATGTTCTCGGGCAAACAGGCGGGATCGTTATGCGACGGTCCTGAAGGGATTCGCGGAGGCTAAAGGGGACGGTCCCGACCTAAGGGTTCGTGAGCCACGCTTCCGGCGGGTCGTTTGTAGTAGGTTCCCGCCTAACCATCGGTAAGGAAGACCATCCTAGGAAGTCCAAGGGGCTCGGTGGAAGCACACGCAGAAAACATTCGACCACAACAATTACATCTTGCGCATTCACAATAACATAGCGTGATATTTACAATAAAAACATTTGCATTAAATATATTAAATGAAAGAACAAACTGGTAGCGTCTCGCGCTTTACATTGAGACGGAGAGAAAAAGCGTAGGCGGAAAGCAAAAGAAGAGGGGGCCCCTTATGGAGACAAGCTGTACCCCTCCGAGCTCCCGCTGGAGCTCTCACCGGAGCTCCCCCCGCAGGTCTCGCCACCCGCTGCAGGGGACTTCGGGACATCCGAGGGTGGGGTATCAGGGGAGCCCGGGGGCTTCGGAATGGGCTCGAAAAGCCATGGAATGAGCTGCTGAGCAGTGATGTCTTTGCCCCTCCCGTCCCAGCAGTTGACGTCTCGTAGCGTTTCCAGCATCAACCGTACTGTATCTTGCACGTTCCCTTGGAGCAGCTTGTCGATATCATAAACCGAGTAATACCGGCTCTTCAGCCTCTCGTCCAGCGGGGGGGGGGGGGGGGGCGCACTCGCCTCGAGACGCGCAATCTTCTCCCGCAAGAGAATGCTGTCGTATCGAGCTTGGGACAGCTCCTCACGAAGCGTGGCTTGGGCAGAATCCTGAACAGCGAAAGGTTAGCATAAAAGAGAAGAGTTAAGGTGGTGAGATCAAGCGATTGTGAAAGATCTCGCTTACCCCTTCCGCTTGGCGCGAGGATAACAGTTGCTGGGCCTCGGCCAGCTCCTTGGCCAGAGTGGCCGCCTGAGCCACCACATCGTCCCTGGCCTTGAACATGTCCTGAAAGTTGCGGTCTATTATGATGCTCCGGCGGGCACACATGTGCGCAAGCTCCAGCCCACGCATCAAGGAGCGAGTGGAGTCGTAGGCCAGCAGCCGGGTCGACATCCTGTCGTAGACGCTAGCATCCTCCCTGAAAGATATGGTACCTAAACACCTAGAGGGGGGGTGAATAGGTGACCAAAACCTTTTTAAAACTTTGTTGGCAGCACAACAGTTTATAACACAGATTTCTGAATAAGTTCTCACAGCAAACACAGCAATTCACAACACAGCACAATCACAGCACAGAATACACAAGATTTTATAGTGGTTCCCCAATCTTTGGGTACATCCACTTTCCCCCTTCGCCTATCTAGCAGTGTACTAGATTCGGCCAAACTTCTCCACTAGCTCAGAACCCAACTAGGTTCCTACACCTCAGGCCCAAAGCCTTACACTCAGCCACCAAGGCCTACACTCAGCCACCCAGGCCTACACTCAGCCAATTAAGGCCTACACTCAGAGTTCTTCAACTCCTACACTCAGGCAATCAAGCCCTACCCTCAGCCTTTATAATATAGGCTTATAATTCTCTCAGATCCAATGGATCCTACAAGTTAAAGTAGAAATACAATTGCTAACTCTACAACTCAGAAAATGAGAGAGGAGTTGAGAGTTTCTTGAAGAGTTCTTGGAAGAACTCAGTTAGATCCAAACTGACTTAGCTTCCTTCAAAGCTTCTTGAGTTAGAACTGAATTAGTCTGAATCTTCTGCAGTTGTTCCTTGACCTCTGCTTCTTGAGATCCAGATGTTTCTGAATCCTTCTTCTCAGCCTTAGTTCCAAAGACTGAATTCTTGATTGGAGCTCTCTCTCTCTCCAACTTCTTAGATCTGCAGTTGGACTAACAGATCTTCTTGTGTTGATCTTCTGTGTATCACTTCTTGATTTAATCTGATCAACTACTTTAAATATTCTCTCAAGCTGTAACTCTTGTTTCTCAATCACAACTCCTGTTTCTGTAAACTATGGATGCCTATTTATAGGCTTCCTTCATGGTAACCGGCTGGTCCGGTTCATAACAAACTTCTGATTTCTCTGACAGTTGCTGTAGACCGGCTGGATCGGCAGCTGTCATGTCAACCAGTCACTTCTTGAAATTCTCTAACTGTCAGATAGTGTCGAGACTTTCTGTTCTTAAGTGTCGACACTTATAGACTAAGTGTCGACACATGTTGTGTAAGTGTCGACACAAGTCTACAAGGTGTCGACACAATTCCTTGTATGTCTCGACACAGATTCTTCTGCATGTGTCGACACTGAAATTGAGTGTCGACACAAATACTTGTACTTCATTCTTAATCTGTATTCTTCTAAGTGTCGACACATCTCCTTTGTGTCGACACATCTTCACGTGTTGAAACTGTCAAGTGTCGACACTGCTTCTTGGTGTCGACACAAGTCTTCACTTTTGTTTCTTCAGCTGAGTGTCGACACATTCCTTTAGTGTCGACACTTGTACTTAGAATATTTTGTAATTTTTCTGTTCTTTGCTAAGTGTCGACACAGCTCCTTGTGTCGACACTTTCTTCAAGTGTAGAGTCTTCAATTAAGTGTCGACACATTGTGCTAAGTGTCGACACTTTCTTCAAGTGTTGACTCTCCTGGTTGTGTGTCGACACATTGTGCTGAGTGTCGACACTTTCTTCAAATACTGACTCTTCAGCATAGTGTCGACACATTGTGTTGAGTGTCGACACTTACTTCAAATACCGACTCTTCAGCATAGTGTCGACACATTGTGTTGAGTGTCGACACTTACTTCAAATATTGACTCTTCAACATAGTGTCGACACATTGTGTTGAGTGTCGACACTTGTACTTAGATTCTGCAGACTTTTGCTTAGTGTCGACACATCTTCAAGTGTCGACACTTTCTGGTGTAGACTTAGCTCTTCTAGGTGTCGACACTTCTGCTAAGTGTCGACACTGCTTTTCTGCATACTTCTTCACTGAGTGTCGACACAGCTCCAAGTGTCGACACTTTCTGTCTGGTGTCGACTCTTCTTCTCAGGTGTCGACACAATGACTCCAAGTGTCGACACTGCTTGTCTGGGTGTCGACACAAGCTTTCTCAAGTGTCGACACTTTCCCTCTGGGTGTCGACACATGGACTTAGAAACTTTTAGCTTCAGTCTAGTGAATACCTAACCTGCACAAGTAACTCAAACAAACATCAAATACATTATGATGCATATCATTGAGTTAGGTGAGGCTTCTTCAAATCAGGTACATTTGACCAATGTACCCAACAATCTCCCCCTATTTGGAGAAGTCATAACCCTTAGTCAATGATATACATCACTCATAATTAAAAATTAGAGAATGATGTAAAGCAGATATATATCAACAGGGTATACTTAAACATGTAATAAAGCACACATGTATACTCATTCAGCATTACAGAACAACCAAGAATTAGACACATTCTACTGAATCAATCATGAAATATATTTATCAAAAACTGTCCAAACATTGTGTTCAATACATTGTCAATGATTTACAAAGATATTTAGATGTAACAAATTACAACATTCTTCAGTCTAATCTTAATCTAATTCTGCTCTGGTTCTTTTATAACTATGCCTTTCCCAGCTTGTATTTTGGCTTTTACAGCAGCAGCAGCAGCAGGCTCAGTATCAGCAACCTTTTTCCCTTTGGAGTCCTTCTTCTTAAGTTCTTCAGCCTTGATTTTCTGCCTTTCAAAATAATGATAGGGCTTAGGAAAGTACTTGCTAGGCTCCACAGCTGTAGGAGGTAGCTTTCCTAACTTAGCCTTCCTTCTATATTGGACAATGGCTTCCTGCCTGATTTCATGCTTCCTCCATTCTGCTTCTGAGAACCATTTATTCCTCTCATGTGCATTGTCCTTGGCTGCTTTCCAGGCTGTGAGAATGATATTCCTAGAAGTAGGGCTCCACTGTTCAAAATCTGGTTTTTGCTCAGCCAGTTCCCTGAACTTCTTCTTTGACAGCCTTGTCTCTTCTTCTTTGTCCATAGCCTCTTGCATGGCTGCTGTAATAGGTTGAACAACCTTTTCCAGAATAACATTTGGCTTGCCAGCAGTTGGGCTATACATTGTGCTTATCTCAGCATGAACCATGTCAAAATCTGGAGGTGGATAGATCACCTGAGCTACTTCCTGTTGCTCACCTCCAAGATATACACTTTGAATACCAGATTCAGCTACATTGTCATCATCACACAGGGGAGGATAGCCCAGTGTAGCTCTGATGGAATTAGAAATCCATTTGGCATGGTCAGAGCTAGCTTTGACTAACACCCTCTCCCCCTTTATGACTTCTTGTTCTACATGATCTCTCACATCATCCTTTTGGAATCTGATTTGGCTGTCCAAGTACCTGATTCCCTCTTTAAAGAAAGGTCTAAGCTTGGTAAGTTGTTCTGAAATGACCTTCTGTGAATCCTTAATGGCAGTCTTGACAGCAGCAATTTCTTCCTGAAATACTTTATCAAATTCAGCTTTGGCAGCAGCAGATGATGTTGAAGGTTCAGCAGACTTACTCTTCAGTTCAGTGACTATTGCATTGTGAGAAGCTGTCAGATTATCATTCATTCTCAATTGATTTTCCAGCACATAGCCTTGCTTCTGTGCTATATCATCTACTTGAGACTTTATTTTCTCTTGATGGGTTGCCAGATAGACCACTGCATTACCACCCTTGTGGAAGCAGTCAGTCATTTCCTTCTTATTCAAATTCATTTCAAACCTTATTGATTTGATATCTTGAGCTAGATCAAATTGTAGGGACTTGTGGCCTTCATCAATATATGTCTCTATAGCCCTTCTTTGCTCATCCAGCTTAACTTGCATTGCTACCATTAAGCCACTGTAGTCTGTTGATGGAGCTTGTTGAATTAGAGAGTGTTGAGCAACTGTTTGTAGAGCCTTCTTGTAGCTCTGACTCCTTCTTTTGAAAACAAAGAATTGTTTCTTCTTAGCTTGCTCAGTTTCATCATCCTCAGACTCTGAAGTACTGGCTATATCCACCCTATCCTTAGGGCTTGATGGTTTTTCAGCTTGCACATCTTGTGCCTTCTCAGTGTCTAGCCTTATAGGCTCTTCCTGAACATCCAAGTTCTCCCCCTCAATAGCAGCACTCTTCTCTTCATCAGCAGCAGTCTTGTCCATGTCAAAATCCTCTTGTTCTAGATTCAGAAACAGATCTTCCATTGTGTATTCAGGAGGAGACTGTGCAGGAGATGTACTGGGTTCATCAACCACTTTATCAGGAATCACTACAGATGTGTCTGGAAGAACAACATCTGGTTCTTGGTGTG
The DNA here is from genome assembly GCA_039583875.1 of Platanthera guangdongensis. Taxonomy (NCBI): domain Eukaryota; kingdom Viridiplantae; phylum Streptophyta; class Magnoliopsida; order Asparagales; family Orchidaceae; genus Platanthera; species Platanthera guangdongensis. The sequence continues at coordinate 91,650,777 of CM077166.1, forward strand.
CTTGCTGATTTTGCTGATGGACATCAGACAAATCAGAATCAATTATAGAAAAATCTAAAGTATTGAGGTCAGAAAGTACCTCTTGGATAATGAGAGTAGCTTGCTCACTCTCCAGTGTAGAGGGTTGTTCTACAGCTGGAGGCTCCCCCTGGCTTGGATCCTTGGGGCTAGCTGGAGGCAACTCCCCCTGGATCTCAGCTGGCTCTTGTGGAGCAGGTGACTTCTCTGCAGCCACATCTATTGGACTATCAGGAGTGAAAACAACATGTTCTTCACTGCCTGAGCTGCTGGAAGGACTCCTGAGTCACAGCAGCAGTCTTCCTCTTCTTCCTGGGAGGAGAGTCTTTCTTTGAAACTTGCTTTTCTGGGGTTGGAACTTCTTTGGACAACACTCTTTTCCATCTAGAGAATATCCTTGAATCCATTCTCCTCATGTGATTGATTTTAGTTCCAGCAGCAGTGCTCATTACCTCTGGAATTGATCCAGCCAGGTAGAGACTTAGTATCCTGCCCAGATTGGGCTTCTTCAGACTTTCCTTCACTTTCTCAAATACAATCATAGACCAGTCTGTTTTGAGGTTGAAGATGATTCTGGTCATAATACTGAACATAGAGGCTGACACCCTGTCATGTCCTCCTGGTTTGCTTAGTATAACTTTGCCTACAACTTCAGACAGGAATTTGCCTTGATTATTCATTCCCTTCCTGTTGAAAACTGATCCTATTTTCATCTTAGGATCAAGACCACACCAGGTAAGTGCTTCTCTGGTCTTAGATGTGGTCACTTCCTCTTCTTTTGAACTTTAGGTAGCTGAAGTACCTTTCTCAAGGACTTGGGTGAAATCTTGACCTTGGTGCCATGCACCCTTGACTTGATTCTGTAGCCTGAGTCATCTACAGAAGCTCCAGTAAGAAATTAATAACTTCCTTCTTCCATATCTTGGTTGGTTCTGAAACCAAGAACTCCAATCCTGAATCGGTGACTAGGGTTATCACCGATTTGATTTCTTGATCACCGTCGTCGAATGCGCCACGCACCAGTTCATAGCCTTCGTTAACGTTCTCTTCCAACTTGGGAGCCATTAGGGTTTGGAGAATTAGTCTTTAGAGAAGAGAAATGTCGACACAAGAGTTTTGGTCTCGAAACTTTGAAAGCGTGTCGACAAACAAAGACAGAACCCTATTTATACCTTTCTGGTTTGAAGACGAACAGGCGGGATGAATTTCTAAAGATGTGTCGACACTGTCAATAAGTGTCGACACTGACTTATAATGTCTCGACACACATGTGTCGACACAAGTTTAGTCAACAGATTTTATGTGTCGACACTTGGTTAAGTGTCGACACCACATTACTCGACATGTAGTCGAGACTTTACTTAGAAAATTCTGAGTAAAACTTAAGTGTCGACACCTTATTGGATGTGTCGACACCTACTCGACATGTGTCGACACTAACATTCTGAAGTGTCGACACCAACTTCCTAGATGTGTCGACACCATTTTCCTGAAGTGTCGACACTTACTATTCTGTGTCGACATAGACTTGTCTATGTGTCGACACCTTTTTACTTAGCCAAATTTTAGTTCTGTAAACTTAGTCTAAGTTTATCATACCTAGTTCAATTTTGAACCTATTGAACTTAGCTTCTTCTAAGGGCTTAGTAAACATATCTGCTATCTGATTATCAGTTTTAACATATTCAAGTGCAATATCATTTCTTTCTACATGCTCCCTAAGAAAGTGATATTTAATCTCAATATGTTTAGTTCTACTATGTGATACAGGATTGTTAGCTATTGAAATAGCACTTGTAGAATCACAGTAAAGTGGAGTTCTACTTACCTGAAATCCATAGTCTTCTAACTGATGTTGAATCCACAGAAGTTGAGCACAGCAACTTCCTGCAGCTACATATTCTGACTCAGCTGTGGAATAGCCACACTAGTCTGCTTTTTGCTGCTCCATGAAATTATTCTTCCACCTAGGAATTGACAGGATCCAGTAGTGCTCTTTCTATCTTCTTTGCATCCTGCAAAGTCTGCATCTGAATAGCCTGTTAGATCAAAATCTCCATTCCTAGGGTACCAGAGGCCTAGATAGGGAGTGCCCTTTAGATATCTCAAGATTCTCTTGACTGCAGTCAAGTGAGACTCTTTGGGGCAGGCTTGATACCTGGCACAAACACATGTAGCATACATAATGTCAGGCCTACTTGCAGTCAAGTATAGTAGGGAGCCAACTATCCCTCTATACAAGGTTTCATCTACAGGTTTCCCTGCATCATCCTTGCTCAGAGACATACTTGACCCCATAGGAGTCTTCATGGTACTGGATGAATCCATACCATACTTCCTTATGAGTTCTAGGGTGAACTTGGACTGACATATGGATAGACCACTTCCAGTCTGTTTAACTTGGAGACCCAAGAAAAACTTCAGTTCTCCCATACTACTCATCTCAAATTGACTTTGCATAAGCTTTGCAAACTTTTTGCAAAGGCTACTTTCAGTAGACCCAAATATAATGTCATCTACATATATTTGGACAAGTATGACTTTGCCTCTAGATTCCCTAAGGAATAGAGTCTTATCTATTTTCCCCCTTGAGAACTTGTTCTCAATGAGGAAACTAGATAGGGTTTCATACCAAGCTCTAGGTGCTTGTTTTAACCCATATAATGCTTTCCTAAGTCTATAGACATAATGTGGAAGAGTAGGATCAACAAAACCTGAAGGCTGCTCCACATATACTTCTTCTTTCAAATTACCATTTAGGAATGCTGACTTCACATCCATTTGGTATACCTTGAATCCTTGATAAGTTGCATAGGCCAAGAACATCCTTATGGCCTCCAGTCTGGCTACTGGGGCAAAGGTTTGATCAAAATCAATACCTTCTTCTTGCCTATATCCTTTTGCAACCAGTCTTGCTTTATTCTTTATGATGACCCCTTGTTCATCTAACTTATTTCTGTAGATCCACTTAGTTCCTATAACATTGTGGTCTTTAGGCTTTGGAACCAGCTCCCAAACCTTGCACCTTTTGAACTGATTAAGTTCTTCTTGCATAGCTTCAGTCCACTGTGGATCTTGTATAGCTTCTTCAAATTTCTTTGGTTCTATTTGAGACAGAAAACTTGAATATACTACAGCATTCTGATTTCTGCTCCTTGTCTGAACACCTTGTCTTGGATCTCCAATAATTAGCTCTACTGGATGATCTCTTAGATGCCTGTTGGCTGGAGGCATCCTTACTTCTGGTTGAACTTCTACAGCATCTTCATCATGCTGAGTTCCTTGTACTTCTTCAGCTCCTGGTACATGTAGTTCTCCCCTGGACATAAGCCATCTTCTTCTACTTGCTGTCTTGCAGCAGGTATATCTTCTATGGTTAGCTTGTCCATCTTCTTAGTAAGACCTGTGGGGCTGCACACACTACTAGACAACTCATTGTTAATTAGTTGTGTTTCATCAAAAACTACATGCACAGACTCCTCTACAACTTGTGTAGTCAAGTTGTAGACTCTATAAGCCTTACTATTATTGTTGTACCCAACAAACACTCCCTCTTGGGACTTGGCAGCAAACTTAGTTAGGTAAGACTTTCCATTGTTAAGTATGTAAGCATTTACAACCAAAGATCCTAAAGTAGGATAATTTGGTTTCCTGCCTTTCACAACTTCATAGGGGGTCTTATTTAACCTTTTAGTGATGGTAGCCCTATTTATCACATGGCATGCAGTGTTAACTGCTTCAGCCCAGAAATACTCTGGCAGTGATGAATCACTTAATAGGGTTCTACCAGCCTCTATCAAGGTCCTATTTTTCCTTTCAGCAATGCCATTTTGCTGAGGTGTTCTAGGTGAAGAGAATTCTTGAAATATCCCATAGTCTTCACACAGCTTTGTCATGCTTTCAGACTGAAACTCAGTACCATGGTCACTTCTAATTTTGACCACTGTACAGTTCAATTCATTCTGAATTTGCTTAACAAAACTATAGAAGACACTAGGTGTTTCAGATTTCTGCTTTAAGAAGAACACCCAGGAAAACCTTGAGTAGTCATCAACAACTACAAAGGTGTAGACCTTCCTACCTAAGCTGTGAACTGGCATTGGACCAAAGAGATCCATATGCAAGAGGTATAAGCACCTCACAGCATCTTTGTTCTCAATGCTTTTAAAGGTGGATTTGGTCTGCTTGCCCTTTTGACAAGCTGAGCAAATGCCATCTTTAACACACTTAACTTGAGGACCATTCCTCACTAACTCTTTGCTAAAGAGTTTGCAAATAGTCTTGTAGTTAAGATGAGCTAGCCTCTTGTGCCACTTGACACAATGAGAGACTGTCTCATCAGCTACAAGACAAACAGGAGAACCATTGTTCTCAATCATGATGTCTAGACAGTAGACATTCCTCTTTCTATATCCTGTCAAAATGATCTCTTGATCACTTGACCTCTTGATATGACAACCATTTTTAACAAATGAGATGTCATACCCTACATCACTTAACTGACTTATACTAATGAGGTTGTGTTTCAACCCTTTAACATAAGCCACTTGAGTAATGGTAACAAGGTTTGAAGAGATGTTACCAAACCCTTTGATGATTCCTTTTTCAGAACCACCAAAGGTCACTTTAGGACCATTTTTGATTGGAATGTAGTCCTTCAGTAGTCCCCTTGTTCCAGTCATATGTCTGGAACATCCACTATCCAAGTACCATGTTGGGGTATGGCCACTTGGATTCACCTGCAAAACAAATTAATGAACCTTAGAACCCAAAGTAAACTTGGGTCCTTGGTGATTGTTAGTTTGCAATTTGACATAGCTACCTACTGGCTTTCCACCAGGTAACTTGCTACTCAACTTGGCACTGGCATTGTGCCAACAATCCAAGGCAAAGTGGCCAACCTTGCCACAACACCAGCATTCAAACTTGTTGTACCTTTGCTTAGGTACAACCTTTGCTGTCTTGACTACAGCAGGCTTGTTGAATGTTGGGGCTTTACCCTTGGACTTGAACTTGGACTGTACAGTCCCTGCAGGTCTAACAAAACCTAGTCCAGCTTTGCCTTTTTGATGAACAAATTCATCAATTAATGGTAATACTGATTTAGGTTTTGAAAACCTGGCAGCAAGTTCTTTTTCCTTCTGGAGATTGATCTCCAGTCTCTTAATTTGATCATTCTTAAATGTAATAGTACCCATCTGAATCACTGTAATGTGTTTCAGCCTGGCTACTTCATTCAGTTTTTGATCATACTGTTTTTCAAAATCTGTTGCAGCTGCCTTGAGATCAGCAATCTCCTTTGCCTGACTTTTGGCAAGGGACTTGCTTTTCTTATAGGCTTGCAACAGTACTTTATATTCATCTAAGAGCTGATGAATATCTCCCTCAGATTCAGAAACACTTCCATCACTTGATGAAGATGAATCTGACTCTGAACTAGAACTGAAATCTGAACTTTGAGTTGGACTTTGTACCTGACTAGGTCCTGGCTGCTCCAGGATTTTGGTACTTTCAGTCAATGCCATCAGTCCTTGGCACTGACACTCTTCTTGTTCATAGATTGATTCCATGATCTGCATAAACTCTTCTTCTTCTTCAGCAAATAGCCCTATGTAGGCTTCAGCATCTGTCTCAGTGTCTGAAGAAGAAATGTCTGAAAGAGTCTTCTCATTCTTTGCAACAAAGGACTTCTCCTTCTTTCCTTTGAAGTGAGTCTTCTTTTTGTCACTGGATTCTTTTCTTCTCTCAGGACAATCTGCAATAACATGACCCTGTCTATTGCAGCAGTAACACACTATCTTAGACCCAGTTGCCTTGCTAGTCTTTGTCTTTTTCTTGTCCTTCTTTGAAGGCTTCTTCTCCTGATACTGAACTTCTTTCCCTTTGGAAAATGAAGGTCTGGACCTCCACTGTTTCTTCTTCAGGAATTTCTGAAAATGTCTGGTGAATGCAGCAAAGTCTTCATCACTTTCACTGCTTGTAGACTTTGTACTAACAGACTCATCAGATTCTGATTCAACTACCTCTGGAGGAGGAGTTGATGACTTAGTCCTGCCCTTTCTAGGTACTTCTGACTTGAAGGCAACAGTCCTTTCTCCTGTGCTCAGTCCTTGTTGATTTTTCCTCCTCTTTTCTCACTGACAGCTGCATCTCATAAGACAACAACTTGCCAAACAGTGTGGGAGGAGGAATTTCTCCCAACTTTGCCATTTCTCTGATGGCACAGATCTTAGTGTCCCAATCTTTGTTAGGGACCTTAAGAACTTATCATTCAATTCATAGTTAGTGAACTCTCTTCCATAGGACATGAGTTCATTAACAATTCTATAGAACTTTTTGTAGCATTCAGTGATGCTATCTCCTCTTCCTTGCCTAAAGCTCTCATACTCTTGATTAAGCAAGGACTTTCTATCTTGTCTTACTTCTTCAGAACCTTCCATATAGACTATAAGAGTGTCCCACATCTCTTTTGCTGTCTTACAGTGAATTAAGTTCTGGAAGGTGGCATCATCAATGGCACTTACTATTATGTTTTGTGCCCTTTTGTCCATAGTGGCTAGGACAATTTCATCCTTGGTCATCTCAGAGAAATCCTTTGGAGTCCTCTGATTTGCATCCAATACTGAGATCTTCATGGGCACATAGGGCCCCTCTTTGACTGTGATGTAGATTCTAGGGTCTGAGGCCTCCATAAATAGCCTAACCCTTTCTTTCCAGATTCCAAAAATCTCCTTCCTGCATATGGGTAACTTCATGGAACCCAACTCTTTGTGATTCTCATAAGAACCCATGTTTCTTGAAGTTCTTGAATTTCTTGAATCTGTTTTCTGACTTATACTGTTTCTGCCAAACAGGATCTCCTTAGACTATTAGTCCTTGTTTTGAGTAACCTGGCTCTGATACCACTTGAAAGATATGGTACCTAAACACCTAGAGGGGGGGGGGGTGAATAGGTGACCAAAACCTTTTTAAAACTTTGTTGGCAGCACAACAGTTTATAACACAGATTTCTGAATAAGTTCTCACAGCAAACACAGCAATTCACAACACAGCACAATCACAGCACAGAATACACAAGATTTTATAGTGGTTCCCCAATCTTTGGGTACATCCACTTTCCCCCTTCGCCTATCTAGCAGTGTACTAAATTCGGCCAAACTTCTCCACTAGCTCAGAACCCAACTAGGTTCCTACACCTCAGGCCCAAAGCCTTACACTCAGCCAACAAGGCCTACACTCAGCCACCCAGGCCTACACTCAGCCAATTAAGGCCTACACTCAGAGTTCTTCAACTCCTACACTCAGGCAATCAAGCCCTACCCTCAGCCTTTATAATATAGGCTTACAATTCTCTCAGATCCAATGGATCCTACAAGTTAAAGTAGAAATACAATTGCTAACTCTACAACTCAGAAAATGAGAGAGGAGTTGAGAGTTTCTTGAAGAGTTCTTGGAAGAACTCAGTTAGATCCAAACTGACTTAGCTTCCTTCAAAGCTTCTTGAGTTAGAACTGAATTAGTCTGAATCTTCTGCAGTTGTTCCTTGACCTCTGCTTCTTGAGATCCAGATGTTTCTGAATCCTTCTTCTCAGCCTTAGTTCCAAAGACTGAATTCTTGATTGGAGCTCTCTCTCCAACTTCTTAGATCTGCAGTTGGACTGACAGATCTTCTTGTGTTGATCTTCTGTGTATCACTTCTTGATTTAATCTGATCAACTACTTTAAATATTCTCTCAAGCTGTAACTCTTGTTTCTCAATCACAACTCCTGTTTCTGTAAACTATGGATGCCTATTTATAGGCTTCCTTCATGGTAACCGGCTGGTCCGGTTTATAACAAACTTCTGATTTCTCTGACAGTTGCTGTAGACCGGCTGGATCGGCAGGTGTCATGTCAACCAGTCACTTCTTGAAATTCTCTAACTGTCAGATAGTGTCGAGACTTTCTGTTCTTAAGTGTCGACACTTATAGACTAAGTGTCGACACATGTTGTGTAAGTGTCGACACAAGTCTACAAGGTGTCGACACAATTCCTTGTATGTCTCGACACAGATTCTTCTGCATGTGTCGACACTGAAATTGAGTGTCGACACAAATACTTGTACTTCATTCTTAATCTGTATTCTTCTAAGTGTCGACACATCTCCTTTGTGTCGACACATCTTCACGTGTTGAAACTGTCAAGTGTCGACACTGCTTCTTGGTGTCGACACAAGTCTTCACTTTTGTTTCTTCAGCTGAGTGTCGACACATTCCTTTAGTGTCGACACTTGTACTTAGAATATTTTGTAATTTTTCTGTTCTTTGCTAAGTGTCGACACAGCTCCTTGTGTCGACACTTTCTTCAAGTTTAGAGTCTTCAATTAAGTGTCGACACATTGTGCTAAGTGTCGACACTTTCTTCAAGTGTTGACTCTCCTGGTTGTGTGTCGACACATTGTGCTGAGTGTCGACACTTTCTTCAAATACTGACTCTTCAGCATAGTGTCGACACATTGTGTTGAGTGTCGACACTTACTTCAAATACTGACTCTTCAGCATAGTGTCGACACATTGTGTTGAGTGTCGACACTTACTTCAAATACTGACTCTTCAGCATAGTGTCGACACATTGTGTTGAGTGTCGACACTTATACTTAGATTCTGCAGACTTTTGCTGAGTGTCGACACATCTTCAAGTGTCGACACTTTCTGGTGTAGACTTAGCTCTTCTAGGTGTCGACACTTCTGCTAAGTGTCGACACTGCTTTTCTGCATACTTCTTCACTGTGTGTCGACACAGCTCCAAGTGTCGACACTTTCTGTCTGGTGTCGACTCTTCTTCTCAGGTGTCGACACAATGACTCCAAGTGTCGACACTGCTTGTCTGGGTGTCGACACAAGCTTTCTCAAGTGTCGACACTTTCCCTCTTGGTGTCGACACATGGACTTAGAAACTTTTTAGCTTCAGTCTAGTGAATACCTAACCTGCACAAGTAACTCAAACAAACATCAAATACATTATGATGCATATCATTGAGTTAGGTGAGACTTCTTCAAATCAGGTACATTTGACCAATGTACCCAACACTCCCGGCTGTAGAGGCAATAGCCTAAAGCGAAAGCCTCGCTGGTGACCTCGTCTCGCTCTGCCCAGCTTGGCAAGAGGGATGAGATCGAGACCTTATTGGCGTCAGGATCCCACTACAGCAGTGGCTTGTTTTCCGCGTCCAGGCACCTCATGCCGAGACCGAAGTTGCGATGGCCCTGCGGCACCTCTTAAGACAGGGGCTGACTGGAGGTCCCAACGGCGGCACCCTCATTCTCTGCGGCACCAGGGGCCTGAGGGTTCTTGGAAGGGGTCTCGGGGCTGCCCCTGGTGGCCGCAATCTTGCTAACGGCCTGCAAGACCTCCTCAAAGGAGAAGCCAGCAGGGAGAGGTTGGGAAGGCGGCACCACGACGGCCTTGCCCTTCTCGGTGTCGGTCGTTTTGGGTCTCTTGATTGGTTGAGGCGCAGGGGCGCCGGGTTTCCGCTTCGCAACTCCGGAGGAAGAAGGCGGGGGCGGCTCTTTTCGGCAGGAAGGTGCAGCGGCCTTTGCGAGAGCCAGCGGGTATTTTGGAGGTTGGATCCCGCCAACGCGAGCCTCGTCAAAGGGTTGGCGTCGAGGGATCTCGCGCTGTCCTGCGAAAGAGACAATGACACTAAGTTCCAGCCTTGAAGAAGACAGGGAAAAGCAAGATAAAGGCGAGACTTTTACCTTCTCCTGGAAGCACAGGGAGGAGGGTATCGACGTCTCGCCGAAGGTAGAGGACGTCGAAGTCCTTGGTTCCAAAGAACTCAAGGAGGGCGCTCTCGCGCGAGCCCAAGGAGGGGGGCTTGTAGGCGGCATCCTCGTATTAGATGGGGGCAAGGGGTACGTTCCCGAAGTCGCCAGAAACGTAGATGAACCACTCGCCCCAGTGATGGTGCTTGTTGGCGAGACCGATTGTCTTGAGCAGTTGCCCGAAGAAGAACACCACACCTCCTTTCGCGCGGAAAGTAAACAGCTTGCGGAAGATCTGCAAGCTAAATTCGATCCTCTCGGACCGCATATAACATATGAAAGCCACGAGAATCGCCACTGAATTTGGGTTCAGCTTAGTGGGAACCACCCCGTAATATCGGAGGGCCTGCCGCATCTCGGGCCACAGCGGGAGGCGGAAGCCTACCTCGAAGTGCTCGATGGGGATGGCGAGCTCCCCCTCCCCTGCGGAGTTTACCTTGTCGTGATTGCCCGGGTTCCGCGCAGTGAAGCTGGCGGGAACGTGTTGAGACTTGATCAGGTTGAACTCATCAACTGTGAGAGTGTAGGAAGGAAAAAGATGCTTCTGGAAAGCTTCCGCGCAGTTGGAACGTCCCTCGCCTCCGCCCGGCATCGCGATGAAGTTTGAAGGCGAGAACTACGAGAAGAAGGCGAGAGCGAGAACGGTACGAGAACGAAAGGAGAAGGCGGAGACAGGCGAGAGCTTTGGAGAGACCGCGAGAGCAACAGGAGAGGAGAGAGACTGGAATCGGAGAAATGAATGTGGTAGGTGAGCCTCCTATTTATAGAAAACCGTGTTAATGATGGCTGTTTTCAGAAAGGCGGCGGGGGTGCAGCCGGCGCGCCCTAGGTCAGCGACGCTTCGTTTTTCCCGCCCGAGCTTGATAGTGACCGATTGACTGACTAGCGCAAACGTTGCGAGATTACATGCGACGGGCAAGGTAGGCGGAAGCAAGGTGGGTCTCGCCACCCAAGAGCCCAGGAAAACAACACATACGCATACAATATTAGAAAGTAATAAATACCGAGTTATTGCTCTCGCTGAGCGAGAACGGGATAAAAAATAAAGCGATAAGTCCAGAATTATTGGTTACCATTCTAAGCAAGTAAATAAAGGTACATCTGAGAAGGGAAGGCTTAGAGAGGAGAAGGGGAGGTCTCGCGCTTCAGTAAGGCTCCCAGCGCCATTTCCCTTGCTCCCACCGCCATTTTCCTCGGTCCCGCAACTTGGTCCGGGGTGGCGCCTGCGGGTTGAAGTAGGACGACATAACACTGCATCCCAGGTCAACCCGGCGAGACAAGTCCCGGATTCGCTCGAAGCACCGCTCGGGTGAGGATCCGGCAGTAGCTCCCCCCGGACGGTCCATCTCGTCGATGAGATAATCCCGCTCCAGAGTCTCTAGCATTTTCTCCACGGACTGGCGAAACTCTTTCGCCGCAAGGTCGCGGACCCGTTCTCGCTGGATGAGCTTCGATAGGACTGCGGCTACCTTCTTCCCCCGTCTTTTAGCGCTCCCGGCACCAACCAAGATCTCCTCCATCTCGTCAGATGAGGGGAAGGGAGAGCTCTCGCCATCTTCCCCCTCTCTTTCTTCTTCTTCTTCTTCTTCCTCTTCTTCCTCTACCTCAGCTCCAAGCTGCGAGCCTATGTCCCCTAGCAAAAGAGTTCCTGTTATGGCGAGAGCTAACGGGTAGATGTGATAAAGTTTCCATATACCTGCAGCATGACGAGGCCCCCCGGTCGACGGCAGGCGAGAAGGCCCAGCCACCCACCCCCCCAGCTCCAAAGAGGAGGTGGATTGGCTTTCCTTTTCCGGGGGGGGGAAAACTTTGCGAATGGTGATCCCGGCTTGGTCGGGAGCGGGGGAGTGGGTCTCCTCTCCCGCAGGAAGGCTGGTGTCTAACAAAGGTGCGGAGGACTCGGCAGTATTTCCTCCCACCGGTAGGGAGGAAGCAACCACGAGGGGAGCCCGATCCGCAGCTCTCGCCCCGCTCTCCCGGGTGGCGAGATCCGGCGTTGCGAAAACTGGCGCTGCGAGGAAACAATTCAGCATTTAAAATTTTGAGTTGAGGGCAAGAAGAGAAACAGTTACCTGCGGTGTTCGGGTCAGGTGGAGGGGCCACCTCTGGAACCCGCGGGTTATCCTCGTGGTTGCTGGAGGATGGATCCAGGGGTTCTCACGGGGACGCGGCAGCATCGGGAACCATCTCCTGCGAGATGTATCGCGTCAACTACTGAGCAACTGGTGTTTTCAATAATTGGTAAATCGGGCTTACATTCCGCGGCGAGGGGCCGTCCGCGCGGCTAGGGGTTGGGGTAGGCGGGCTCCTGTTCTCGCGGGGCAGGTCCCGCTGAACCACCTTCGCCCTCTTCTTCTTCTTCTTGGGCAGAGAAGGCTCAGCGACCGACGGATGTCTCGCTAGCCATGGGGCAACCAGGGCACTGTTGTCCTTGGCTCGCTCCTGTGCTGCGTTGATACGGTCCTGCAGATCCTGCGGAAGCGTGTTGTCGGCTCGCTTGGAAGGCATCGCGAGAAGAGGCGAGAGCTGAGGCGGAGAATGACGACTCGAGGGAAGTGTTATGGCGGTCTATCAGCACACATATTTATAGGCACCGTATGACCCACCGAAAGATTCCCTGATGTTGACACGTGCTCAGCGAATATTTTTGGGTTGGACATGTCTTTTCGAGCGCAGAGCTAGCTTAAAAAGAGCGGGGATTGTGTACAACCCCATATTCACTGAGCCAGACCAGGAGGCACAAACGGTCAGACAGGCTAGCCGGAAAGGTTCTCGCCCAGGTAGGTGGGAGCGCTTGCGCTAAGCGATAAGCTCCCGCCACATATGAGCTCTCGCCACAAGGCGCCCCGTATTCGTCGAGCCCAGATCGGCGAGCGCGGCCAAATCGTCGAACGAAGATCAACGCGCAAATGCTTGCGCCAGCCCCAGATCGTCTTAAAGAAACTCTCATCTATAGGTAGGCGAGACCGCTTCCGCCAGGCTTTGACAGAAGGTTCTCGGCTCGGGGCTCTCGCCGAGTGGGGACCAGGGCCCTGGGTGGAATGACAAAATTGCCCTCAGGCGAAATTACTCCAGTACCCTCAGAAAAATAGTGGGATTCGACAATTGGCAGACCAACTAGGGGCTTTTCAGTAATTTCAGGACATCAAGATGCTATAAATAGACCCATAAGGGCTCCTCAGAAGGCAAGCTATCATTATCTCTCAAATTCCAGTGCTTTCTGAGGAGCTCCTAGCCCAGCTTTGGCTTTGGAGGGGAAGCTCTCAGAGATCTTCCGGGTGTGAGGTGGGACCTCCCTGTTGAGGCTATTGGGTCAGTCTTAGGTCCTTTGAATCCAGTCAAGGGTTGAGACTTGAGAGAAGTAGGTTTTGGCTGCACCCCTTTTTCTTCGAACTTTAGTTGAGGTCATATTTGGTTTCAACACTAATTGTCTTCTTCATTGACATCAGCAAGATCAGAGCAAACCTCTGAAGAAAAGAAAGCAAGTTAGATGGTGCCATCTTCACTTTCACCAGCAAGTTCAGAAGGACTTCCTTCTGAGGGAGAAGTAGGAACAGAGAACAGGTTTTTGAAGATCAATTAGCTTCTCAGTTCAGCAAGCTCAAATCTGAAAATCTTCTTTTCAAGCTAAGAAGAAAGAAAAAAGGATAGTTGGTGCCATTTTCTATCTGCACGAGCAAGATCTTCACAAATCCTACTGTACAACTCTGAATAATATTTATTGGAGGTTGTGAAGAAGAAAGTAGGGCTGAATCTCCTCAGCCCATGAAATAAAGTGGAAGCAAAACTGTTGTCTGCAAGTTGCTTCCAGCATAAGTTTCCTCATCCTTATTGCTGTGAAGATGTTGAGCTAAGAATTATTCAGCTCAGTTGCAGCTAGTTTTACTGCAGTCTGTTCACAGCTCCAGTTGGAAAAATCTCTGGTGCTGTGATGAAGAAGTTTTGACGAAGTATATATCAGGTAATGTAAAGGTAGACTCAGGAAATACATTCTTGTAGTCAAAGTGGGGCAGAGTCTATCTTAGTCAAGGTAGATTAGCACAAAGAAAATTTTCTTGTGTCCAATCAAATCTCACCAACCAATTTCCATCTTGTAGGATCCTCTTGGATCTGAGTGGTAGGGGCAAATTTGCTCTGAGGTTGGATCCGTAAGTTCATCTGAATTGTAGGGTTGTTTGGCTTGAGCTGTAGGAGCCAGTTTGGATCTGAGGTAGGTGATAAGTTGATCACTAAGCTGTAGGGTTGTTGAGCCTAAGGTAGGTGAGTCATTCTCACTGAGTGGTAGGAACTTGTGCCTGAGCTGTAGGATCCTTTGGATTTGAGGTAGGACCTTTGGGTCTGAGATGTTGGAGAGTCATTCTCTATGAGTTAGGATCCCTTGTGGATCTGAGGTCGGTCTGTCCTCCCTGCCTGAGTTGCAGGTCCTTTGGGCCAGATGTAGGTGATCTTTGGATCATTGAGTTGTAAGGCCTTGTGCCTGAGTTATAAGTCTTGGAGCAGACTGAGATATCCTGCTGGATCGAGGTGTAAGCTCTTAGGAGCAGAGTTTTGGAGAAGTGTCTAGTCCGACAAGATAGTTTGATAGGCGGCAGGTAAAGTGGATCTACCCATATTAGGGGAACCACTATAAATCTTGCGTGCTTTGTGTGTTGTCTCTATGATTGTTTTATTGTAGATTACATATCTTCAAAGCTGAATATAATCAACCAATAAAGCATATAAATTTAAAGAAAATAAAAGATATTCATGAAGGACTATGAAACTTATTCACTCCCCTCTAGGTGATTTAGCTATCCTTGAAACAAAAGACTTTTCAGTGGTATCAGAGAGAGGTTACTCAAAAAGGACCTAACAGTCTGAGTAGACCTCAAAAGATAGTTAAAAGGTTTTAAAATTATGTGTTCAAAAGTGGACCTTAAGGAGTGGAGCACAATGAAGCTCCAAGTCTTCAGCAAGGAGAATTTTGGGAGTTGGAAAGAAAGGATCAGACAAATAATGCAAGCCTATGATCCTAGGATCATTACAATAGTTAAAGAGGGACCTTTCGTCCCCATGAAGGTCTCTATCTTAGATGCAGAATCCCAGACCCCAAAGAGTTTTATAGAGATGTCTGAAGATGAAATCAACTTAATATCTATGGACAAGAGGGCACAACACATCATGGTAAGTGCCATGGATGACTCCATCTTCTAGATGTTGGTCCACTACAAGACAACCTAAGCATGTTGGATTCTCTCACTTGCTATATGGAATGGACAGAGAAAGTTAGTCTTTCTGACAGTGATTCAGAGTATGAGGAAGAAGAAGAAGCCTTCATTGCGGTACTTGCTGCCAATGCAGATAAAGCAAAAGACAATCCAAATTTTGGTCTAAAGATCAGGGCTCCTCTATCACATCTAGAAAGTGATTCAGAGGAGGATGATGGAGAATAATATGACTGTAGTTGTTATGGGCTAATTGCAATGATAGAAGAAGTATCATGCCAGGATCAGCGTGGTCTAGATTAGGTACAATCTCTGTCTAGCTCTTCTTATTGCTCAGGTCATGAGACTAGTCCAGATTCTGATGCATCCTCATACAGTGATGAAAATGACTCTGAATCTAAGGTAGATGTCAATCAAATGATTGACAAGTATGGTCAAATTTTAGATGCCTTGAGAAGAAGCAAGAAGTTGGCCAGGGAGCAGTCTAAGGAGATTATCTCCTTACAGCTTGCTGCTTCCCAGCAATCTGATTCAGCATCTTTGCTGGAGTAGAAAGTGTTGGAAGTCAGACAACTAAAGGCTATCTCAGTCATCCAACTTTTGAACATAAGGCAAAAGGACATGATCATCTTAGATCTTGAAGAGGAGCTCCTGAAGGAGAGAAGTATACTGTCTAGTTTTTCTAAGCCTAGTATTGTGTTGCCTAAAATATATTCCTTCTCCTCTCAAAATGGTAAGAAGGAGTTAGCAGTCAAGGGAAGCACAAGAGTTAACCTTTCCAAAGGGAATGGGAATGCTCCTGTAATGCCACAGTCAACATTTCACATGGTAATTCTCCCATCTCATAGGTATGACCAAGGCTACATGCATGGTCACTGGGAGAATGAGAATTCTTCTTGTAAGAATACAAGAGTATCTTCCAATGGAAGAAGAAATGATAGGGGAATGAAAACCTTTAAGGATCCCCATGAAGAAGTACAAATGACCCATTCTGGACCATTTATGTTTGTTGCCTCGGCCCCAACTCTGAAAGACAAGGCAATGGCATATACTCGAGTCAATCCAGCAAGGACTCATACCAAGGGTTAGTCTACTAGTAAGCCTGACTTGGCTATTTCTAATGATATAAACAACATGTCATCTGCAAAGAAGATAGCTCTAAATACCATTCAGAGCAAGCAAAGGAAGCCTGCTGGGAGACTAACCTTCAGTCAGATCCTTAATAAAAGGAACCGGAAAAAAGTTACTGTTCTTCTTCCCTCTATTGTATCAGCAGTTAACCACACCATAGGACTAACTCATAAAATGAGATATAATATTCATGAGTGTTATTGTTGTGCCAAGGTGGGGAATTTTGCCGTAGATTTCTTGCACAATCCTTCTATGCCTAGAGCAAGAGTTAGCTTACATGTCTGAAATGTTGCTCGTAGGCAAGTTAGATTTCAGTCTAATCAGAACCTAGTACCCAACACCAATTGGGGTCCTAAGGTAAGATAATTCCATTTTGCAGGATAGTCCAAGTGCCCATACCCCCATGTTGTATTTGGACAGTGGTTATTTCGGGAATTAGACTGGAAAAAGGAGCTAGCTTATGGATCTTACTCAAGTGAGAAATGGATATATAGACCATAAAGATCACTCCTTCTACTGCCCAATGGAAGGAAGAGAATGTTGAGTGAAATATGTGAAGGACAAGTAGGCTGTACTCATCACTAAGGAAAGCACAGGTAGCTCTTCTGAAAGCAGAAAGGAAGGAGCACATAATGCTCAGCTGAAAAGTCTTTCAAGTGGTATCATCTACTGTTAGACTCTTCAGAGGAAACTTGAAGAGAAACGTATGCTTAGGTTTCAAATATCATCTGAACCTGTAGTAAGATATGTCCAAGTTAATGGACTTTATGTATAGGGTTGTGCAAATTCGAACGGGAAGACTGTCCAGCTAGATGCTCCTATTTGGGGATCATGTTTATTCAGGGTTGCTGGAGAAGCTTAAGTCTTACCTAGAGTACCACTAGCACTGAAACGATCAGCACTACTGCTGAAGATCAACAATGTCTCTATAGACAATGTTGAGGATGAGAAGGAGACTATCTGTATGTTTATAACTACTGTGAATGAACAAGTTCACAAGAACAGCTAGTTTGCTACAGCTATTGCGGATATAAGTCGAGACATTCCTATGGCAATAATAGTATAAATAAAGACTTGGTATCAAAATTTAAGGATGGTTCATGGAAAGATGATTCAAGGTTAAAGTTATCTTAAAGTCCAGCAGTTGCAGGAGAAAATTCAGCCACATGAGAAGAGAAAGATGGCAACTACACCAGTGGTATCATCTGCAATCGGCTAGGGGGAGAAGAAAATCAAAGCAGATCAACTCCTCCATACCTTTTCAGAAAACAAGAAGGGATTGATCAAATGATATCAAGTGACATAGGAGAGTTGGGCTAGTGATATAAACTCATGTGATATGATCTCTAGTCAAGTTGTATGAACACTATTGGAGTGGTATCAACACAAGAAGGCAATGATCAAGTAGGAGTAGGCTATCTTGGTTGCCAATGGAATCAGAAGTACATTGGGACTAGAACAGCATACAGACAACATTCCTCTTATTCAAGAAAGTCTGTGTGGTATCCAGTGTGGTGATAATAAGTGGTCTGATCACTCTTGTGCTGTAGATCAGAAAGCTGAAGCCAAAGGCAAGCTTATTACTAAAGTACAGGTGAAAAGATGAACCTCCACCACATGGTCCAAGGCAGATAGTATAAGCAAAGATGGAACCTATCAAATCCTATGAAGAAGGCTGACTACTTGGAGCTGCAAGAAAGAAACCAGTCTTGCAATATCAACTCCATGGTATCAGGACCACATCCTCCAGATAGGTAGAACTACCTTATATTGATATTCTACTAGTGTAATCTAAATTATTAGGAATCCTGCCCTTCACAGCAGGACTATGCATATGTAGATTAAGTATCAGCTTGTTTGGCATCATACGAAAAAACTAAATCCAGAGTTTGTCCTCACTGACAAGTGGCTAGCATGTTTATCATGCCACTAGATGATGTCAAGTTCAACACCCTCTTGGTTGTGATTGGATATATAGAACTTGGTATAGCTTCAGTTGCTCCCTATTATACTTGTGTTGCAGGATTTACTTTTTTTGTGGGTAGACAAGTTCTTGATGTCTCATCAAGAATATAAAGACCATTAAGTGGTATCAAGACTAAGATGGACTCAAGTGTCCAATATAGGGAATGACAGGAAATGCTCCTATTTAGGGGGAACATGTCCAACACTTGCTAAACCAGGATCTATTAGATCATGTAGTGCCCTTAGAGGGGGGGGGGGGGGGGGGGGGGGGGGGGGGGGGGGGGTTGAATAAGAGTTCTTTTAATTTTGTCTTAAAAATTAAACAAACTTTACTAGAAGAATAACATCAATATAATTGAAGAGTGTAAATGTATACTAGCAAAAAAACAATAATGATATATTACAAAAGAGATAAATTGAATACAAAGTGCCTCTATACAGCTAGACACAAAGGCTCATGAAATAAATAATTTGCTAGTGTTTTTGTCGGTTCTTCTTGTAACACTCCCTATCCGTCGCATAGCATATAACAATAGGTCCGGCTGGGGCCCGACGCCATATACCACAGACAGACCGGGTGGTTACTCTACGGAAACCATCCAACCAATCAGCTTGTTTGACCTGACACGCCCGTGTTTCAACTGACACGGCCGTGTCATCGGCCATGTGCCCCCATCGATTTAGCCAGAAAACAACCCGAGACTCACACGGGTTCTTGGACATGCCTGTATCCTAACCCGTGTCCACTCGAACACGCCTGGGCTCCAGACCGTGCTCCCGTTCTCGACACTTCATCGAGCGAAGTTCGTCGACCACCCGACATGGCCTTGGACACGCCCGTGTTCTAGGCCGTGTGCCTTGTCTCGACACATCGTCGAGCGAAAATGTCGACACCCCGGGCCGGTTGTCGAGACGGGCTAGACACGCCCTGAGACACGCCCGTGTCTCAGGCCGTGTGCCCCGTCTCGACACTTTGTCGAGCGCAAATGTCGACTTTGCGGCCAAGTCGTCGACTCCAGTCTGACACGCCTTGGGACACGCCCGTGTCCCAGGCCATGTGCCTCCTGCCAGAGTACAACTCTGGCCCAAAACGTCACCCGTCGCTCTTTTGCGTTTCGGAGCGTTACACTTCTACCATGTACCGGCAGGCTAAAGCGTATCTCTTCCTAGATCTTACTATTGGCCTCCCCTAGATCTAACCACGATCTAGACACTGCACACAAGGCGACAATTTCTCCCAAAGCCACACAAGGACTTGGACGACACTCACAAGGCGGCGATTCTCTCCTAAGCCATACATGGACCTAGACGCCATGCACAAGGCATCGATTTTCTCTACCGATTACAATGAGAAAGTAAAAGAAAAGAACAAAGATAAATTGAACACTTTAGGCTAGACACTACCTTCAAACAATGCATTGAAGATGCCGACGAATCCTTTCTTGAGATGCTTCGAATGCTTTGCACGTGCCGTCAATCTTTCGTGCTTTTGGCCTTCTTGAGAGTATGGAGTATCTCTGAGTTCTTGAGCTCTCTGAAACATCAATGCAAGAAAATACACTCCAGGTAATGAAATTCATAATTTCCTCAGAAAATGAAAGGTTTTTATATTCTGGCACTATCGCCAGGCGATACTGGGTATCTCCATCTTACGATATCGGTAACCGCTGCCACGTGTCCCACAAACTTCTGATTGTCGCATCGCATAAATGTTGAGCGCCTAATCGTGCACTATCGCCGAGCGATACCGGTTATTGCCGTCTGGCGATAGCAAAATAACGGAAGCCACGATTTCGTCGAGCGTCGAGCGGAAATGTGTCGAATGGCGTTGTCGCCTATTGGCGATACCCAATATCCTGTTGGCGATAGCGAAATAACAGAAGCCAAGATTTTGTCGAGTTTCGAACGGAAATGTGTCGAGTGGCGCTGTTGCCTGTTGGCAATACCCAATATCGCCTGGCGATATCTCCCGTGTTCAATTTTACCCGATTCAGCACCAAAAGATATTAGCTATAGACCTGTATTATCTGCACACCAAAAACATCCAAATATCAAATACAAACAAGATTTGTTATTAGCTAACTAGGAAGCATGGAATGCATGCTCCAACAATCTCCCCCTTTTGATAATAACAAATCCATTATGAAAGAAATCATGAATGTTAAAAAGGTGCACCCAATTTGAGTATCAAGACGAAGCATGTGTATGTGCATAAATTACACCTAGATGAAACACTCCCCCTATATGTGATCTTCCCCTAAATGGAAGCATAGGGAAATTCGTGTATTTGAAGTAAAGATGTGCAAAAACGAATAAGGTCTCCAAGTGTGCACAAAAAATAAGTTTTCCAATATATGAACAGACTTCGGTGAATGATTTCTTTTGTAAAGTGTCTCCCCCTTTGGTATTGTCAAAAGAGAGGTAAAAGTGCGGTGGAAGCGAAATAAGGAAAACACAAAAGAGAGACTCATAGAGGACAGGTGAGCAATGTAGAATAAAGAAAATGAGTAAACAGTAACTTTTGCAATGTTCAACAAACTATATCACAAACACATACACTAGTGAATAGTTTTTGTGAAACAGTTCTCAGTCCAATTCTCATAAGAAGAACATTTAGATAGGATAATGGTGTGTACATGTGAGGTGTGGTCGGAAATACTTATGCATAGTCTTACAAAAAAAACATGAACACGAGAATGTTAAAAAAAACAACATAACATAGAGGTAGACATGCGGAGCTATACTCGTACCCAAGAGTTCAGAGCACACAAGAAAGAAGTTATTCATGTAAAGATTTACAAAAGACACTTTACAATTCTTGCTAAGGTGCTCAACATCACAATGCTTATGAAGACTTATCAGGACGGTAAGTAGTACATGGTGGAGGTTCCTTGTCAGCCCTGTATTATTTGAGTGTTTTCTTTTTTTTTGTGTGAAACAATCACCAAAGGTTTGTACTTTTGGGATGATACACTTTTGTAACTCACATTTTTTTCTTTAGCTGAACAAAGGAGTCCGAATTCAATTGTGAGAGCATACAGAATAATTTAATAGTATGGTGTACTATACTAAACTCGGATAAATCAGAAGAAGAAAACATGCATCGCTAGTAGTTATGGTAACACATTAACAATTCACATTTTGTAAGATGGATGCATACGAAGATTTTCATAACCGTGAGTGAAATAACATTATCATAACTAAAAGATTTCTCATACTTAGAGGCATACAAAAAAAATTTCACGACTTTAAGAACACTAGTACTGAAATATGTAGGACGGATATAAGAGTGGTGAACTAGAAAACCAAGTTAGTATAAAACTCAAAAAAAAAACATTACACCTGGCCTAAATATGAGTCAGGAAGACAATTTGAAGAAATAGCAAAAAAGCACTATCGCCGGGCGATATCGGGTATCGCCAATCGGCAATGGTGGTAAAAGTTTAAAAACGGGCTCATTCAGTCAAAGGCATCAAACCAACCCTTTTTCCTGAAGACAGATCGCGGAAGGCGGAGCAGAACTCGGCGAAACCCTAACACCTAGGTATGAAACTTGGATTTTGGCTTTAATTCTTTGGATTTTAATGGATCTAATTGGTAGGATAGTGTAGCATGTAATCCTAGATGAGAATTTCTGGAGGCATACTATCCTAGTGAAATCCTGAGATACACGGAAAATAACGGCTCAACTCAGTTATGTGACATACATGATTTTGGAGCGAGAGCCGTTTGACATGGCGGATTTTGTCCTTTCGATAGTATGCTATGCATTTAGATTGAAGAGTCCTAATTGGAAGAAATTGAACACACTACCACTTACAGCTGTTATCCAATGGATTTTATATAAGAAATATACGTGGATCGACCCAGAGTTATACTTCAATGATTGTATCCCATATATATATTCGACGAGTGGAACACCTTCCATCTGTCGATCAACACGAGGAGGGTCATCAAGGAGGAGTGAACCGGTGTCCACTATCCAAAATCCGCCAATTCCTAGAGGTGGATCGTTGCAAGAAGGGTTAGACGACTTGATAGAGTCGTTCGAAGAACACAAGAGGGATGTGAAGAAAAACTTCTTAGGAATTTTGAAATTTTTTAAATTTCTGACAAAAAGTTTGAAGTTGAAGCCCACTCCAGCAGAGGCAGCAGAATGGGAATATTCCGTCATGGAGCCACCCCGTACATCGACTCGCCGAGCACGTCGGACGCGGAGCAGCGAGCACAATTCTGCATATAAGCAAGGAGATACCAGTGCAAGTGACAGCAGAAAGTTTTGAAGATTTCGGGATGGCTGGACATTTTGCCGCTATCGCCCGACGACAGTCACTGTCGCCGGCGACAGTGAATTTTCTTCAATTCCCTGAAATTTTGTATGCTGTAATATTATGTGGGACTTTAATGTGGTATTCTTCTTCTTTAATAACATAAGACTCAGAATATGATGTTCTCATTTATGATTTATGTAAGTGTATTTTGGTTTAATGTTAATGTTTTTAGAAATTTAATTATTAATTTTATGTTGTTTTTTGGCTTGCGACGGTAATCTATTAATTTGAAAGATCTAGAATTCCTAGTTCTAACTGTAATAATGAAAAATGGGAATCTGGAAGTTGTTTCATGAAAATATCCGCAAGCTGTGAATCGGTGCTTATAAAATTGACTTTGATCGTATTTTGTTTTATGTGGTCTCTTATGAAATGGTGACGTACATCAATGTGTTTGGACCTAGAATGATGAACTGGATTATATGTTAAGTCAATTGCACTTTTATTATCACACTTCAATTCAATTGTTTCATGAACTATTCCAAAATCTTCTAAAGTTTGCTTCATCTATAAAGCTTGTGCACAACAATTGCCTAGTGCCATGTACTCGGCCTCAGTGGTGGATAAGGCAACAGAATTCTCTTTCCTACTCGACCACGAGATAAGTGAAGGTCCAAGAAAGTGACAGGTGCCACTGGTGCTTTTACGATCTAATGAACCCCCAGCATAATCAGAATCAGAGAATCCATGTAATATAAACATATCGTTATGAGGATACCACAAACCTAATTTAGATGTGCTAATAAGATATCTAAAATGCGTTTAACTGCTTTTAAATGAGATTCTTTGGGATTAGCTTGAAATCTAGCACATAAACATGCAGCGAACATAACGTCAGGCCAAGAGGCAGTCAAATACAATAGAGATCCTATCATTCCTCGATAAAGTTTTTGATTTATTGATATTCCACTTTCATCTTTTCCTAACTTTAATGAGACACTCATGGAGGTATTTGCTTGTTTTAGATTTTCAAACCCAAATCTTTTTAAAATATCATGAATATATTTAGATTGATAAATAAAAATTTCATCATGCTTTTGAGTGATTTGAAAACCAAGAAAATAAGTGAGTTCGCATACCATGCTCATTTCAAATTCACACATCATAATTTCAATAACACTATCACATAATTTTTCATTTGTGGATCCAAAAATAATATCATCAACATATATTTGTAAAACGATAAAATCATCATTGATATGTTTAACAAATAAAGTACAATCAGCACTGCCCATTTTGTAATCATTTTTTAGTAAATAAATAGTCAATCTATCATACCATGCTCGGGGTGCTTGTTTCAAACCATAAAGGGCTTTTTCTAATTTAAAAACATGATCAGGAAATCTAACATCAAGAAAGCCTGGAGGTTGTTCTACATAAACCTCCTCCTTAACATACTCATTAAGAAAAACAGTTTTAATGTCCATTTGAAATAATTTAAACTTCTTAAAACTAGCAAATGCAAGAAATATTTTAACTACTTCTAAACGTGCTACGGGTGCAAAAGTTTCATCAAAATCTATTCCTTCAATTTGTGAATAACCTTTTGCTACGAGTCTAGCTTTGTTCCTAGTGACCCTAGATTCACTATCTAGTTTATTTTTAAAAATCCACTTAACCCCTACAAGAGGATGATTTGACGGTCTTTCTACTAACTTCCAAACCTTATTACATTCAAATTGATTAAGCTCGTCATTCATAGCTGAAAACCAAGAATTATCATTTAAAGCAGCTTCAACGCTGTTAGGTTCTATATCAGAAATAAAACACATATTTGAAAAAAACTCATGTACGGATGAACGAGTACTTACCCCTCTTGTTGGTTCTCCAATAACCAAATCTTGGGGATGATATTTTGAAAATTTTAGTTCGCTTAGAGGCACATATCCTTGCTCTTCTTCTTCTTCTTGTTCGATTCCTTTTTCTTCATCTTTGTCTCCAAGGTTTTCATCGTCATCCACACTTTGTAGAGGGGAGGGCTCTTCATCTTTACCTGTATTGTTAGCTTCTACACAAGAAAAAAACTCATCAAATTTAACATGTATCTATTCTTCAACCATTTTTGTCCTCTTATTATAAACTCTATAAGCTTACTTGTTGAAGAATAACCAATAAAAATGCCTTCATCACACTTTTCATCAAATTTGCCTAAATTATTCTTAGTGTTCAAAATAAAACATTTACAACAAAAAACTTTAAAATAAGACACATTTGGTTTCTTTTGAAATATAACTCATAAGGTGTTAATTTTAAGAGGGGTCAAAGCATAACACGATTAATAACAAAACAAGAAGTACTAACAGCTTCAACCATAAAGATCGAGGTAATTTGTATTCAGATAACATAGTGCGAGCTAGTCCTTGCAAAGTTCTATTTTTCCTTTCCACAACACCATTTTGTTGAGGTGTACGAGGAGCAGAAAATTCATGTTTAATTCCTAACTCATTGCAAAAAGAAACAAATTTCTCATTATAAAATTCACCTCCATGATCTGAACGAATGCATTTTATTTTTAATTCTATTTCGTTTTGAATACGTAAACATAATTTGGAAAATTCTAAAAACCCATCAGATTTAGACGATAAGAAAATTGTTCAACTAAAGCGAGAAAAATCATCAATCAAAACAAAGGTGTACTTTCTACCACCTATACTTAGTGTATTAACAGGGCCAAACAAATCCATATGTATCAATTCAAAAGGCCTAGTGGTGGAAATGACATTTTTGTTTTTAAAAGAAGACTTTATAAATTTTCCTTTTTGACATGGTGAACATAAAGATGATAAATTTCCATGCAAAAAGGTAAACCTTTAACAAGTTTATTTTGAGACAATTTTATGATTAGTTTGGAACTAGAATGTCCAAGACGTCAATGCCACAAATCTAACTCCTCATTTTTAGAAATCAAACACTTTAATGAAGAATGTGACAAATCATTAAATCTAATCATGTAAACATTTTGAAATCTAGGAGCAGTAATAACAATATCATTTGTTTTAGAGTTAATAATTTTGCATTGGTTTGAAGATGAGTCAAACAAAATGTTTAAGCTAATATAACATAACTGACTTATTGAAATTAAATTTTTTTTCAAACCTTTAACATATAAAACATTTGAGATAGAAAATGATTTGTTACCAACTACTCCAATGTCGATTACTTTTCCCTTTCTGTTGTCTCCAAAAGTAACTACTCCTCCTTTCTTCATCTCCAGGCTAAGGAACTTTTATTTATTGCCTGTCATGTGCTTGGAACACCTTGAGTCCAAGTACCACACGTCTTCTTTATCCTTAGCCTGCCAACACACCTATAAAGAGGATGTGAGTAAAGATCCGGCTACCCAAGTGGTTCCTCCCATAGAATAGGTGGAAGCCTTAGGCACCATGATTTGTTTGACTAAGCAGTATCCTGTCTTCCTACAAGTATGAGTTGTGTGACCAAACTTATAACATTTGGCACACTTGATGAAAGAAGTCGACAGATTCATTAAAGTAAATTTTGACCCTTTGTTGGAAGCTACAGAGACAGGGGGTTTATTGTTTTTAATCCGAAAATCAGATTTTGACCCTTTCCTGGAATTTTTCATATCGCTGGCGACAGTGGATGTTGTCGGGCGATAGTGCTCCGGAGAGTATCCAAGTCCAAATTTTCTAGAATCATAGTACTGGTTTCCCAAAATAATATTTAGATATTTTTGGCCCACGCAAAATTTGTTAGTGGCCATTTCTAAATTATGAACTTGTCCCCTTAATACATTATTTTCGGCAATTATGGTGCCGCAACGATTAGCGAAGGACTTCCTGCTTCTTTCCACTTGAGATTGAGAAAACTTTAGAGATCTCTCTAAGGCGTCTTTCTCTTTTATTAGGGTCTCAACCCGAGTCTGAGTCTTAGCGAGATCTTTCTCAAGCTCGAATATCTTTGTTAAGGAGGGACAATCCTCTTGACAGGATGCTTTCTCCTTTCCAAGAAAATTTACTTCATTTTTTAGTTTTTTATTTTCTTTAACTAATACTTTATTTTCAGATTTAATCAATTTAATTTCATGCAGTTTTTTGTCTAAAAACTCGCAAGTTCTCAAAAATTCTGAATATAAATCATCATTAGTTTCAAGAGTTACCTCAGTGTCGGTCTAGACACTGCTTCCTTCATCATAAGACGAAGCGCTCTTTCCCATCAAGCACATGTTGGCCTCCTCTTCAGTTTCTGACCCTGAACTGCTTGACTCGTCAGAAGTGGCATCATCCCATGTTTCAGCCTTTAGAACTTCCTTCTTATCTTTCTTTCTGTGCCGCTTCTCCTTCAGCTCTTTCAGATACTTTGAGCACTTGCTCTTTATGTGGCCAATCTTCCTGCAATGATAGCATTCAGGTGGTGGTCTATCTTCATCATCCTCTCCTTCAGCTTGCAACTTTCCTTTCCTATTCCCAGATTCTTGCCTCTTGAAAAATCTCTTGAAAGAATTTCTTCTTTCAGGATTTCTCATAAATCTCCTGAATTTCTTCACAAACAAGCTCTCTTCATCTTCATCATCATTTCATCGAACTCGCTTTCCTTCTCCTTCTTGGACTTCAATGCCAAAGATTTCTTTCTTGGCTCCAAGCTATACACTTGTTGTTGAATCCTCAACTCTACTTTATGAGTTTTCAAGTTTCCTATGAGATTCTCAATTTGGAGAGACTTTAGATCGTGTGACTCTGAGATGGCAGTCACTTTAGGATTAAACTTCGGGGGAAGCGATCTAAGTATTTTCCTCACCAAATCTCCATTTAAGAAATTCTTCCCTAGAATCCTCGAGTCGTTTACTATCTTGCTAAACCTCGTGTACATGGAGTCTACATCTTCATCAACCTCCATTTTGAACTTCTCAAACTCTGATTCTAGCTGGAAAAGCTTTGAGTCCTTTACCTGCGATGTTCCTTCATGAGTAACTTCAAGAAGATTCCAAATATCATATGCAGTATCACATGCAAATAAACCATTAAATTCAGTCCTATCTAACGCACAAAATAAAGCATTCATTGCCTTAGAGTTATTCTTACATCGAAGCTTATCTACTTCATCCCATTTGGCCTTGGGTTTTTCCATAGAGACACTTCCTACAACAGTTATAAGAGCAGTGTAGCATGTTACTACCATGCCCCAAACATCGATATCTAGTGTTATTAGAAAGCATCACATTCGAGCTTTGTAATAGTTATAGTCAGTGCCCGTGAATAAGGGAGGTATACTAATTCCTTGCCCATCAGAAAACGCGTTGTTGTTTTGTGCCATTACTCCTGGTTGTGTAACCGTTTTTGGAGTAACCTGGCTCTGATACCAAGTGTTGGATCTTGTGGTGCCCTTAGTGGGGGGGGGGGGGGTGAATAAGGGTTCTTTTAATTTTGTCTTAAAAATTAAACAAACTTTACTAGAAGAATAACATCAATATAATTGAGAAGTGCAAATGTATACTAGTAAAAAAACAATAATGATATATTAAAAGGAGATAAATTGAATACAAAGTGTCTCTATAGAGCTAGAGATAAAGGCTCATGAAATAAATAATTTGCTATTGTTTTCGCCTGTTCTTCTACAAAGAACTGGCAGGCTAAAGCATATCTCTTCCTAGATCTTGCTACTAGCCTCCCCCTAGATCTAACCACGATCTAGTCACTGCACACAAGGCAACGATTTCTCCCTAAGCCACACAAGGCAATGATTTCTCCCTAAGCCACACAAGGACTTGGACGCCACTCACAAGGTGACGATTCTCTCCTAAGCCACACAAGGAGCTAGACGCCACACACAAGGCGGCGATTTTCTCTACCGATTACATTGAGAAAGTAAAATAAAAGAACAAAGACAAATTGAACACTTTAGGCTAGACACTCCCTTCAAATAATGCTCTGAAGATGCCGACGAATCCTTGCTAGAGTTGCTTCGAATGCTTCGCACGTGCCGTCAATCTTTCGCGCTTTTGGCCTTCTTGAGAGTATGGAGTATCTCTGAGTTCTGGATCTCTCTGAAACGTCAATGCAGGAAAATACACTCCAGGTAATGAAATTCGTGATTTTCTCAGAAAATGAAAGGTTTTTATATTCTGGCGCTATCGCCGAGCGATACTGGGTATCATCATCTGGGGATATCGATAACCATTGCCACGTGTCCCCCGAACTCCTCATTGTCACATCGCATAAATGTTGAGCCCCGAATCGTGCACTATCGCCGAGCGATACCGGTTATCAATGTCTGGCGATAGCGAAATAACAGAAGCCACGATTTCGTCGAGCGTCCAGCAGAAATGTGTCGAGTGGCGCTATCGCCTGTTGGCGATACCCAATATCACCTGCTGGCGATAGCGAAATAACAGAAGCCATGATTTCGTCGAGTGTCGAGCGAAAATGTGTCGAGTGGCGGTGTCGCCTGTTGGCGATACCCAATATCGCCTGGAGATATCTCCCGTGTTCAATTCTGACCCGATTCAGCAACAAAACGAAATTAGCTATAGACCTGTGTTATCTGCACACCAAAAACATCCAAATATCAAATACAAACAAGATTTGTTATTAGCAAACTAAGGAAGTGTGGAATGCATGCTCCAACAGGATCAACCTCCTATTGAGGAGTAGGTAGCTGTTGTTATAGATCAGCTGTCAGAATTGCTGATCAGTTTGTCCTAAGGACAATGCACAGACTAAGGGGGAGATTATGTATGACTTATTCATAATCTTCTCAGAGTTTGAGAAGGACTGCTGCTGCTGAGAAAACAATCCTGATTTTAGAGAAGAGGAAACGTTAGCACAAGTGGAACTATGTTTGCAGCTAGTTCAAATGTTGCAGGGTTGTGTTGTATCAATATATCAACACAAAAGGTATGACACCTAATTAAGTAGATTGATCAGTAGGATAATTTCCTTAGTATTATCAACATGGGAATTTGGCTGGGATCAAGAGATAAACTCTCTCATGATCCTTTCTCCTCCCTCTATAGATATACCTAATGAAGAATCCAGAAAGGGGGAGATGTATGACAATACATAAGTGGGAGATATAAAAGCAATATTTAACATGACTAGGTCATGTTTTGTAAGTTCACATTACATGAAAAAATTCAGGTAGTATGAGGAATGCAATGACTGAAATACATGTTGAGCCATGATTGGGTCAGAGCATATTGTGAGGGAAGGTGGTTTTAGAAGTGCTCCATTTAATATCAAGTGGTATTAAGGAGAGTGCATATTACAATTAAATGGAGTACATTGAGGATGCATTGACTTAACTTATTGAGTCAATATAAATAAATGTAGTACATTGACCTAAGTTATCGAGTCAATACAATTAAATGGAGTACATTGAATTAATATAGCACAAGCTAGGAGATGTAGTAGATATAATCTACAGCTTTCAGCTACATGAAATTATTCGACATATTATATTTATGCTTCTTAGTTTTGCTAGGTGTTCTGTCTTCTTCAAATAGGGGGAGACTATTGGGTCCCATTACCCACAATGTTACCTAGATTGGATTTGAAGAGTCATCACCATCAACACTAAGAGCATGGTTTTATTTGATGTATGCTTAAGTTTAATGATTGCATGACGTCCATATAACAATGATGGGAGATATATAGCTTAAGTGGCTGTTGGAACCATACTTGTGATTTGGGCTAGGTTCACTGTTAGGATTGTTAAGATGACCCAACATGTATAGTCTAGGGTCATAAGTTATTTCCAGGGTTAAGGTCAGTCACATCAGGTTAGATAGTTGGAACCTACTTTCAGAATACTTCAGAGACAGAAGACTTTAGAGATAAGGCATTTTAAAAAATGTAGAAAAGGCGTTCGACGATAGCTGAACTCAGCTCGACGATCGTAGATCTCAGATCGACGAACTCAGAATTCCTTCTTTGAGTTGAGCTCAACGAAAGTCTAGCTGAGATCGACGAACTGTGATCTCATATAAGAAGTCAGCTCAACGAAAGCTGAGATCCGGTCGACGAATTCCGATCTTTTCTCAAAATCTCATCTCGACGAAAGCCATCATCAGTTCGACGAACTCCAGGTTAAGGTCGACGAAATGTATGCGTTGTTCGATGATTTCCAGACAGTGTCTTATGTAGTTAGAAGAATATTTTCAGGCTCAATTTCAGGATATTCTGAAGGCAGAATATTTAATGGCTTAATTGCAGGCAGCCATAACTCTAATATTTAATGCTTAATATTCTTAGGAATATAGCTGTTTAGAGGTAACATTAAATATGGATTCAATCATAGAGTTCTTATTTCCATTCTAACCAATTTCCAAGTGAGTTACCTTCTTGGGAATTCTCTAGCCGTTTCAGGATTAATGAATTCAAATATTTGAATTCTTCTCTTAATTAAGATACTGAGGCTCAAAAGGTTTCTGCAATAGAAACAGAAAGAGATAGAAATATCTTGTTCATCATCTTCAATTTCAAGCTTTTCTTCCAGCAACACTTCTTCAATCTGAGACCAAAAGTTTAATCTCTCAGAAATATTTAGTGGAAGATGAAGTTCTCATAGAAGACCTACACCCTAAAGCAAATCTTCCAATCCTGATCAAATTTATACAACTCTGGGGGAGCTTTGACAACATCAAAAAATCGACTAGTCTTCTCAGAGATTTGAGACAGAGAAGACAACATCATTTTTATTTTCTTTCAATGTGTACAGGGTTATAACTCCCTTCAAAAGTTAAACCTTTTGGTTCACAAGTCACCTGATCAAAAGACTTGGGTTTGGTTTTTGGTCACCTGATCAAAAGCTCAAAGTGTTACTAAATCTCTAATAGAAAATAGATCTTGTTGTGACAAGGTACCTTATAAAAAACCTATGGTGATAGGGCACCTGATCAAAAACTTATGGTGGTAGGGCAGCTGAGCAAAAAACTATATTGAATTCCTACCAGGGTGGTATAAGAGTGGATGTACCCAGGTTTATTAGGGAACCACTATAAATTCCTTGTGTTGTCTGATTGTGCTTTTTTCTATTTATTTTCTGTGCTGTGATATTTCTCTTTATATATATAAATATAAATATATATATATATATCACCTATTTTAATCCGCAGTAAAAACAAAGTAAAATTTTAAAATATTCTATTCACCCCCCCCCCCCCCCCCATCTAGAGTTAGTTAGATCTATCCCTCACTTTCAATTGGTATCAGAGGGCTGGTTCTTTGGTATCACAGGCTGACACCTGAACCAAAATATCTTTTATAGATTTTATCTACTCTAGTTTATCTTTTATATCATGGCACAAAATAAGTAGTATTCAAGCACCAGACGTCTAGTGTGCAATCTTAATAAGTTTTCACTTTGGAAGGCAAGGATTAGGCTTTATATGAATTCCATTGATGAAGATATATATAATTACATTTTGACAGGTCTGCGACTACCAGTGGCAACTACAAGCACAAGTGATGTACGACCACCTGAGTGGACTGAAGCACGGAAGAGGGCTAAGATTGTTGATGCTAAATAATGAATATTCTGACCCAAACTATGTCTGATGTCATATTCTAGAAGGTTGCTAAATGTACTTCAGAAAAGGCCATTTGGGACTCCCTAAATGCTATGGTAGTAGGATCTGCTGATGAAACTAAATATAGGAGATCACACTTGATCTCGCTGTATTAGAATTTTAAGAAGGAAGAGTAAGAGTCAGCTACAGATATGTATAATAGACTCAGCCTCATAATCAATGAGCTGAAATCTCTAGACAAGGACATCTCATTAACAGAGATATATGACAAGATCCTTATGTGCTTCCCTAGCATATGATACTCTAGTGTCTGGCCAATCAAGGAAGCCAAAAGCCTAAATGAGATTTCTACTGAAACCTTATTGGGAAAGCTCAAGTCTTATGAGCAGCTCATCGTGATCAGAGAAGCTGAGCAAAGGACTTCCTTTTCAACAAGGAAAGAGCAAAGCATTGCTTTCGAAGCATGTGAGATGCAGAAGCCATTCCAGACAATGAAGATCTATTGATTCTCTTGGATAAGAGATTCTACAAGATGACAATGATGGATTTCAGGAGAAGATCTTCCTAAAAAAGATGATAACCCACGATATGATAAAACCAATACTAAATACATAGTTTACTATGGATGCAGGAAACCTGGACACATATTACCAGAGAGTCCAAAAACTCAGAAGAAAGACAAAAGAAAGGAGAAAGACTCCATGAAAAATTACAGCAAGCCCTCCTACAGCAAATACAAAAAGAAGGACAGAGGATTTGTTACTAAGACTTGGAGTGAATCTGAGTCAGAATCTTCATGCAACTCCAGTGAGGATGAAGAAGATGTCAAGGCCAGAGAGATCTGTTTGATGGCAATTAATGCATCTTGCAGCAACACTGAAGCAGCTAATTCAAAAGTAGACAACTCAGAAGATGAATATGTTTCAGAAAAATATCAGGTAATCTCAACCCTTGATTTTAATTCTGAACAGTTTAAAACTGATTACTTATTATTATGTAAAGACTTGATTAAATCTGAGAAGAAAATCAAACTCCTTAGAGAGAAGCTAATTGAATTTGATAACTTATTTTCTGAAAGCTCAAAACTTAAAGAAGATTTAAAAATTGCAAATGAACATATACTATCTTTAGACAATAAATTAAATAAGGCTAAGCAATTAGAAGAATCTATTAATGGGAGAAGTATCAAATTGATGGATATCACAAGCACAATTACTGTCAGGCTTAATGGTAAACAGGGCTTGGGAGCTTCATCTAATCAGCCTCCTCGATTACAGAAAAATACATTATTTACTCCTATAAAATTTATTTCTTCCAAAGGAAAAGAAAACGTATATGATATAGATAAAGCTTCTAAAGTATCACAAAAGAATCAACCCTAGAAAATTATAGAAACACAAAAGAAAACGAAAATTTTTAATAAAAATTATGTTCAACATATTTCATCGAACCAAGCTCGACAAATTGAATATGGTTCGTCGAACTCAGATCAACGAACTATGAATGCAAATTTCCAGTATAATTATTCATCTAACTGTGCTCGATGAACTCAATATGGTTCATCGAACAGCGATCGACGAACGTGGGGCGCATAGAATGAATACATTCATTCTGTGAACGGAGTTCGACGAACTCATCCCTATTCATCGAACGCAGACTGACGAACTAATTACAATTCGTCAAACAAGTTTCTTATAGCATAAACTTTAATTCTTTTCAAAATTTTAATCAAACTAAAGCCTTATTTAACACTTTTACTCAGTGGATCATTCCTCCTAGGATATATCATCCACTAGGTTATAAGGACCAACCTGAATTTTCTTATAATTCTAGTTAAAAATATGAAAGAAATCAAGGACCCAAGGTTACCTGTGTCAAGAACACCTAATTTATTTTTATGCAGGTGAAGAACTATCCTACCACAGAGGAACATTGCTACTTGGATAGTGGATGTTCAAAACACATGACATGATGTAAAGATAACCAGCTAATTTCAAAGAAAAGCTTGGACCAGAAGTGATATTTGGAGAATCCAACTGTGGACAGATAGAAGGATATGGAATTGTCAAAGTTGGAGCAGTTACCTTCAGGAAGGTAGCCTATCTAAGTGGTCTCAAGCATAACCTAATTGAAAGATAATAGTTGCCAACCTAAATCACCTAGAGGGGGGTGAATAGGTGAGTTGTGCGTCTTTTTGCGGAATAAAAAAAATCTCAACCAAAGCACAGATCTATCTACCAAACAAGCAAACACAGACGAGGCAAGATTTATAGTGGTTCCCCAACCATGGGTACATCCACTTTCCCTCACCGATCTAGTAATATACTAGACTCGGCTACTCCACTATCTCGGATTGAAAAACAATCCTACCCTCGGAATAACGTTCCTACAAACTCGATCCACAAATGGATCCACACTCGGAAGGCAAAACTTCCTACAATCTCGGAGTTGAAAACTCCTACACTCGGAGAAATCTTCTCCTACAATAATAAAATAAAGCAGTACAGAAATACAAACATTAAATTCTCTTGTTCAGATCTGCAATAGTAAATCAGAAATTCCTTCTTCTAGGCATGCGACTTTATCAGAATATTGAAGAAGAATCTCGGCAATATCAGATCTGGAACTTCTCGACTTTACACG
Organism: Platanthera guangdongensis; assembly: GCA_039583875.1. NCBI lineage: Eukaryota > Viridiplantae > Streptophyta > Magnoliopsida > Asparagales > Orchidaceae > Platanthera > Platanthera guangdongensis. The sequence continues at coordinate 91,685,360 of CM077166.1, forward strand.
ATCGAATGAGAAGATGAAGCATTGAGCGGAGATCTCGATCTGTAGAGTGTTCTTAATCTGAATCCTCTGAAAATAAGAAACCTTAGCCGGTCTGAAATTAGCGATGGCGGCGGCAGCGAGTTTTTGGTTCTTGCAGAGAGAGAGAGGAGACAGAAATCTTTTTGGAAAGTACGGCTACAAAAACTTTCTTAGAATAATTTTCTTTGAAAAACTTAGGGTTTGTCAGATTAGACAAGTCCTTTTATAGGAGACAAGAAGATTAAACTTAAATGAGTCATAATGAGAGAGACACGTGGACCAATCACGTCAGAGTTTAAGAATAAGACCGCTAGGTCTGGACTTAAAGAATTTCTGAAAAAGTCAAAGTAAATTACTCGAGTCAAGCAGAACTACTCAAGTATATGCAGCACTACTCGAGTAGGTAGAAGATGACTACTCGAGTACATGAGAAAAATTACTCGGGAGAAAAAGAAATCATTACTCGAGTACATGGAGTCAACTACTCCAGAAAATAAGAATTCAAGGAATCAGCTACTCGAGTAACAAGAATAACTTACTCGAGTACTTAAGAACTTACACGAGAGTTGGAGTAAATTACTCGAGTACAAGAAATACTACTCTAGTATATAAGAATGAACTACTCGAGAGAAACACTTAGAAAAAATTTTGGAACAGGAAAACAGAACTACTCGAGTATACAACGTGAAATACTCGAGATAGAATGAACTACTCGAGTATATAACCTGAACTACTCGAGTAATTCACTTAGAGAAATTTTCTAGAATAGAATTCTGGATTACACGGGTAAAAGCATTGGACTACTCGAGTAGTATATGAACTACTCAAGTATATGATTTAGTCTACTCGAGTAAGTAGGAACTACTCGAGAGTCAGAATCCAATTACTCGAGATATAAGATAGAGCTACCCCAATATATATAATACTACTCGAGTATTTCACTTAGACAAATTTGAGAAGAGAAAATCTGAAAACTCGAGAGATAAAAGGAAACTACTCGAGTATACAAGATGAACTACTCGAGAGCCATAATTGGACTACTCGAGTATATTTTAACTACTCGAGTAAGTGAATTACTACTTGAGTATAAACTCAGTAACTTACTTGAGTAAGTAAGGGACTACGCGAGTACTTTACTTAGGAAAATTTTTCTGACAGATTTTTTTCTTCTAGGGCAAATCAGCATCAAGTCTTTTCACATAGTCCTAGAGCTTGAATATGAAGTGTATTCCAATAGAGAGGCTACACATGAGTCAACACTTTAGAACACACAATGAGGGATTACATTGTATGGTCCTGTGTTTGGTGACCCATTGTAGACTGACATTGGTCTACACTTCCCATTAGAATCCTGCAAACACATAACTCAAACCAAGCATCAAATACAACTTAATTCATCTTAGTTCAAGGGTGACTTCATCAAATCTGAGTTAGTGTGGATACAATACCCAACAATCTCCCCCTATTTGTAGAAGTCAAAAACCCTTTACACTAAGGTGAGTTATGGACATAAAAGGAATGCTAAGTAATAAAGAAGTGTAAGCAATCTAGGAACTATGAAAAAGATAATAAGATCCAAAACTTTGAATTATATAAATATGATTATCCAGAAATATCATTAACAACTAAAATCCATTTCCATAGCTCATGAGTATTTTGGGCTAGCTCTAATGATGTTGCTTGTCTTGTTTCTCTTGCTGTCTTCTATGATAGCTGTAAGGTTTAGGATAATACTTGGGAGGTCTGGGAGGAGCAGCTGTATTATTTCTTCAATATTCTCTGTCATAGGTCCTCCTTTTGGTCATGGACTTCTCATACAACTCCCATTCATGGGAACTGTAGTGAATGTTCCTGCTCTCATGGAAATCCAAAACTTATTTAAGAGTTTCCAGGATGAGAGACTTGGAAGTGGGAGACCAGACCTCAGCATGTTCAGGAGCATTAGCAGGAACAGACTTGCTAGCAGAAGGTCCTTCACCGTATTTCCTTTTCTTCTTATAAGTCAGTATCTCAGGAGGGGCTTTGAGAAAGATATCAGCAGGATCATCTTCCCAATCCTGAGCATAAGAGTCTGGAGGAGCAATAGAATCACCAGGCCTTGGAGAAAATGTGGGTTGCAGAGGAGGAGCAGGAGCAGGAGCATCAGCAGTAGCTAGTGGGTTCAGGTGATGTGGAATAATGTTAGGATCAGCAGCAAATTCTGGAAGAATCTGGTTGTTCATCCATACAGCAGTGTCATAAGTGTGGAATTTGACACTATATATCTGAACTAGAACATCATCATGGACCTCTTTAACTTTGGCTTCCCATAATTCTTTCTGGAGGGCATCAGATTTTTCTAAATATTCTTTAACCAACCTTTCCCCCTTTTTGACTTCAACAGATAGCTGGGAGATGGCATCATCTTTGAAAGTTCCAACTTCCTCACAAATCTTCATCTTGGTTGCTTCAGCCCTTTTGTCCAATTCCATTTGATTATTGGCAAGAGTCAGAGCTTTCTCCATTACCTGTCCAACACTGGTGATGGTGTGGTCTAAGGCTTTGCCACCAATTTGGAAGAGATGTTTGAGCTGATCAGTATTATGCTGGATCTCAGCAAATCCTCTGCTTATCTCAGTTTCTAGAGCAGTTACCTTGTCTGTGACAGTCTTGATACAAGTATCAAAGTATGATCTCTGGTCTTGAAGAAGAAGTACAATCTGATTCATCAAGTCTGTGGAGGCAGGAGCTGTAGCAGGAGGAGGAGCAGAAGTTGATGGAGCAGAAGGAACAGGAGGAGCCATCCATGGAGCTATTTCAGAGAGAGTGACTGAGCTCTGAGCTCTTATAGTGGGTATCATGGCATCCTCTTCATGCATTATCTGAGGGTTAGTAAAATCCAAATTCCTGAGACGAGCTTCAGCTGGATCAGGTGAGAGCTCATCAAAAATAAGAATTGGTTCTTGCTGTTCTTTGGGGGCATCAGAAGATTTTGCTGGAGGAGTGTCTGGAGATTGTACAGGAGTTGGGTCCTTGGGAATTTCAATGGATGGAGCTGGAGGAGATAGAGGAGGAGGTGGTTCATCTGCAGTTAACTCTTCTATCATTTCATTTATGGCAGCATCAGTAGAAAGGAGCGCTTCTTGAACCTGTTGATCTGAGAGGATATCTTTTGGAGTGACTGGTGATGGAGTGGGTGGAGGAGGAGTAGGTGTCCTGGCCTGAACAGTAGGAACAGGCTCTCCCTTAATAGTTGCACCAGAGGATCTGGGGACCTGAGATGGAGAAGGAGATGGAGTCCTGTCCTCTGTGTCTATAGCTTCAGTAACTTTGGTAGCTTGAGAGGGATTTTGCAACTTTAACTCCCATCTCTGGATGGATGAGATGGAGACCTTCTTCATGTGGTGAATGATAGTTCCTTTGGAGAAACTGAAAACCTCTTGATTGATCTCATGGAGAAGCAGGGAAATTATCCTTGCATAATTGGGGGATTTGATGCTATCTTTAATCTTGTGCAAGATTAGCATTCCAAACTGGAAGTTATTTCGGAAGACGATTGCTTGCATGATGTCAAAGTAGAAAAGAGGTATGGCCCTGATGGAGTGGGTTTTGCATAGAAGAATCATACCAATGACATCAACCAAGAATTTGCCTTCTGCATTCTTGTCAGACCTATTGATGTAATGATTCTCAGGGTCCAGACCACAGGATAGACTTGTTTTGTCAGATTCTTCAGGCCCTAGATCATCTTCTTCATCCACAATCGTCATTCGAAGAAGTTGAGCCACAGACGTTTTGGTGAGTTTGATCTTTATGCCTTTGACTTTGGATTTGAGGATGGTGCCATTGCGCTTGACCTTGACATTCTTGAAAAACTCTGCAACTTTGGGGAAGAGGATATGACATGGTTCTTTGAGAACGAATGTTAATCCGGTGCTGTCGAGCAAAATCAGAAGATTATGGAAATCGTCGGATAGGTCGGCAATTCTTTGACGACTAATTCCGAACCAACACCGATCTTGGATGAGGCGGCCATGATTCAGAATTCTTGGAGATGCAGAAATCTTAGAAAATGTCGACGGGGAGACGGAAAGGACGTGACTCTACAACTGATGGAGGAAGGTGAAGAGGCAGGCGGGTACTCGAGAGATGGAAATGATTTCATGTAGATGAAATTTCCGGATTTTCTTGTTTATATAACCCTATGTTTTGGTCTAATTATTTGGAAAAAAAATACTGAAGTAAACCATAGAATAGGCGGCATAAGCCTTTGGTTTGCGCATAAGAAAATTTGAATAAGATATGACTCGGCACATACACGAGTGAGGAAATATCTCGAGTAGATAAGTCTGGAGTTATTCGGGTAAGTATACAGAAGTACTCGAGTAGATGTATGGAAGTACTCACGTAGGTCAATGAGGTACTCGAGTAAGTGAAGTTGACTACTCGAGTATGTCAGTGTGCTACTCGAGTAGGTCAAGTCGACTATACGAGTATATCATTCCACTACTCAAGTAGGTCAAGTTGAATACTCGAGTATGTCATTCTACTACTCGAGTAGGTCATATACTTACTCGAGTATGCTGTTACTTACTCGAGTCAAAACCTTTGACTTTTGGAAAACTCCAACTTTTGCCTAACCTTTGAGCCTTGAGCCTTCTTGAAAGTCCAGCCTCTTCTAGTCTTCCTTGTTGAGCATCCCAAGTTGTGTTTTGAAGAATGAGAACTTGGTCTCGTCCAGCGGATTCGTGAAAATATCTGCAATTTGCCTATCTCTAGGGACATATTGAAGGTCTATGTCCCCATGCTACACATGCTCCCGGATGAAGTGATACCTTAGCTCTATTTGCTTTGTTCGGCTATGCGAGACTGGGTTGTTGGTTATTGCTATTGCGCTGGAGGAGTCGCAAAACAATGGAATCTTTGCAAGCTTCATGTTGTAGTATTTGAATTGATTCTTTATCCACAGTAACTATGCACAGCAACTGCCTGTAGAGATGTACTCTGACTCGGCCGTTGAGATTGCCACACAATTTTGCTTCTTGCTACTCCAGGAGATAAGCCTTCTTCCAAATAATTGGCAAACTCCCTGAAGTGCTTTTCCTGTCGTCTTTGCTACTTACAAAATCTGTATCTGAAGAACCTATTAGTTCCCTATCATTACTTCTTGGAAACCATTAGCCAAGATTTGGTGTACCTTAAGGTATCTCTAAATCCGCTTTGCAACAGCATAGTGAGATTCCTTAGAGTTCACCTAACATCTAGCACAGACACATGTTGAGAACATTATGTCAGGTCTACTTGCAGTAAGGTAGAGCAAGGATCCAATAATGCTTCTGTACTTGGTTTCATCAAAAGGTTTCCCTTTTTCATCCTTGTCTAGAGACATTGTTGAACCAATTGGAGTCCTCATCGAGGTTGTGTTCTCCATTCCGAATTTCTTAATTAGCACTTTGGTGAACTTGGTCTATGTGATGAAAATTCCATCTTCAGACTGTTTCACTTGAATCCCTAAGAAATACTTCAGCTCGCCCATACTGCTTTTTTCAAACTTCCCTTGCATAAGTTTTGAAAACTTCTTGCAGAGGTTGTCATCAGTAGAGCCAAAAATAATGTCGTCGGCATAGATTTCCACTAGCAAAATCTTGCCTTTAATTTCCCTAAGAAATAATGTCTTGTCTATCTTTCCGCTTGTGAACTTGTTCTCAAGTAGAAAGCTATACAACATCTCATACCAAGTTCGAGGAGCTTGTTTCAGACCATACAATGCTTTATGCAGTAAATAAACGTAATCAGGAAAGTTAGAGTCAACGAAACCTAGAGGTTGTTCCACATACACCTCTTCCTTTATGTCACCATTAATGAAGGCAGACTTCACGTCCATCTGGTAGACAGTGAAGCCTTTGATTGCAGCATATGCTAGGAATAACCTTATAGCCTCCAGCCTTGCTACTAGAGCGTACATCTGGTCGAAGTTGATTCCTTTTCTTGACGATAACCTTTGGTGACAAGTCTGGCCTTGTTCTTTACTATCGTTCCATCCTCGTCCATCTTGTTCCTATAGACCCATTTTGTCCCAATGACGTTCTTACCTTTGTTTCTTGGAACAAGCTTCCATACTTTGCAGCGCGTGAACTGGTTCAGTTCTTCTTCCATTGCCATTATCCACAATGCATCTGAGTTTGCTTCCTCAAACTTCTTTGGTTCAACCTGCGAGAGAAAACTTAAATATAGATTCTCATTAGTTGTACCTCTACGAGTTCTGACACCATCTCGGTGATCTCCTATGATCTGATCCATGGGATGATCCTTCAAATGTCTGAGCTCTAGAGTCCCTGCATCTGGATTGTCTTCTATCACCGGAGTGAATTCTTCATCTTGGATGACTTCTTCATCTTGATCATCAGCCTCTCCAATAGGGGTTGGAGTGGTGATCTTGATGAACTTTTCACCTTTTTCTTCGGACGGTTCATCCAAGCTAATTTCTTTCAGCTTTGCACCTGCATCTTCAATAAGCATACTAGAAGAGTTGCTTTCCAGCAAGCTCGTCTCATCAAATACAACATGTATCGATTCTTCTACCACCAGGGTTTTTCTATTAAAAATCCTATATGCCTTACTATGGCTACTATAACCTACAAAATACCTTCAAAATTCTTTCCGCTATACTTATTAGTATGATACTTGCCATTGTTTAGCACGAAGCATTTACAGCCAAAAATTCTAAAATATGAGACAGTTGGTTTCCTGCCCATCAGAGGTTCGTAAGGTGTTTTATCGTGGTTTTTGTTTATGAGGGCTCGATTTTGCACGTGGCATGCAGTGTTGACGGCTTCAGCCCAAAAATATTCCGGAAGTGAAGCATCACTCACCATGGTCCTGCAGGCCTCTATGAGCATTGTATTCCTTCTCTCGGCCAATCCATTTTGTTGTGGAGTACGAGTAGAGGAAAACTCATGAAAGATACCTAGGCTTTCAAAAAATTCTATTATGCCCCAGACTTAAACTCTGTTCCATTATCACTCTGATTTTTACTATGGAGTAGTTGTACTCATTATGGACTTGCCTGACAAACTTATTAAAGATGTCGAAGGTATCTTACTTGTGTTTCAGAAAGAACACCCACGCAAAGTGCGAGTAATCATCAACAATTACCAACGTATAATCCTTACCTCCCAAGCTTCTAATTTGCAGTGGACCAAACAAGTCCATATGCAGTAGATGAAGACATCTATTAGAATCCTTTCCAATAATGCTTTTAAAGGTAGCCCTTCTTTGCTTGCCTTTTACACATGCATGACAAGTTCTATCTTTGACGTACTTGACATTTGGGGCATCACGTAATAAGTTCATTGAAAATAATTTATTAATAGTTTTGAAATTAATATGTGCTAATTTCTTTTGTCATTGGTCACCAAGAGACGCACTATCTTTTTGCTAAAAAGCACACTGGTGTCGAAAAATCTATACAAATTAAATTTAAACTGAAAATGTTTCTGCTTTGAGTGCCAGATAGAATCATTTCCATATTGTCAACTGATTTTATCAAGCACTTGTCAGCGTGAAACTCAACTATGTATCCTTTATCGCAGAGTTGGCTTATGCTTATAAGGTTATGTTCCAAACCTTCAAGGTAAGCCACATCTGAGAAGGATACATTACCGTTAGTAATCATACCATGGCCTCTAGTATTTCCACGGTCTGAACCTCCAAAGATGACCTTCAGTCCATTCATAACTGGAGTAAAATTCTGAATAAGGCTTCTTCCCCCGGTCATATGCCGAGAGCATCCACTGTCCAAATACCAGATTGGCATTTTGTTGGCCTTTGGACATTCATGCAATCACAATCAGTTAGCCTTAGGAACCCAAATACGTTTGGGTCCTTGGTCTCGGGTTAGAACACTCCCCCTATGAATATTAGCATTAGGAGTGGTCTTCCTCATATTGCCAACTTGTGGGGTTGCAGCATTTCTAGGATTAAACCAACAATCAATGGCAAAGTGACCTATTCTGCCACAACACCAACAATCAAATCTATTGTATCTTCGCCTTAAGTTTTCCTGCTTGAACTTTCGGAATTATGGTCTAGCAGGGGTCGCATTCTTGGAGGAGTATGCCTCATGATGATGGCAATCATATGGCTTCTTCTCCTTTACAGGTTTTCTACAACAGGCTTTGCCTTTGATGCCTTCTTGAAGTCATGGCCATGATTGAAAGGGCCATAGCTCTGAAGAATGACTTCTTCATAAAGTGCCTTAAAGACACTTTTGCCAAAGTTTCTTGGTCGAGTCCATCCTTGATAACATGACTTTGGCTCTACATAGGTAGTCCTAGCAAAGTGCCCGTAGGATGAGTCAAAATCAAACTCATTTGAAGGAAATATAACCTTCTTGAACGTGCTCTGATCTTGAGGGGCTTTCCCCTTCTCTTTGGCTAAGGACTTTTTGGCGGCCTTAATTCTTTCGTTGAGCCTTATTTCTCCTAGAGGATTTACTAGGAGCTTCTTCATGGCCTAATCCTGCACCCTTGGCCTTGGCTGGGAATTCAACAACGAATGGAAGAACTGTCTTGGGATTCGAGAAACTTTCAACTAGTTTCTTTTCAGCAGCAAGTTGGGCTTCTAGTTCCTTGATGATTTTCGCTTTGAGGTCAAGGTGCTCAAGAGCCTTGTTATATTCTTCGATAGCATTATTGAAGTTTTCTTCGAGCGAATCAGTCTTTGTGACTTTCTCTCTCAAGATGCTCTCTTCAGCTTCGAGAGACATTATCTCTTAAGCCTGAGTTTTCACGACTCGGCGACATTTGTCGTAAGCCATGATTAACTCCTTATATTGAGCCATGAGTTCTGACTCATCGTCACAAGAGCTATCCTCACAATCTTGTTCAGAAACTTCACAATCAGAGAGAGGGGTGTGAGAGTTTAACTTACCAGTGAACTGGCGCTCTTGTTCATCATCAGTTTGAGCCATGAGTCCAAAATAGGCTTCTTCTTCTTCACTAGACTCAGATGAGTCAGAGTCACTAAGAGTTTTGCCCTTTTTGTCCATCAAGCTCTTCTCTGTCCTCTTCTTGCTGTACACTGACTTCTTTTCCTCTCTTCTACCACCCTCCTTCTTCTTGTGAGGGCAGTCAGCGATGACGTCTCCTGGCTTATTACAACAATAACAAATAATGTCAGTCGAAATATGTTTGTTTTGTTTAGTATTATACCTGTCATGGCTACTTGAGCCTTTTCTTTGCCGATCACCATCGCGTCATGATCTTCTATAAGAGGCATCCTTGTCTTTCCATTTCTTCTTCTTGTTCAAGAATTTCTTGAACTGCCGAGAGAGTAGTGAGAACTCTCCTTCTGATAGTTCAGAGCCTGAGGTGCTTGGCTCTGAGGTTTCTTCTTCACTAACTTCTGGTGCTGGAGTAGGAGGAACAGCCTTGGACTTCTTAGAGGTGTCTGCCTTTAAAGTAACAGACTTCTCTTTGAATGCAGACATATTTTTCTCTTCTTCAGCCTTCCTGGTGTTGAGTTGGAGCTCATAGGACATCAAATTCCAGAAGAGATTCTGAGGATCTGTCTCGCCCAATTTTCCAAACTCCCTTATAGCACAGACCTTGTTATCCCATCCTTAGTCAGGGATCTCAGGAACTTATCGTTCAATTCTCCATTTGTGAAGACTCTGCCGTATACCCTTAGCCCATTCACTATCTTGAAGAAGTTATCAAATTTGTCAGCAATGGTTTCTTTGTTTCCTTGTCGGAAAGCCTCATACTTCTAATTAAGTAGGGATCTTCTATCATCCCTCACTTCTTCGGTACCTTCCATCAAGGTAACTAATGACTTCCACATCTCCTTTGCAGACTGACAGTGAATTAGATTTTGCAGCATTGAATCATCGACTGCGCTTGCTATGATATTTTTCACCTTTTTGCCAATGATACAAGTGTAATCTCATCCTTATCTAGATCCATAAGTTTCTTGGGGACTTTCTTAGTTGTATCTATAGTGGATACGACCATGGGAATATAAGGACCTTCTTCAACTATCATGAAGATCCTTGGATCCACAGCTTCCATGAAGAACCTGATTCTCTCTTTCCACATAGGGAAATTATTTTTGTTGCACAAAGGAAGCTTGGCAAAATCTTTAGCCTTGTCCATTTGGTAGATCTCAAATGGCAACTATTTAAGGATCTGATCAAGGTGTTAACCTTTTAACGATCAACCTCGCTCTAATACTAATTGAAAGATAATAGTTGCCAACCTAAATCACCTAAAGGGGGTGAATAGGTGAGTTGTTCATCTTTTTGAGGAATAAAAAAAATCTCAACCAAAGCACAGATCTATCTACCAAACAAGCAAACACAGACGAGGCAAGATTTATAGTGGTTCCCCAACCTTGGGTACATTCACTTTCCCTCACCGATCTAGTAATATACTAGACTCGGCTACTCCACTATCTCGGATTGGAAAACAATCCCACCCTCGGAACAACGTTCCTACAAACTCGATCCACAAACGGATCTAAACCTGGAAGGCAAAACTTCCTACAGTCTCGGAGTTGAAAACTCCTACACTCGGAGAAATCTTCTCCTACAATAATGAAATAAAGCAGTACATAAATACAAACAGTAAATTCTCTTATTCAGATCTGCAACAGTAAATCAGAAATTCCTTCTTCTAGGCATGTGGCTTTATCAGAATATTGAAGAAGAATCTCGACAATATCAGATCTGGAACTTCTCGACTTTACACGATCGAATGAGAAGATGAAGCATTGAGCGGAGATATCGATCTGTAGATTCTTCTTAATCTGAATCCTCTGAAAAGAAGAAACCCTAGCCGATCGGAAATTAGAGATGGCGGCGGCGGCGAGTTTCCGGTTCTTGTAGAGAGAGAGAGGAGACAGACATCTTTTTGGAAAGTACGGCTGCAAAAACTTTCTTAGAATAATTTTGTTTGAAAAACTTAGGGTTTGTCAGATTAGACAAGACCTTTTATAAGAGAGAAGAAGATTAGAATTAAATGAGTCATAATGAGAGGGACACGTGGACCAATCACGTCACAGTTTAAGAATAAGACCGTTAGGTCTGGACTTAAAGAATTTCTGAAAAAGTCAAAGTAAATTACTCGAGTGAAGCAGAACTATTCGAGTATATACATCACTACTCGAGTACGTAGAAGATGACAACTCGAGTACATGAGAAAAATTACTCGGGAGAAGAAGAAATCATTACTCGAGTACATGGAGTCAACTACTCGAGTAAATAAGAATTCAAGGAATCAGCTACTCGAGTAATAAGAATGACTTACTCGAGTACTTAAGAACTTACACGAGAGATGGAGTAAATTACTCGAGTACAAGAAATACTACTCGAGTATATAAGAATGAACTACTCGAGACAAACACATAGAAAAATTTTTGGAACAGGAAAACAAAACTACTCGAGTATATAACATGAACTACTCGAGATAGAATGAACTACTCGAGTATATAACCTGAACTACTCGAGTAATTCACTTAAAGAAATTTTCTGGAATAGAATTCTGGATTACACGGTTAAAAGCATGGGACAACTCGAGTAGTAGATGAACTACTCGAGTATATGATTTAGTCTACTTGAGTAAGTAGGAACTACTCGAGAGTCAGAATCCAATTACTCGAGACATAAGATAGAACTACTCGAGTATATATAATACTACTTGAGTATTTCACTTAGACAAATTTGAGAAGAGAAAAGTCTGAAAACTCGAGAGATAAAAAGAAACTACTCGAGTATACAAGATGAACAACTCGAGAGCCATAATTGGACTACTCGAGTGTATTTCAACTACTCGAGTAAGTGAATTACTAATCGGGTATAAACTCAGTAACTTACTCGAGTAAGTAAGAGACTACTCGAGTACTTTACTTATTAGGAAAAGTTTTCTGACAGATTTTCTTCTTCTAGGGGAAATCAGCATCAAGTCTTTTCACATGGTCCTAGAGCTTGAATATGAAGTGTATCCCAATAGAGAGGCTACACATGAGTCAACACTTTGGAACACACAATGAGGGATTATATTTTATGGTCCTGTGTTTAGTGACCCATTGTAGACTGACATTGGTCTACACTTCCGATTAGAATCCTGCAAACACATAACTCAAACAAAGCATCAAATACAACTTAATTCATCTTATTTCAAGGGTGACTTCATCAAATCTGGATTAGTGTGGATAGAATACCCAACACTAATATCCATAAGACAATTATTTGATGAAGGTTATCAGGTATCTTTCAATCAGTCTTCTTGTATTATTACTTCTGATAAAAACAAAACTATTGTTACTGGAATTAGACAAGGAAACATAAATGTAGTTAATTTAAAATCTACTAATTCAGAAATTTGCTTTTTTAACCAAATCAGTAACTCTAATGATTTATGGCATAAGAGACTAGGTCATGTAGGAATATTGCTAAATTATCTAGAGATAACTTTGTTAGAGGGCTGCCTTCTCGTTCTTACAAGAAGTATGAACTCTGTGGTGCTTTTCAATTAAGCAAACAAACTAAAAATAGTTTCAAATCCATTAATAAAAGTGATTCACCCAGGATTTTGTACTTTCTACATATGGACCTATTTGACCATATAGCTCTATAATTTTGGGGAGGAAAGTCATACACTCTAGTTATTGTTGATGACTTCTGTAGATTCACTTGTGTGTTATTTTTGAGAAACAAGTCAGATAACGTTATAGTTCATAAATATTTTCTTAAGAGCAACCTGAGTACTCTAATCAGGTTACATTGATCAGAAGTGATCATGGAACTGAGTTTGAATCTCTTCTCATGCAAGAATTTTGTGAGAATGAAGGTAGTAGGCATTGTTTTTCTGCTCCTATAACTCCTCAACAAAATGGGATAACTGAAAGAAAAAATAGAACCCTTATTGAATCTGCTGCGACATTGCTTGCAGATGCTTATCTGCCCCTATCATTTTGGGCAGAGGCTGTAAGCACAACAAATTATGTTCTAAACAGAAGTTTAATACATAAACTTAAGGGTAAGACCCCTTATGAGTTACTTAAAGGGAAGCAACCTAAACTAGGTTATTTTAAAGTATTTGGTTGTAAGTGTTATATTCATAATAATAATAAGAAACACTTAAGAAAATTTGAAGCAAAGGCTGTAGAGGGAATTTTCCTTGGATATTTCGAAGTCAGCAAGGCTTATAGGGTATTTAACAAATCAACATTAAAAATGGAACAATTTGTTCATGTATCTTTTGATGAAGCTAACATGTTTTATAAGGAGTAGGATTCTTCTACCAAAGACACTTTGCAGGTACCTTATCTGTGTGAGAAGTTGGATGATTTAAACCTTACCCAAGAGGTTGATGCAGTAGCCCCGAGCTGACCCCTCTCGGTTGGCCTAGCCAGAGGACCACGTTCTGGCGACCACTGCAGGGCTGCAACCCAAGCACCCCACCCATGACCGCGCCTATTCTCAGCGCGGCGTGATGTTGGGGCGATGTCTCGAACCCAGCCCCCTTGATAAAGAGCTTTCCTAACAGCTCTCATCACCAACTAAGCTGCAGCTCAGCTAGTGATGAGAGCTGTTAGGAAAGCTCTTTATCAAGGGGGCTGGGTTCGAGACCTCGCCCCAACATCCCGCCACGCTGAGAATAGGCGCGGTCATGGGTGGGGTGCTTGGGCTGCAGCCCAGCAGTGGTCGCTAGAACGTGGTCCTCTGGCTAGGACAACCGAGAGGGTTCGGCTCGGGGCTACTGCATCAAATTTGATGGAGTAGCCCCGAGCCGAACCATCTCGGTTCGCCTAGCCAGAGGACCACATTTTGGCGACCACTGTCGGGCTGCAACCCAAGCAACCCACCCATGATCGCACCTATTCTCAGCGTGGCGGGATGTTGGGGCGAGGTCTCGAACCCAGCCCCCTTGATAAAGAGCTTTCCTAACTGCTCTCATCACCAACTGAGCTGTAACTCAATTCGTGATAAGAGCTGTTAGGAAAGCTCTTTATCAAGGAGGCTGGGTTCGAGACCTCACCCCAACATCCTACCGTGCTAAGAATAGGTGCGGTCATGGGCGGGGTGCTTGGGCTGCAGCCCGGCAGTGGTCGCCAGAACGTGGTCCTCTGGCTAGGCCAACCGAGAGGGGTCGGCTCGGGGCTACTGCATCAGAGGTTAAATTGCATCCTTCTCCACAGATTGATGAAGACAGTGAAGAGGAAATTGTTGAAGTAGTTGAACCCATAACAACAAATATAATTACACAAGAGGAATTAATTCCACAAGTTTTCAATGAACAAACTCCACCTGCTGATCTTGTCACACTTAGAGATCATCCCATATCTCAAGTGATTGGAGACAAATCAGCTGTGGTACAAAAAAGGCATCAACTCAACCAAGATCTGATGCATGCTTGTTTCATTTCTCAAATTTAGCCTCAATCCATAAAGGATTCAGAGCAAGAACCCCACTAGATTATTGCAATTAAAGTGGAACTCAGTCAATTTGAGAGGTGTAGAGTTTGGGATTTAGTTCCAAGACCCAAAGACAATCCAGTCATTGGAACTAAATGGTTATTCATGAACAAGCTGTATGTAGAAGGATTAATTGTGAGATACAAAGCTACGCTGGTAGAACAAGGTTATTCACGGGAAGAAGGCATTGATTATGATCAAACCTTTGCTCCTGTTGCAAGACTTGAAGCCATCAGAATTTTTCTTGCATATGCAGCATTCAAGAATTTCAAAGTATATCAAATAGATGTCAAAAGTTCATTTCTAAATGAAGAACTAAAAGAGGAAGTGTATGTTGAACAACTACCAGGTTTTATCTTTTTAACTCATCTCACTTATGTTTTCAAGCTTCATAAAGCTCTTTATGGACTAAAGAAAGCTCCAAGAGCTTAGTCTGAGATACTAGCAAGTTTTCTTTTAGGGAATAAGTTCATTATAGGCATTATAGATAGGACCTTATTTATTAGACATCATAAGTCAAAAATTTTGCTAGTCCAAATATATGTAGATGATATAATATTTGGCTCTATTGATTCCAAACTTTGCAAAAGATTTTCTGACCCGATGCATTCAAAGTTTGAAATGTGTAGCATGGGTGAACTATCCTACTTCCTTGGTCTTCAAGTGAAGCAAACCCCTGAGGGTATCTTTATATCTAAGTCTAAATATGCTAAAGTGCTACTTAAAAGATTTGTGATGACAGATGCTTCAGCTTAGAAAACACCCATGCCATCCATTGTTGTAGTTGATTTTGATGAATAGGGCAAACCAGTTGATCAAAAAACATATAGGGGTATTGTTGGATCCTTATTGTATCTTACAGCTAGTAGGCCTGATATTATGTTTGTTACTTGTATTTGTGATAGATTTCAAGTCAACCCTAAAGAATCACACCTTATTTTATTAAAAAGGAATTTAAAATATATAAAGGGTTGTCCTAATCTAGGACTCTGGTATCCTACTGAGTCGGAATTTGAATTATTTGGATTCTCAAATGCAGACTTTGTTGTTTGTAAAGTTGACAAGAAAAGCACATCTGGGACTTGTCAGTTGCATGGTGATAGGCTTGTGTCCTAGTTTTGCAAAAAACAGACTTCTCTGTCCACATCAACTGCTGAAGGTGAATACATAACAGCAGGTAGTTCTTGTGCACAAATTTTGTGGATTCAAAATCAGCTCTTGGATTTTGATTTCAACTTAAATAATCTATCTATTGTGAAAATACCAATGCAATTTCTATTTCACAAAATCCAGTGCATCATACTAGGACAAATCATATAGAGATTAGACATCATTTCATTAGAGATTATGTGGACAAAAATAAAATTAAACTTGTCTTTATCTCTACTAATTTACAAAGAGCAGACAATTTCACCAAACCATTAGATGAAAAAAACATATGTTCTTCCTAAATCAGCTAGGTATGATGAATGAATAAGCTTTAATTTGATTTTTGTATGTGCTCGACGAATTGTTCATTTTTCGTCAAACGGAGATCGAGGAACTATGAACTCTTCATCGAGTGTTCGTCGAACGGAGATCGACGAACCTTCCTTTGCTAAACTTTTCGTCGAACGGAGATCAACTAATTTGTTTCAAAAAGTTTTTTCGTCGAACGGAGATTGATGAAGTTTGTTTCAGAAAAGTTTTTCGTCGAACGGAGAATGACGAATTGTCTTCCCCCTCTTCATACTTAGATCGACACTTTTATTTCTTTATAAGATTTTTCGTCGAACTGATTTCGAAGTTTTTATTTTTCGTCGGTCCCAGTTTGTCTTTTCAACTTCTGAAAACTTATAATTAGGTTTTCATCGAACTCCATCATGTGGTTTCCAATTCTTTTGCACTCGAGCTCTTATTTTTGCAGGCAATGGCGATTTCGGCGGTGACCATTTTCGGAATGAAATATGATGTCGGCTTCGACATTGATATGGATTCATTCAGCCATTCTGATCAAATTTTGAAGAACATCTTACCGTTGTTTGAGACTCAGCAGTTATGGAAGTTCATGATAACAAGGATAAAGCTTCTAGTGCAGGAGATTAAGGAATAGGTTTATACAACAAAGATTCAGGAAACTCCAGCTATCATTGGATCTATCTCAGGACATCAGGTTCCTCTTTCACTAGAAATTTTATCTGAAATTTTTGGGTTTGTTAATGGTGAAGAAGATGATATAGAACTGTCTAGTGCTGAATTTAATGATATGCTAGTTAGAATGGGTCACTCCCTAGGAAACCCTAACAAAATGCTGAAAAAGAACATGTTTGTTGAATATAAGTTCTTAGCAGATGTTGATGGAAAGGTACTCTTGGGCATGCACTCTTCCCTTGACTACATAACCATCCACAAATTTCTTCTGATGAGTGCCCTCAAAAATCAAAAATCAATGAACTAGGGAGTTATACTATTTGATTCCATCAAGAAGAAGATAAATAAGAAGGATGTTGGATATGGTAGAATTCTTGCGCTCTTCCTGTAAGCCAAACGCCCATAATTATTGGTCTCCAAGACCATATTCATTAATACTTCCAAGTGGCTCACATAAGCCTTCTTTGGAAGATGGGAGAGGGTTATCACCAAGCCCACCAGGGCCTCCTCCTCCAGATCTTTTGAGGACATCAGGGATGTAATAACCACTTCACCTACCCCAGTAGAAGCTCCTGCTTCTCATATTCCCTCTCCTACTTCATCTCCAAATCATTATCTATTTCCTTCATCAACTCCACTTATTGATGTTTCTCCACTTCAACAACCATCCACTGACACACCTTCTACTCTTATCCCTCCTGCCTCACCATCCCGACCACCATCTCTTCCACACTCACCAATCCACATTTCTGAGGAAAAACCATCTCCACCTCCTCAACCACCTCTACCATCACATCTACCATCACAAATTGATGTCACACCTTCTACTTCTCTTCATATAGACCTACAACTTTCATCTCCAACTTTTGATTTACTTTCATCTACCTCTCCACAACACACTCCACCTCTTTCACCTCAAATTCATACATCTCCACCTCATTCTCATATTCAGGAATATACTATCCTCCACGATGTCTCGACCTCCAACATTCCAACACTACCTCTTCCACTACCAACCAACCTTCCACATCTAATAATCCAAATGATTACATGTATGTTGATTTTTCTTCTATATAAGCTAACATTCTTGAATTCATTAACCCCACATTGAAAAAGCTGATAGATGAGGCGATTGCTCCACTTGTTGCTTCCATCAATACACTTTCTTCACAACTAGCTTCCTCCACCACTGTCCCTTCTTCTGGGGTCCTGGGTGTTGGAACCCTAGTTCTGATTTGGGCAAGGATCACTATTAGGTTTGTTTAGATTGACCCGTTTACTTTCAGTTTTGCCTCAAAAGGACTCTCCAGAATTGCTGAAAGAATTCTGAGAAATGCAGTTAAGTCAAAGTCAGAAAATCAGTTCGACGATAGTCGAACTCAGGTCGATGAATGGTTATCTAAGGTCGACGATGTAACACCCCCATCTGTCGCATGGCATATAACAGAAGGTCCAGCTGGAACCCGACTCCATATATCACACACAGTCGGAAGGGATACTAAATGAATAATCAAACCAACCAATAAAGACTACTCGTCCTAATCACAGAGCATTCTAGCGGAAGATTTTAAAGTTGAAAGAACCCAAAATTAAATCCATCAATATGAATGTCCACAGCTACAACAACAGGAATGAAACCCCAAATACACAGAAATGGGTACATGGCCTTATGGCCTTACAAATGTTCACTTAATAAAGAGTGTTTTACATACATCGGCTCGCAGGCCGGCCACACATGATAAATATAAAAAATAGCTATTCTACGGCCTTCTAGGGCCAGCACAGCAACATGGGCTCCAGCCCGCTATTTGGCGCTCGGCTCCGCAGCACCTGCAAGCACATACCACCGTACGATGGCAAATAAAGCAACGGTCAGCTAAAAGCCGACCAAATTATAACGACCCCGCCCCTTACTCGGGACGGCGGTGCTCTTTCCCTGCATAACATTAGCCCAACAATATATATAGCGCAATATAATTTTGCCACAGGTGTAGGCTCGCACTGCCAAACACCCCATGCACTCAGGGCACATTCATGGTGAACCCTGACCCATCAGTGCATTCACCACCACCCCCAGGATGGCAACAACATGTGAGCATTTAGCCTTTCTGACCACCGTCTAAGGCTCCGACTATGCCAACGGCCAGTCTACGTCTTCGGGTCTCTCGCACCGAACCACATAGCCTAGGTCCAATTCCACTTGCCCGTTGCTCACGCCGCATGTCCAATTTAAGTCCTTTGCGCGGGCCAAGCTTCTCTCGGATCCCAAATTTTCCAAAACAATCTCATAACCCAGTTATGAT
The DNA here is from genome assembly GCA_039583875.1 of Platanthera guangdongensis. NCBI lineage: Eukaryota > Viridiplantae > Streptophyta > Magnoliopsida > Asparagales > Orchidaceae > Platanthera > Platanthera guangdongensis. Next base: position 91,704,265 of record CM077166.1, read on the forward strand.
CAAGGCCGGTTCCCAGACCGCCAAGTTAGCAGAACACGTTTCCGCTCAATTTTCCGGGTGCGCCTTGAAGCTAACCTCCAAGGATCCCTGCTGCAATCTACCGCGTAGAAACCCGAAAAAAACCAAAGCACGGAGTCTTCTCCGGCAAAACCACATCAAATGCAACATCACCGATCCAGACAAAACACGTCCGGGTAGGCTTCACACACAATGCCTATGCCCGTACTTACGATTCCGGGCTCTATATGCAACACAAGGGGGACTATTCACATCAACCCCAAGGAACACCACGCACTCGCCGCACACTCGTGGGAGCGGGGTTCCCTATGCAAAAGAAAGAGCTTCAAACGCTCAAGTTGAGAATCGTTACCCTTGTAGTCCGTTTTGGCGCCATGGAAAAACTACGCGGTTAGAACTCTTCGCAACGACCTTCCCTCCACGGATCCGCTCTCTGATTTCGAAACGGTACTCCGATGCTCCGCCGGCGGCCGGAAACCTCCTTCTTCTTCCTCTTCTCTCTCACTTTGGAAGGGGAGAACTTTGGAGAGAAAATGGGGAATTAACCTCCTATTCCCGGCCTAAAATAGAGCAGGGACTCATCTGAGCCGTCAGATCTAAATTAAAGAAAACGAACGGCTCGGATCTGCACAAAATTCTCCAGACCTGGGCCGAACACGGCTTGGCACACGGCCGTGTCCCAGGCCGTGTGCCTCGATCCAGGCATGATCGTCGAACTGAGAAATGCACACGGGGCAAGACACGCTCGTTTCTGACCTGACACGCCCGTGTCGGGTTCCTCGACACGCCCGTGTTCGTGGGCGTGTCACGCATAACCACCACGGCAACGGACACGACCCATCAGGATACGGGTTGGGACACGGGTTGGCACACGCCCGTGTCGGATGACACGCCCGTGTCATCCGGCCGTATTTCTGGCCGTGTCCTTCTCGGGTTGAAAATGGCCAAAAATCACCAGCCAGACACGGCCTTGGACACGCCCGTGTCCTAGGCCGTGTACCCATACAGGCACCAAAAACCCTTTTTTCGCGACCGACTCGCACACAACTTTCGGGGCGTTACAAATCTCCTCCACTTAAGGAATTTCGTCCTGAAATTAAGCAAAGGTACACAAAAGCTAAATGATACCTGAGTGGAATAATTCGGGGTATTCCTCCAACATAGCTTGCTCTCGCTCCCAAGAAAGCTCCTCACGTCCGCAATTATCCCAACGGACTTTTACCATTCAGAACTCCTTGTTGCGGAGTCGTTTGACTGCAACATCTTCAATTCGTACTGGCTTGACCCTTGTTGTTAACTCATAATCAACCGGTACCTGATTGTCCGTAACGATCTACAAAGGCTCTTGCACTGCCTTACGCAACACCGATACGTGGAATACATCATGCAGCCCACTCAACTCCGTCGACAGCTTCAACCTATACGCCGCCTCGCCAACACGCTCCAGAATTTCAAATGGTCCAAGGTATCTCGGACTCAGCTTCTTCAAGCGGCGAACCCTCGATACACCCTTGAACGACTTGATCTTTAAATATACCATGTCGCCAACGTTGAACTCCACATTTCTATGTTTGGCATTGTAATACTTTGATTGTCTATCCTGAGCAATCTTCAGCCTTTCCTGAATTGTCTGTATCATTGAAGTGGCATCTTCCACTGCTTGACGTTTATACAACTTCGATTCGCCTGCTTCCAACAAAGACAACGGCGTACGACACTTCCTCCTGTACAAGGCTTCGAAAGGCGCCATTCCAATACTTGCCTGAAAGCTGTTGTTGTAAGCAAACTCCACCATGTACAGGTGATCCTCCCAATGCTTCCTGAAATCTAGGATGCACATGCGAAGCATGTCCTCCATAGTCCTGTTGACTCTCTCGGTTTGGCCATCTGTCTGCGGGTGAAAGGCTGTGCTGAACTTTAGCTTAGTACCCAACATACCATGCACCAACCTCCAGTCATTTGACGTGAAGCGTCCATCACGATCACTCACAATACTGCGAGGCACACCATGCAATCGTACAATACTATCCACGTAGAGTTTGGCTAACTTTTCCACCGGATCCTCCTTTCTCACTGGGATAAAGTGCGACACCTTTGTCAACCTATCTACGACCACCCAAATGGCGTTGTTTCCCTTCTGCGACTTCGGCAAACCGTGCACAAAATCCATAGATATGTCGTCAAACTTCCATTCTGGGATAGGAAGTGATTTCAAGAAACCTCCGGGCTTCTGGCATTCCGCCTTCACTAATGCACAAATACGACACTTGGCCACATAAAGTGCCACATCCTTCTTCAAACCCGGCAACCAGAATAATTTCTTCATGTCTCTATACATCTTTGTGCTTCCCGGGTGGATTGAGTACTTGGTATGATGAGCCTCATACATCAATTCCTCCCGAATACTATCCGCACTAGGAACGCATAGTCGACCGTCCTTCCTTAGCAACCCATCTTCAACCACAAACTGGGAATTTGACCCATCCAAAGCTTCATCCAAGATTTGCTTCATGCTGCTATCCAGAACCAAAGCCCGCCGAACTCTATCCGCTAGATCACACTGCACCTCTGTCCAAAAAAGTTTCGCCTCGGCACTAGACTGCTTATCGACGCAAGATATCTCCAATGCCTCCAACTCTTGGACCAATCTCTCATCATGTACTGATAACCAATTGGCTTGTGCGAGAATCTTACGACTCAACGCATCCGCCACCGCATTTCCCTTCCCAGGTACATAGTGTATCTTGAAGGTGTAGTCCCCTAAGAACTCCATCCACCTCCTCTGCCTCATGTTCAGATCCTTTTGGTCCAATAGGTACTTCAAACTCTTATGATCGGTGTAAATATCGACCTTCACACCGTACATATAGTGCCTCCGAAGCTTAAGAGCAAATATCACGACCACTAACTCTAAGTCGTGGACTGGATAATTCCTCTCGTGAACCTTCAGTTGTCTTGAACCATAAGCTATCACTCTCCCATGTTGTAGCAGAACACAGCACAAACCACTACCCGAAGCATCACTATAGATCTCGAACCCTTCGGTTCCACTTGGCGAACATAAAATGGGCGCCGTGGTCAACCGCCTCTTCAATTCTTCAAAAGCCTGTTCGCACTCCGGAGACCACACAAACTTCTGATCCTTTCTTGTCAATGTCGTGAGTGGTAGTGCTATCCACGAGAAGTTCTCTACGAAGCGCCTGTAGTAGCCAGCAAGCCCCAGAAAACTCCGGACCTCTGCCACTATAGTCAAAGTATGCCACTCCCGTATCGCCACTATCTTTGCCGGATCCACAACTATTCCTTCTCCACTGACAACATGACCAAGGAACGCTATCGAGGATAACCAGAATTCATACTTGGAGAACTTTGCATACAACTGATTTTTCCTCAATGTCTCCAACACCATGTGTAAATTCTTATAGTGATCCTCCTCGCACCGTGAATACACCAGGATATCATAGATAAATACTATCACAAACTGATCCAAGTATTCTTTGAACGTCCTATTCATCAGATCCATAAACAGGGATGGCGCATTCGTCAACCCAAACGGCATAACCGTGAACTCGTAATGCCCAAACCGCGTACTGAATGATGTCTTTGGGATGTCGCTCTCCCTTATCCTCAACTGATAGTAACCGGACTTCAAATCTAACTTCGAATATACAGTTGATCCAACCAGCTGATCAAATAGAACGTCAATCCTCGGGATTGGATATTTGTTCTTCTCCGTAAGTTTGTTCAATTCCTGATAATCGATACAAAGCCGCAAGCTCCTATCTTTCTTCTTAACAAAGAGAACTGGTGCGCTCTAAGGCGACGAACTTGGACGCACATAACCTTGCTCTAGCAACTCTTGCAGTTGCACCTTCAACTCTGCCATTTCTCTTGGGGCTATCCAATAGGTTGAGCGTGACACCGGTTTGGCACCCGGTACCAGCTCTATAGTAAAGTCTATCTCCCGCTGAGGAGGGGCTCCTGGGAGATCATCTGGAAACACATCAGGATACTCGGACACAACTGGGATGTTGCCCAAACTAGGTTTAGGCGTCGAAGTCTGCACTAGAGTGACATACAGTTCTGCCCCAGACCGAACTGCCTTGAACACCTGAAGGGCCGATATCAGAACTTTCCCTGACCCCTTCATGCCCGCAAAAGTAGTCTCCCGATCAGTGTCCAGACCCAACTTGACTTCTTTACGGTTGCAATCAATGTATGCACTCTGCTCCGAGAGCCAATCCATACCGAAAATTACATCGAACTCCACCAACGGTAGAACCAACGCCCGCAAATCGAACTCCCGGTCTCCAATCTGAATCTTCACAACACAAACCCTATCCGCACGCATTGAGCACCCATTAGGCAACAACACATCCAACTTGTTTTCTGCCATCGAGAACGGAACTCCGATGCGCGATATAAACCTTTCAGACAAGAAGGAATGTGATGCTCCCGTATCAAAAAGGGCTCTCGCCAGAAACCCAAAGATCAACACAAAGCCTAGCACTAACAAACGTAAGCTAACAAATACGAAGGTAACAACTATAAAAGTTAAACCACGGTAATTTAACTCATACCTGTCACCACGTCCGCTTGCTTTATGGCCTCCTGTAGACCAAGGTTGTAGACTCTAGGCTGGGCTGGAGCATGATGGGACGCGGTTGACTCCACCGCCTTCCCTTTCTCCTCAAAAGTCGCTCCAGGTCTCCTCTAGGACATTGAACGTCCGCTCCAACACTCCCGAGCAAAATGCCCCGTCTTCCCGCAGTTGTAGCAAGCTCCGGGGACTCGACTTGTAGTTTCCCCCGATGCATCAGCCGAAGGGGCTGAGTTCGAAGTCCTCCGCTTCTTGTTCCATCTACGGAAACATGTCTTGTTACTTGGCACCTTGAACTCGGTCTTCCTTTCTCCTGGGTCCTTCTCCTCTTGAACTTTCTTCGCAACCTTTTCCAACGATCGGGCCGAATTGACCAAGGCTAGGAAGCCCTGCGCCTTAGGCCCAGCAAGGAGTAACTGTAAATTGCCGCGAAGACCCTCATAGAATCGGTTGGTCTTCCTCTCTTCTTCTGAAAACATACACCAGCATAACGACCCAACCGTGTGAACTCGTGCAGATATTCGTCCACGCTTCTGGATCCCTGAGTCAACCCAAGAAATTGATTCTCCATCTCCAACTTCTGAGCAGAAGGTACAAATCTGGCTAGGAACAATCTTGAAAATTCCTCCATCGGCACATCCGCAAGTTGCCTTCCCACTAGAATATGAAACTCCAACTCATACCACCACAGCCTCGCTTCACCTTCCAAAAGAAAAGTTGCTATGGTGGTCTTCTGCCACTCCTCGGTCATTGTGGCCGTCAAGACCCTCTGTATGGAAGAGAACCAGTCCTCAGCTTGAGTTGGCATTCCAACCCCATTAAACCTCGGAGGATTAAAGCCCATCACATACTTCAGCTGCCTTTCCGTAGTTCTTCTCGGCTCTACCAACTCCACTGCTGCACGTTCCACCACTCTCGGCTCTGTCACCCTAACCGGTTCTTGCTCATTCGCAGGAGGTGCGCGATGCATTTGCCCTGCAGGTTGGGCATTTATCATTGCGAACACGGTTTCAGCCACCATCCTAATGGTTTCCGCTGAAGGAGGTGTAGCAGGCACGTCCCTTGGTGCACTACTTTCCGCTGATTGCGGACGCTTTTACTGACCAGCACCGCTCCTAGCTGCCTAAATTAGCAAAGACACACGATTAGACAACATACAAATTGCTAAAAGCAATCATTGGAACACTCAGGTTCCACAAAACAAGTGTATTTTTCATTCCTAAGTGGACATTCATGGGTTCTTTTGATGTTATAACGATGACGCACACATGTGCTCACCACCCCTTAAAAGAATTCGCCCACGAATTCATTTAAGCTTGACCGTAACCAGAAGTCTGATACCAAATTGTAACACCCCCATCTGTCGCATGGCATATAATAGAAGGTCCAGCTGGAACCCGACGCCATATACGACAGACAGTCGAAAGGGATACTAAATGAATAATCAAACCAACCAATTAAGACTACTCGTCCTAATCACAGAGCATTCTAGCGGAAGATTTTAAAGTTGAAAGAACCCAAAATTAAATCCATCAATATGAATGTCCACAGCTACAACAACAGGAATGAAACCCCAAATACACAGAAACGAGTACATGGCCTTATGGCCTTACAAATGTTCACTTAATAAAGAGTGTTTTACATACATCGGCTCGCAGGCCGGCCACACATGATAAATATAAAAAAAACAGCTATTCTACGACCTTCTAGGGCCAGCACAGCAACATGGGCTCCAACCCGCTATTTGGCGCTCGGCTCCGCAGTACCTGCAAGCACATACCACCGCACGGTGGCAAATAAAGCAACGGTCAGCTAAAAGCCGACCAAATTATAACGACCCCGCCCCTTACTCGGGACGGCGGTGCTCTTTCCCTGCATAACATTAGCCCAACAACATATATAGCACAATATAATTTCGCCACAGGTGTATGCTCACACGGCCAAACACCCCGTGCACTCAGGGCACATTCATGGTGACCCCTGACCCATCAGTGCATTCACAACCACCCCCAGGATGGCAACATCATGTGAGCATTTAGCCTTTCTGACCACCGTCTAAGGCTCCGACTATGCCAACGGCCAGTCCCCATCTTCGGGTCTCTCGCACCGAACCACATAGCCTAGGTCCAATTCCACTTGCCCGTTGCTCACGCCGCATGTCCAATTTAAGTCCTTTGCGCGGGCCAAGCTTCTCTCGGATTACAAATTTTCCAAAACAATCTCATAACCCAGTTATGATCAAGGCCGGTTCCCAGACCGCCAAGTTAGCAGAACACGTTTCCGCTCAAATTTCCGGGTGCGCCTTGAAGCTAACCTCCAAGGATCCCTGCTGCAATCTACCGCGTAGAAACCCGAAAAAAACCAAAGCACGGAGTCTTCTCCGGCAAAACCACATCAAATACAACATCACCGATCCAGACAAAACACGTCCGGGTAGGCTTCACACACAATGCCTATGCCTGTACTTACGATTCCGGGCTCTATATGCAACACAAGGGGGACTATTCACATCAACCCCAAGGAACACCACGCACTCGCCGCACACTCGTGGGAGCGGGGTTCCCTATGCAAAAGAAAGAGCTTCAAACGCTCAAGTTGAGAATCGTTACCCTTGTAGTCCGTTTTGGCGCAATGGAAAAACTACGCGGTTAGAACTCTTCGCAATGACCTTCCCTCCACGGATCCGCTCTCTGATTTCGAAACGGTGCTCCGATGCTCCGCCGGCAGCCGGAAACCTCCTCCTTCTTCCTCTTCTCTCTCACTTTGGAAGGGGAGAACTTTGGAGAGAAAATGGGGAATTAACCTCTTATTCCCGGCATAAAATAGAGCAGGGACTCATCTGAGCCGTCGGATCTAAATTAAAGAAAACGAACGGCTCGGATCTGCCCAAAATTCTCCAGACCTGGGCCGAACACGGCTTGGCACACGGCCGTGTCCCAGGCCGTGTGCCTCGATCCAGGCACGATCGTCGAACTGAGAAATGCACACGGGCCAAGACACGCCCGTGTCTGACCTGACACGCCCGTGTCGGGTTTCTCGACACGCCCGTGTTCGTGGGCGTGTCACGCATAATTGCCACGGCAACGGACACGACCCATCAGGACACGTGTAGGGACACGGGTTGGCACACGCCCGTGTCGGATGACACGCCCGTGTCATCCGGCCGTGTTTCTGGCTGTGTGCTTCTCGGGTTGAAAACGGCCAAAAATCACCAGCCAGACACGGCCTTGGACACGCCCGTGTCCTAGGCCGTGTACCCCTACAGGCACCAAAAACCCTTTTTTCGCGACCGACTCGCACATAACTTTCGGGGCGTTACAGACGAACTCTGAGTTCCTTCCCTAAACTCAGGTCGACGAACTCTCATCTTAAGCAAGAAGCCCTGCTCGACGAAATCCAGCTGAGCTCGACGAACTCCAAGTTCAGGTCGACGATCACTGAGAAAGGTTCAAGACAGATTCCCAGCTCGACGAAAATAGAAGCTAAGCTCGACGATCTGCGAGCTCCGGTGGACGAATTCTGTGCAGTTATTCCAGGCCTATTTATTTACAGTTGCCAGATTGAATTAAGGATTAATTACAGTCAGAACATTTAGTGCTAAAAATTACCGATGGAAATAGTCGTTCAAAGCGGGCAGTTTTAGAAGATAATTGTGGATTAATTCCCAATGCATCTTCTACTCTCGGAAATGCCTCAGCCGTTATCAAATAAATGAATCCAAATGTTTGAATCACATATAAGAGATTTATAGAAAGACAGAAACAACAACACAACAAGATAGAGACATAGTGAAGGCTTTTCCTTTTATAAAGAAGGAGGAACTCTGCATCAATCAACATATTCACAGAGTTCTCCATCTCCTCCAAGCTTTTCAAAAGACACACATTCATATCAGTCTAAGAATCTTGCTAGAGACATCATCAATCTGAAGGCCTGGACCCTGAAGCAAAGCTTCCCTCCATCCTTCCACAACCAATCTATATCTCAGGGGGAGCTATGACATCATCAACATCCACTAGTCATCTCTCAGTGATTTGAGATAGAGAAGACAACATCACTTCTTTCCCTTTCCCGTGTACAGGGTTATAACTCCCTTCAAAAGTTATTCTTGTTTGCAAGTCTCCTGATCAAAAGACTTGGGTTGGTTTTTGAGCACCTAATCAAAAGCTCATTGGTGACAGTCACTTGATCAAAACCTGCTAGTTGATTCCTACCAGGGTGGTAGAAGAGTGGATGTACATAGTTAGAGGGAACCACTATAATCCTTGTGTCTTCTGGATTGCTTGCTTTGCCTTCTTTATTTTTGTGCTGTGATTTTCTTTTCTTAGTATATATATATATATATATATATATATATATATATATATATATATATATATATATATATATATATATATATATATAACTCTAACTAGTGCAAGTTACGATCAATCCCTAACTTTCAATTGGTATCAGAGCGGGTTCTATTGGTTGTACATGCTAACACCTAAACCATAACGATCTGATAGATCTTAAGAGTTTATTATGGCACAAAATGAAGAGTTTTCAAGAACCAGACCACCTGTGTGCAATCTAGATAAGCTTTTACTATGAAAGACAAGGATTAGGTTTTATATGAACTCCATTGATGAAAATATTTTTAATTCCATTTTGTCAGGACCAACTCAACCTCAGGAAACAACAAGTACCAATGTTATTCCATCATCTCAATGGACAGATGCCAAGAAAAGGCTGAAGATTGCTGATGCACAAGCAATGAACATTCTTTCACAATCAATGTCTGATGACATTTTTTAGGAAGTTACTGGATGTTCATCTGCAAAAGACATGGGGGACTCCCTCATAGAAATGGTTGCTGGATCAGCTAGAGAACGAAACTGTGAAGCTGAAACTTGGAGTAACTCTGAAACTTCATCCTGTACAACTGATGATGAAGAAGAGTCAAGAGCAAGAGAATTTTGCCTAATGGCAATAAATGCTTCCTGCTGCAATCTTGATGAAGAATCTGAGTCTGAAGAAGAATCAGAATGTGAATCAGAAGAAGATCAGGTAATCACTATCCTTTATCTTTCATCAGAAAAATTTAAAACTGATTTCAAATTATTATTTAAAGACTTAATTCAATCTGAGAAGGAAATAAAACTTCTAAGAGAGAAATTAAATAAGGTATCTTCTAAAAACATAAAACTCAAAGAAGATTTAAAAAATGCTCTTGAACAAATAAGTCATTTAGAATCAATTAAAGGAAGAGATAAATTAAAGGACAGATAAAATTACTGAAGAATTATAATAGAATAAATCAAATCAATCTAAAATTCTTCAGAAAATTTTTGTTCAAAATAATTTGTTGAACCGAGCTCGACGAAAACAAAACCAATCGTCGAACAAAGCTCGACGAACTATGAACCGAGGTCGATGAAAGTGGAACAGAGAACAATTTCCATTATTCTCTAAACAGAGATCGACGAAACCACTACCATTCGTCTAACTCAGCTCAACGAAAGTATCTTAATTTGTAGAACTCAAGATTCCAAAATAGAAATTTTTATCAAACTAAAAATTTTAAAAATCCTTTCACTGAGTGGATAATCCCTCCTAGGAAATATCATCCACTTGAAAATCAACCTGGATATTCTTTTATTTCTAATTATTATAAAGGAGAGTCAGGACCCAGGGTAATCTGGGTCCAGAACTAACCTCTCTTTTCAGTAAAAGACCTATCTTACCACAAAGGAACAGTAGTATGTGATAGTAATCAAAAGATATAAGTCTTAGTCGACATAGAGGTTATACCCGTGACTGTAATATGGAAGGCTACAACAGTAGAGAGAGACTGTTTAGTCTACTAAGCTAGAAATTCTTCTCAGATTTGGGCAAGGAATTTAGGCAAGGAATTTGTGCAAGGAGAAGTAAATAGGGGAGATTGTTTGTTTTATAAAGAGGAAACTTCTTAGAACTATGAAGCAATATTGAAAGTGAGGGGTTAGATCTGGAATACTCTATAGGGGTGGGGGGAATAGAGTATTTAGTGTTTTTATAAAATTTTCTAACTACTTGAATCTAGTCCAAGTGGTGTAGGAATGAAATTAAAGCACAAACACAGCTATCCTAACTATCACAGCCACAGCAAGAAACAAAAGAAAAGAGCAACCAGACAACACATGAAATTTATAGTGGTTCCCCAACCTGGGTACATCCACTCTACTACCACCCTGGTAGGATTCCACTCAGATTTTTGATCAGGTGCCTGACACCAATGAGCTTTTGATCAGGTTCTCAGAAACCAAACCTCAATTCTTTTGGTCAGGTGACTTGCAACCAGAAATAACTTTTGCAGGGAGTTAAGAACCCTTTATACAGTGGGGGTGAGAGATTGATTTTGTCTTCTCTTTCTCAATGTACAACTGAGAAGACTTATGTGGATTTGATGTTAGCAAATGCTCCCCCTGAGATGTAGAATGGTTCAGGGAGATGGGGCTTTGCTTCAGGGTGATAGGCCTTCAGTCCTTCAGCTTTGACCAGACAGTACATGAACTTCTTGACAGATAGAGGATTTGTTGTCCTTTGAAGTATCCTGAGTGTAGAAGAAAGAATACTGTTGATTTTGATTTGATGTTCTTTTTCTTCAGATTGTTGATATTTTTCTGGTTTAGATCTTGTATTTTTGTATCAGCTTTCTATCTCTTTTTGTTTCAGAGTGTTGTCGAGAGAGAGAGAGAGCAGCAGAAGATTCTTGATTCCTGATTCACAAAAAACTGATTGACTGTCTGTTTTCTTGCTTGCGTATCTTTCTCAGTCACTATCTAGAGGAGGAAGAAAAATCCCTTTTATATTTTTCAGATTATCTTCCTTTTGAAATTTGAAATCTCTTCTGCATTCATTGTTGATGGCCTGGAGAATTTTTTGCATTTAATGATTTCCCCAACTGTCCCATGGAAAAATGGTAAGCAATAATCCTGATGAAGACCGTAATTAATGCTCCGTCTAACGGTAATATTCAGAGAATATTATAGCATTAATTACTCAAGAATTATTATAGTAGGAAAGGGACAGAAGGATGGAAATAACCAAGTCTAGATTCGTCGAATAGAAAACAGAAATCGTCGAGCTGAGTCCATAGTTCGTCGAGGTGAGGAGTTATGTTAGTAGACCAGATGGCATTGAATATAATTCTGACTGTAATTAATCCTTAATTAATTCTGCCAACTCTAACTGATTACACAGAATTCGTCGAGCTCAGTTTCTTATTTCGTCGAGCTGTCTTGAGTTCAGCGATCGTCGACCTGAGCTTGGAATTCGTCGAGCTAAGACAACAGTTCTTCTTTAACTTCTGGTGTCGACACAGCTTCTGTGAAATGTGTCGACACAAGTCCTGTGTGTCGACACAATGGCTTCTGTTGTCGACACAGTTGGTGTTGACAGATGTTCTGGGTATCAACACAAGTCATGCGTGTCGACACAGTTGATGTCGACAGATGTTCTGTGTGTCATCACAAGTCCTGTGTGTCGACACAATCTGAGTTCTGGTGTCGACACAGCCTTTCCCAAGTGTCGACACAATTGCTTGAGTCTCTGGCAGTCTGTTGAAGGTTGTTCTATGTGATGTTGATTCTAAGGACTTGGCCTAGACTCTAGGACACAACCATGACCCTGGCTATACATGATGGGTCATATGATCCTAACTTAGTGAACCTAGCTCAAATTAAACTAGGGATCCAACAATCTCCCCATATTTGGGTAAGGTCACTAATTACAGACTCATAATAAACTTGAAAGTAAACAAAGTAAGAAAACATATATCTGGTAGAGAAAATTAACACATGCAGCAGATATATATGTATATAATAAGATTTTTATCAGAAATTAGAAAGCAGTTTTAAGCAGACTCAGACAGACTAGAGATAGTTTAAAAATCATTTCTTTTGCCTTTTCCCTTTGTGCTTCTCCTCTTTGCTTTTGTCTCCAGGCTTAGTGAATATGATTTCCCTGTTGGGATCAGCATCTTGCACCTTTGTCATTGTCATATCAGCAGCCCCAATGATATTTAGAGATGTAGCCCTTGGGACCATTGCTTCTGGGTGCAGTTTCATATAATCATCAACATTGAAAAATTTTTAGCTTTTTCAAACATGTTCAGCTCTTCCTTCCTATATTTTTGACATGGTAGTATATTATAATGAATCTTTCCCTTTAGCTCAGGCTTTGTTAATTAAGGAAAGGCCAACCAGTTCTTGGAGCCTAGCAATCCTAGCTGTTGTTGCTATTTCAAGATCTTCATATGGTACAGGTGGGGAAGCAGGTCTGTTGGAGCTTTCAGCTTTATGATGTTCTGGGAATTATTGTTGTAGTTGTTGTTGATGCTACTGCTGTTAAGGTTGGTGCTGCTTTCCTGAAGAGTAGTATCTATGTTGGCTGCTTCCTGGGGATGAGGACCTACCCTGATGCCTTTTATAAGTTTGAAACTGAGTAGTCCTTTGAGATATTATGCCTGAAACACCAGCAGCTGGAGGAGGAGGTGGAGGAGGATCCTTCTTGAATCTTTGTGTAGGAGGAGGTGAATACCTTCTGCTTCTCTTTCTTTCTTTCTGTTCATTTTTAGATTGCCACATCTAAGCAGGATACCCTTATAAGGAGTGATTTTATGAAGGATATAGTAAGGGGTGTCATTTGCTGGATTGGGCTTTGGAACAGGAGGTGCAGGTGCTTTCCTCTTTTTAGAAATTTTCTTTTTCTTAGGTTCCTGTTGGGTATTGTATCCACGATTACCTGGATTTGAGGAAGCCACCCGTCAAGCTAAGATGAATTCACAATGTATTTGATAAACTTCTTCAAGTTGTACTTGCAGTTTCTCCACGCTAAGTGCACACCAATGTCAGGGTGCAGTAGGTCAATATACACGGGTCTGCACGACGTAATCCCTCGTTGAGCAGATCAGTGTGTTGGCCTATGTGTACTCTCTCTATTGGAGTGCACTTACTTTCAAGTACAGGGCCGTTCATATGCAAGAAGAGACAAGGAGCATGGAGGATCAAGGAGAGCTCCTAGGGGAAGACGAAAATTCGTCCAAGGCAAATTCGACGAGAATCACCAAGTGATTCTCGCCGATTCGGCGAGAATCACTAGTGATTCTCGCCGAATCGACGAGAATCATCAGTGATTCTCGCCGACTCCTTCTAGCCATCTCAAAATGGTGCCAAGTAAGATTCGGCGAGAATCACTTGTAATTCCCGCCGAACCAGTGGCCAAGCAGCCCATGTACACAGTAAAAGTCGTTGAGAATCAGTAAGTGATTCGACGAGAATCACAAAACGATTCTCGACGAATCGTCGAGAATCACTTGGTGATTCTCGCCGATTCGTCGAGAATCGTCTGCGATTCTCGCCGATTCGTCGAAAATCGCCTGCGATTCTCGCCGATTTTGACTTGGCGTTTTCTCAGAATGCTGCTGGACCGGATTCTGCTTTTGGACTAATTTGAACCGGAATTTGGGGATTTCTTTTGTGGGTCCCACAATGGTCAAATTTGCTGTATCTACAGGGTATAAATACATGGGTATTTTGAACAGTAAACCACGGAGAAAAAGGAACAGAAACCGAGCCGCAACCTAACCCTAGATCCACGACTCCTCTCCGCCGCCGCCGTCGCGCTCGGGCAAGTACGTCGCCGCCGCTGATCGTTCTTCTTCGTGATATTCGGCGACAGAAGCTTAGCAAAGCTTGAGTCTCACGTGTCTATCCAGAGATCTCTTGTCTCTCGATTTGTTGACCGGGAAAAACTCCTCCGTCCGAATCGATAGAGACGACCGATCCTAGAGTGACCGTTGGTAGACCTAGTTTGCTTCGCTACGAAGTTTGGATCTCCAAGTTCAGCAGTCGCTCTTCATCGTAGCTGCCGACTCCGAACCAAGCCGCCGCTCGGATTGCCGCCGCCGGTTCCGGGAGATCCTCTCCAAGTGAGACCAAGGTCGTAGACTCTTCATCGACCTCGAGAACACGTCGTCGAACGAAGAGGAACACCGTAGTCTCCGAAAGAAGTTTGTATCTCATATACATTCCATATTTACTTTTGTTGTAAGGGAACTTTTGTTCCATGTTGTAAGGGTTGGGTGCAACCCGTTTTGTGGGAGTGTTGACTCTCACGTGTGGAAGGGCTCCTTCCGTTAGTGAAGGGATTGGATTTCAATCCTGTTGGAGAAGTGACCGAGTCGTCCCTTGTTGGGGAGACAGGTCGAAGGGGGAAAGTGGATGTACCCAAGTCGGGGAACCACTATAAATTTGTTGTGTATTCTGTGTGCTGTGCTTGTTGTTTTTATTGTGCAGGTACATCCGTAAATTCCGCAAAAGAACCACACGTCACCTATTCCCCCCCCCCATAGGTGTACATAGCTGACACTAGGTGGACTTTCAAGTGGTATCAGAGGGAGGTTACTCATCAAAAAGGTTAACACCTTGAGTAGAATCCTGCCACCAGTATCAGAAGCATGGAGCTTGAGTATGAGATGCCGCCACTCAACCTCCCCGCTTGCACAAAGGATTATTATCCCATCTGGCGAATGAGAGTGTCATGTCACCTTGATGCTATCGATCCTCGAGCATCCTTCATCCTGGAAGAGGGTCCGTTTATTCCCATGAAGACCTCCGACTCTGGGATCAAAGTGCCCATGTGCATTGCTGAGATGTCAGAAATGGAACTCTCACTTTTCCAGCTGGACCAGAGGATTCGACAAATTATCATGGATGTCTGGTCTGGAGCCTCTCGCTCTAGATTGGAAAAATGTAAAACAGCTAAATCTCTGTGGATGATGATCTCAGAGCTGATGGGGGGGGGGTCAGAGAAAGCTGAAATATGCTGCTAATCAGAGGATGAAGCGTATGTGGGGGTCCTCACTTCTGAAGATGAATGCAAGGATCCTTCGGATTGCATCAGAGCTCCAATATCCGTGTCATAGACTGAAGAAGATAGTGAGGAAAGCAGCTCCGACGAGGACGAGACATTGGTCATTGATTCTAATGACAATAACTCAGATGAGCAGGTATCATCTTCATCCTGCCCCATATCTTTTGACTTTTCTGAAGACAGAAACTGCTCTCCTCCAGAAAATACTGATTCCCTGAAGAGAGCCCTTCAGGAAAGCAATCTACTTGCTGAGGAGCAAGCTCGAGAGATTGCTCGACTGAAGATCTTGTTGGTTCTCCAATTGGCATCCAACAAGGTCAAGGACTCTAAGATCTCAGCTCTAGAGAATAGTCTAGATAATGAGAAACGTATAGTATCTAACTTTTCCAAAGTTGATGCTATAAAGAGAAAACAAGAAACCGGGTGGATCTCCCGGATTATTCAGGGATGGAGAAATGGGGAAACAGTATTCCGACCCCCCACTCCAAGCAGGAAGGCAACTCATCATGCCTTCAGGTATGACCACAGGAATAATCGTGGTCACTGCAAGGGTGATCTGCCCCCATGTGGAGACACCCGGAGTGCAAGGGCTTGCATGGGCACCCACGAGAGAATACCTAAGGCTCATTCTGAGCCCTTTGTATTCACGGCCACTGCCACAACAAAGTGTGGATCTGCATGTCCCAGTTCACAGGAGACTTCTCACCATTCGAGGACACGGGATAAGGAGGATAGAAGTCATGATGTCAGGCTTCATGGGGCCTCAGCAAGAGAGATGCCTGAAAGAATGGCACCACCTTCTCGGCCTCATAACGCTCACATCATACATTCGTTCCACCCTTCCTCGTGTCACGATGGAAGAGGAATTTGTGTGACAAGAACATGCCCCATCCCGTTTAGACCTAGGACCGTGACTACGTCAGTCACTAGATCAGGTCAAAAACGGCGATACAACATTCACCCCTGTTGGTGCTGCGGCAAAGTGGGGCACTTTGCCATTGACTGTTGGCACAACCCCTCTGTGCCCACAGCAAGGGCTTATCCACATTCTAGGGACAGAGGTAGTCTTCCAGACAGGTTTTCGGAAGGAAGGCAGTTGCGTGCTTATGCTAATAGAGACCTAGGACCCAATATGATTTGGGTTCCTAAGGTAAAGTAATTCTGTCTTGCAGGGAAGTCTAGGTCCCCGTAAATACGATGGGATCTGGACAGTAGGTGGCTCAACGCTATCTTGGAACAAGCGTCTGCAATAACAGATGTGCTACCTGTGGAGCATACTCGCCTTAAGCTACTAATGTGTTCTACCTGTGGGACTAAGACGATGACTCTCCAAATCCTAGGTAATTTTGATCAGTTCAAGGACTTGTGTCATGATGCATCCTCATTCAAATTAAATATATATATTTCTATCCTTGTGTATACGTATACTTATGCTTATCTTGTATGTGTGCACCTTTATGGAGAGATTAACTCGAGGCATGCTAACCATTACACATCAATAAAAGGTTAACAAAGATATGTCATTGTAAATTTCGACAAATCACAATTGACATCAAGAAGTGTCTGGAGAAGTCTCGCTCAAATCTGAATAGATTGTCGTTATAATAAACATGTATTTATTAATCTTATATTAACTTGACAATCGAAGAATTTGAAAATGTTGCAATGCTTCCCAACGTGGTAAAGAAAAACTCTTCAATTCGAAACCTTTCAATTCCTAGTAAAGAAAACCCTTAAATTACAAGTGGTAAAGAAAAACATCAATATCACTTTATATACTCGGAATTCCGCCGAAGGAGCTCACCGACCCTTGGCATTCTCCCGAATCCCGACGACTTAGACAAATCTCGCCGAATCATTGCATATCTCGCCGAATTAGACAAACGGTATTAGAGACCAAATTAGACAAATCCCGCCGAAGGAGCTCGCCGACCGTTCGGCTTCCTTAAGTATCCCGCAGCATCAGAAATCGCTCTCTTCACGAATCCCGTCTCTCGTCACAGAAATTTCCCGAAAGTGCTCTTCTGCGGATTCGCCGAAACCCGCAGCCCTCCGACGCTCTCGTCGACGCCAATAGAGTTCTCGTCGAATCGCTGCTGTGTGACCATCTTCTCCCCTTGAGATTCTTGCAAGGCCGAACCCCACAAGGTTCTAGCGAAGTGTCCCTGTGACCGCAAGGTTCTGGCAAGGCCGAACCCCACAGGATACTCTTCCATCCACCGAAGATCTTCCCGAAGCTCATCAACTCACTTCCGTGTAAGCCCTTAGGTAACCTCCTCCTCAATGGCTCCAAGGCCGAACCCCAAGTGATACTTTCTTTTTGAATGTTCACTAATGCTTAGAGTTGGGCTTCTCTCTAGATCTTCAATGGCTCCAAGGACGACTGCAGGCTTGATTTCTGGTTGCGAGCTGGTTCGCACTGGATTTTCTCATGCCTCGGACGAGTTCCGAAATATCATTATAATGCTAGAAGAGGCTGGGCTAACCTTCGTCTTGGAGCACCCTTGCAAAGTCCTGGATAAAGAAGTGCTGGAGTTCTTCTCTACCGCAAGACTCCGAGATAGAGACTCCATCATCAAGAGCAAGGTGGCTGTGACAAAAGTAAAGATGTCTGCCAGTAAGCTAACTCGCTACCTGCAGCTTTCAAGTTCAGAGCAGGAGGACTATCTGGAGGACGAGGACAAAGCCAGAACTCTCCTGTTCTGCGGTCTTCCAAGAGGCACTCGATCAGTAAAGAGAAAAGAGATGAATGAAGAAGCGAAGCTCCTATCTGACGTTATAGGAAAAGTGCTCATCTGCAAGCCGGGGTCCCATGATCATATCTCCGGAGATATGTTTAAGATTCTCATAGCTGTGGTCTACCGCAAGAGGTTCAACTGGGGGGAGTTGTTGTTCCAAAAGATCAAGGACACTCTGGGCACTCCAAGTTTCGGCCGCATCATCAGTCTATATCTCAACCAGCTCAACGGAGACAAGTTCGACATGAGCAGAGGAGTTCCTCTCCACTACTTGAAAAAGATGGATGCTACTGTGTTTGATCGATGGGAGCGGCGCATCGGGCAGCCTGCTGTGGAAGAGCACGAGGAAGTATCTCCCGCAGTCTCCCCCGGTGAAATTCCTGATACTGTGACTGCAGGAATCGAGGGGGAGACTCAACCCACTCATATGGATATAATATCTGAAATCGCCCAGGTGGCCAAGGATGCGGTAGCCGAAATTCCTGAAGTAAGTGAACCTGAGCTGGAGGATGAGGAGATCCTGAACAAAAATAGTCAAGGAACCGAAGCTGCAGCACTGGAAACTGATGATCGGGAATTGGAAGAAGCTGCTGATATAGATGAATTCTTGAATGAGGACGGAGAGGACGATGAAAATGAGGGACATGAAGTACTTGAGACTCCAGATACTATTGAACCTCCTTCTAATAAGTCTGCACCAGTGGAGGGGGAGTTAAATAAATCTACAGAGGCCGCCCACATTCCTCCTTTGGAGCCTGTGATTGTATCCAGCTCTACCGACACGTCTGCTGAAATGCAAGGTCCACAAGTGCCCCCGGCTATTCCGTTACGCGATGACCTAGCCACTCACACTGTACACATCATTCAGGGCATCGTAAATGAGCTTAAAGACTCTTTTGATATAGCCCAGAAAACTCTGCTGAAAAGGATTAAGACTTCTGAAAATCTGATGCTCAAAAATATGGTGGAAATCAACCATAAGCTGGATGTGATGGAGAAGAAATTTGACGAAAAGTATACCGCGGCTGGCACAGCTGTTACACTCCTAATGGCCGGTTTGAAAAAGAATACAGATACTCTTGCCGTCGTCAATCAGAACGCTCATGTTGTCGCCAACAACATTCAGAAGTTTGATGGTAATATGGTCACTCTAAACGCAAATCAGCAGACCTTGGTCAATGAATTCACCAAGACAACGAAGCATATTGATGACTCCCTGCACTCATATGCCAACTGCATAGCTGACGAAGCCAAAAAGGGGGAGAAAGAGTATATCGCTAAGATGGCCGAGCTCCAAAAAAGCATGGATGCAAACTTCGCACAATCAAGCAAATACGTCTATGAGAGCTGCTGGTGGATGCTCCAACAGGCGCTAGGTACGTTAGGCGTCGTCCTACCTGACAACCCTGCCGGTATTCATGTCCCTGTGACATCTAAGGCTGCTGAGGAAGTAAGTGTTGCTGAGGATGTTAGTGCAAGTGTTGCTGCAGATATTCCCACACATGAAGCTGATGCTAGGGCTCTCTCCAAAGCTAAATTGAGGAGCATGTTTGACCAAGAGGCCTTAGCAAAAGCCAGGGGAAAGAGAAAAGTTCAGGAAGGGACCTCCAAGGAGACTCCAGCTGAGAAGCGAATCAGAATGAGTGAGGAGGATGTACGAAACGAAAGGTGGAGTCCAGTTTCAAGGAACATCATCTTAGACACCTTCCGGCTGCACGAAAGAGGAGAGATCAATCAAAATGAAGCATATAGCCAGTATGAATGGGAAACGTACAAAGCATTTGAAGCGAAACGCAACATCTTTTTCAGAAACAACAAGGATCCAGACAAAGTTGCTCCTCCTAGGTACTACCCGAAGCCCAAGGAATACATGGAAAGGCAAAGCAAAAAGTACTTGGCTCAAACTCTTAAGGGTGACATAGCTAAGGACAAATAGTCATCATTTTATAGCTGGTCCCTGTGTCATAAGAACATTTAATGACTATTACTGTCGTATGAACGATTCTGGATTATATGTGAATATATTTCTCTTGGTATATATATATTTGAATGTGTGAATGACTCAAGTCCTGTTCTGATTGCATATATTCTCTTGTGTTGCATGTTTATTTTTTGAATGTTATGTTTATTATTTGATAGGTGTTATTCATCTTAGCTAGTAAGGTTTTGGCTTCGTCAAATAGGGGGAGATTGTTGGGTATTGTATCCACGATTACCTGGATTTGAGGAAGCCACCCGTCAAGCTAAGATGAATTCACAATGTATTTGATAAACTTCTTCAAGTTGTACTTGCAGTTTCTCCACGCTAAGTGCACACCAATGTCAGGGTGCAGTAGGTCAATATACACGGGTCTGTACGACGTAATCCCTCGTTGAGCAGATCAATGTGTTGGCCTATGTGTACTCTCTCTATTGGAGTGCACTTACTTTCAAGTACAGGGCCGTTCATATGCAAGAAGAGACAAGGAGCATGGAGGATCAAGGAGAGCTCCTAGGGGAAGACGAAAATTCGTCCAAGGCAAATTCGACGAGAATCACCAAGTGATTCTCGCCGATTCGGCGAGAATCACTAGTGATTCTCGCCGAATCGACGAGAATCATCAGTGATTCTCGCCGACTCCTTCTGGCCATCTCAAAATGGTGCCAAGTAAGATTCGGCGAGAATCACTTGTAATTCCCGCCGAACCAGTGGCCAAGCAGCCCATGTACACAGTAAAAGTCGTTGAGAATCAGTAAGTGATTCGACGAGAATCACAAAACGATTCTCGACGAATCGTCGAGAATCACTTGGTGATTCTCGCCGATTCGTCGAGAATCGCCTGCGATTCTCGCCGATTCGTCGAGAATCGCCTGCGATTCTCGCCGATTTTGACTTGGCGTTTTCTCAGAATGCTGCTGGACCGGATTCTGCTTTTGGACTAGTTTGAACCGGAATTTGGGGATTTCTTTTGTGGGTCCCACAACGGTCAAATTTGCTGTATCTACAGGGTATAAATACATGGGTATTTTGAACAGTAAACCACGGAGAAAAAGGAACAGAAACCGAGCCGCAACCTAACCCTAGATCCGCGACTCCTCTCCACCGCCGCCGTCGCGCTCGGGCAAGTACGTCGCCGCCGCTGATCGTTCTTCTTCGTGATCTCCGGCGACAGAAGCTTAGCAAAGCTTGAGTATCACGTGTCTATCCAGAGATCTCTTGTCTCTCGATTTGTTCACCGGGAAAAACTCCTCCGTCCGAATCGATAGAGACAACCGATCCTAGAGTGACCGTTGGTAGACCTAGTTTGCTTCGCTACGAAGTTTGGATCTCCAAGTTCAGCAGCCGCTCTTCATCGTAGCCGCCGACTCCGAACCAAGCCGCCGCTCGGATTGCCGCCGCCGGTTCCGGGAGATCCTCTCCAAGTGAGACCAAGGTCGTAGACTCTTCATCGACCTCGAGAACACGTCGTCGAACGAAGAGGAACACCGTAGTCTCCGAAAGAAGTTTGTATCTCATATACATTCCATATTTACTTTTGTTGTAAGGGAACTTTTGTTCCGTGTTGTAAGGGTTCGGTGCAACCCGTTTTGTGGGAGTGTTGACTCTCACGTGTGGAAGGGCTCCTTCCGTTAGTGAAGGGATTGGATTTCAATCCCGTTGGAGAAGTGACCGAGTCGTCCCTTGTTGGGGAGACAGGTCGAAGGGGGAAAGTGGATGTACCCAAGTCGGGGAACCACTATAAATTTGCTGTGTATTCTGTGTGCTGTGCTTGTTGTTTTTATTGTGCAGGTACATCCGTAAATTCCGCAAAAGAACCACACGTCACCTATTCCCCCCCCCCCCCATAGGTGCACATAGCTGACACTAGGTGGACTTTCAGTTCCTCATCTGAGTCTTCATCTTCATCATCATCATCATCAAAATTCTGAGGATTGTCATACAGTGAATCCAGTACTTTGAGAGCCTCTGCAGAAATCAAAGGTTTATCTGCCTGAGAGGGAGGTGGAAGAGGAGCTGCAACTAGAGCTGAAATGGTTTTCGGAGGGGATGAAACACTGACTAAATCAGCCTTATGTAGAGAGGGAATGGCTGTAGTCTTTGGAGAAGCAAAAATGTCTTTGAGTTGCTTGGCAACTTCAGGACTTATTGGAGAGGAATAAGGAATTATAGCCAAAGATGGCTTAGTGTAGTCAGCTGGAGGAAGGCTCAAATAAGTTGTATCAAAAATTCTTAACAGACTTAACAAATCTACTATGGGATTAATTATATAATCACCACCAGTATTGATTTCTTCTATTACTGACTCATCTATGTCCATTTCAGTTTCAATAAAATGAATTAAATCAAACAAATCTTCATCATCTGCTGTTGTTGCTACTATTTCTGCTGGAAATGTTACTGTTGCATCTTCTTCATCAAGTATCTCCCCCTGCCTATTTTTAGTGCAAACTGGAGCAAGGCCCCTAACTGAAGAGGGGGCAGCAGAGAGGGCAGAGATTTGGGCAGCAAGAGATGATGTAGAAGTATCAAGAGGTGAAATTTCCTCTGCTATGATGGTTTTTAGGAGGGGAATAATGAGGGTAATGAGAGAGGAGATGGTGGAGGGTCCAACGGTGGAGTTGCAGATGGTTTGTCAGAAAAGGTATGAGTGGTTACAGATGGAGGGATGGTAGTAGTTGGTGGGGTTGGAGGAGGAGCATCTTACATTAGATCATCTTATGGGGAAGAAGAATTGAGGCGGGATAGCAAGTTGAAGGATGGTATGGAGGACAAATGTGGTGGAAAAGGAGATGAAGGTGGTGTTGGAAGATGAGTATGAGGTGGAGATGTAAGGATGGGTGATGATGGAGGTGTGGGAGTTTGAATGATTGTGTAGGCTGTGGAGGGAAGTTGTGTTTGAGTTGCTGGAAGGGATGGGGGTGAAGGAGTGATCTCTTCAGAAGGGTAGGGAGTGGCTGCATCAGCCCTTGTACTTTCAGAAGCTTTTGTGGAAGAGGGAGCCTTGGAGTGCTTTGTGATGGTCCTATCCCACTTGCCAAAGAGAGCACATGTTATCCTTTTACTGGCATTTATGAATATGGTCTGGGAGACCAGTGATTCAGCAGCCTTCTATTTCAAGACGATCCCCAGGATCCTTCCAAAACTAACTTCCTTTTTATTATTCTTTTTCTTAATAAGATCAAAAGTGATCTATGCTCAGTTCAATTGTTTCTTGTTTACCACTGCACACATAACCAGAAATTGATGTCTGGTTATATAGTCGTGTGCGGTGTGCTTGCCCAGCAAGACTTTCCCAAATATGTCTACTAGAAACTTAAATTCTGCCGAGAGATGTTTCTTCAGTAATTTGTTAGGGTTTTCTCCAGAGTAACTCATTAGACTTAGCATCTCATCATATGCTTCATTATCAATCTCTAATGCATCTTCTCCATTACTTAATCTAAAGATTTTCGTTAAAATGGCGAGAGAGAGAAACGACATTACCCGCTATTGTACCAGTCAGTGTGTTGTCATCTATTGTAGAGGAAGTATATACCCATTCCCTGATTTCTGATCCAGATATTTTGATCCCTGTGAATAGCAGAGTTTTCAATTTCTGGTCGTCAAGAAGTTGCAAGATTTCCAGAAAGACAGGGTCGGAATGTCGGAATGAATCGAAATCCACATCGAATCTGGTATAAAACTTCATTGCTGCAAGGGTTCCCGCTGGATTTGCCATTTGAGTACCTGCAAGAGAAAAATGACGATCAAGTGCAACGGAATTGAACTCACGGGATGGAGGTCGAAGAAAACCTAGATATGGGATTTTCCAGAATATTAATCGACAAACTCCGTTCCACGAAAATTAAAACAAAATTTGATCTGAGGTCGACAAAATAATTTAGAGTTAAACAATTCGTCGAGCTCAGTTTGAAGATTTGAAGACATTTCGTCGAGCTCCGTTCGACGAAAGTTTTATGAATCAGATTCGTCGATCTCCGGTCGACGAAAATTGGTTCACTCACAGAGAGTTCGTCGATCTCCGTTCGACGAATGTCTCAAGAACGTTTCCCAGATCGTCGAACTCCGTTTGACGAACTGTGAAAAATTCATTGAGTGCAGACAGAAACTAAACTAAGTCTTCTCCATTGATCATTCCAAGCTGATTTATGTAGAACAAGTGATTTCTCTCATCTAAAGGTTTGGTGAATATATCAGCTCTCTGTAAATCAATGTAGATATAGAGAAGATTAACTTTGTTTTTGTCTATACACTCTCTAATGAAATGATGCTTAATATCTATATGCTTCGTCCTACTATGATGAATTGGATTTTGTGTTATGGCTATAACACTTGTGTTATCACAAAATAGAGTTGAATTATTTAAGTTGAGACCATAGTCCGGTAATTGATTCTGAATCCACAACATCTGTGAACAGCACCTGCCAGTTGCTATATATTCTGCTTCAGCAGTTGAAGTGGACACAGATGATTGTTTTTTACAGAACTAAGATACTAATCTCATCCCAAGGAACGGGCAAGTTCCTGAGGTGCATTTTCTGTCCACCCAGCATCCTGCAAAGTCAGCATCAGAATATCCAGTTAAATCAAGTTCTGACTCAGTGGAATACCATAGGCCTAGACTAGGACACCTCCTTATATATCTCAAAATTCTTTTTAAGAAAATTAGGTGAGATTCTTTAGGATTCACCTGAAACATAGCACAAAGGCATGTGGCAAACATAATATCAGGTCTTCTTGCTGTAAGGTATAGTAGGGACCCAACAATGCCCCTATATAGTTTCCAATCCATAGGTTTCCCATGTGCATCAGAGTCTATTACAGCATTTGTAGCCATGAGTGTTTTCGTTGCTGAGGCATCAGCCATCCCAAACTTCTTTATAAGCTCTTTAGCATATTTGTAGCCACTTGGGAGATAAAGATGCCATCAGGGAGCTGCTTCACTTGGAGACCAAGGAAGTAAGAGAGCTCACCTATACTACTCATTTCAAATTTTGAATGCATGAGGTCAGAGAACCTCTTGCATAATTTGGAATCAGTAGACCCAAATATGATGTCATCCACATATATTTGTACTAACAAGGTTTGATCCTTATGATGTCTAGTGAAAAGTGTTTTATCTACTATGCCTCTAATGAATTTATGCTCTATCAAAAAGCTAGCTAGGGTGTCATACTAAGCTCTTGGAGCTCGCTTTAGACCATAAAGAGCTTTATGTAATTTAAAAACAAGATAAGGATGAGTTGGAGAGACAAAACCTGGAGGTTGTTCAACATAAACCTCTTCTTTAAGTACTCCATTCAGGAATGCAATCTTCACATCCATCTGATACACCTTGAATTTCTTGTATGCAGCATAGGCCAGAAAGATTCTGATGGCCTCTAACCTTGCAACTGGTGCAAAGGTTTGATCATAATCTATCCCTTCTTCTTGTCTGTATCCTTGAGCAACAAGACTAGCCTTGTATAACAACCCAATCCATTCACATAGTATATAATAGAAGGTCCGACCGGGTCCCCACAGCATAGACCACAAAATAGGCGGTGTAGTTACGATGTGAAACCAGAGTAGTCAACGCACCCTAACACATTGCATTCTAGCGGAAGCCTATAACACTACACTTGAACTCCACACCTGAATGTCCAACACATAAAAACTACACATTTTATACATGATAGGAATGTCTTACAGATACAAGTAGTTGGCCTTATGGCCTTACAAGGCTTTCAAAACAGTGGCCTCAAACATTGGCACGCAGGCCGGCCACATCAAAAGAAAACATAACACTTCCATTTCTTTTAGCCGTCGAGGGCTAGCAATGGCATCAACAAATGCAGCAGGGACTTCAACCCTTATGCGTCCCGCTCGGCTCTCCTGCACCTGCACAGGGACATTCCACCCAACGTTGGCAAACAGAGGCAACGGTCAGGACTCAGCTGACCAAATTATACCGACCCTACCCCATTCCCAGGGCAGTGGTAATCTTCCCTGCAGGCATTGCATTTCACAAGCATATATATATCACAAATATGCTTTTACGCACACATTCCATCACAACCGTCAGCCACCCGGCCCGACAATACGTGCACTCATGACACATTCTTGGTGTAACGACGAACCAGTTGCCCACCACCGTATCAGCGTCGCAACCCAACAACAAATCACTTGAGAATTTACTCCATGGCATGCAGCCGGAGTTTTATAGTCTTAGTGAACCGGGATTGGCTCGTATCCCCTCATTGTATCACGGCGCGCAGGCCAAAGACTCTTGCTATGTGCTCCAACAGTCTGCACTTTCAGGTCTCACGTTGGACGAACATAATGCAGGTCGGATCCTCCACCCCCCCCCCCCCCATTGCTCAAATCGCCTTGCTATCACCGAGCACAGCATACTCGTGGCAAAAGAAAAGGTGCGGGTCGGTTTCACCGATCCTATTTTGGCATTCAATCCTGGGTATGTCTATGACACCCATTTCATATCACAACATTTGCGGATCTTTCCTGGGCGCACCAGTACTTCCTGCTACTCCCTTTCACAGGTATGACTCCACAATGTCAAGAGTCTTTCCTGGCTCACCACAACAGTACTTCCTGTTACTCTCTTCACAGGTACCACCCAGAACATCAAGTATCAAAAGCGTATTTCCTGGACATCCAGTCCAGTACTTCCTGCTACATCCTTTTACAGGTCCAACCAGTCGACTCCTAAACCACACGTTTATCACGGAGTCTTCTCCGGTTCGTATGAAACATCACCAATCCAGACCAACCTGTCCAGATGGGCTTCACACAGCATGCCTATTCTGTACTCAATTTCCGGATCTATATGTCAACCAATTGGGGATTCCATGAATCAACCCAAGGAATCCCATAACAAGCCACCCTCTGGTGGGGAATCATATGCATATGCCAAAACGGAAGCCTCCAGATGGCTAGGAAGAAAGGTCGTTACCCTCGAAGACCGCTTTGGTGTCATGAGCTCCTAACTGGCTAGGAAGAACCGCAATAGCTTTTCCTCCGCAACGCCGGCATCAGATTTCTCATCGGAAAACCGTAGCACCACCATTGACCAGCCCCTTTCATCCTACACCTTCTTCCTCTCCCTTTCTCTCTCTAGGATTTAGAAAGATGAAAGCCAAGTATGAAATGAGTTCTTTCATCTCAATCCACGACCTTAAGGAAGTAGGGAGGCAGCTCAGCCCTTGGATCCCAGCTGAAGGAACGTACGACCATGATTTTTGCCACATATATTTTTCCTGACATAGCCTGTGACACGCCCGTGACTCACGGGCCGTGTTCCCAAAGCGGTGCTCAACCGACTTATCTAGTCCAGTATACGCCCATGTGACACGCCCATATCACGGGCCGTGTCACCCGACACGCCTTCAGACATGCCCATGTTTGTGGCCGTGTACATCAGGCTGTAGAAAATCGAAATCAACCCGAGACTCACATGACCTATGACATGTCTGTGTCTCAGGTCGTGTGCCAATACACGACACCAGACACGCCCTAGCTCACGTTGACATCGTCGACCACACTGACACGTCCTGTGACTCGCCTGTGTCACAGGCCGTGTCCTAAGCACTCGACGATCGTCGACCAAATTTTGTCGACCACTCGTCGACTGTTTACCCAGGAAGAACACGCCCTGGGACACGACAGTGTCCCAGGCCGTGTCACCCAATTTTTTCCAATTTCTGTATTTTGGGGTGGTACACCTTGTTCCTTAAAATTGTACCTTGGGCATCCAGTTTATTTCTGTATACCCATTTGGTTTCATTGACTAGGTAGTCTTGGGGTCTTGGAACCAAATCTCAAACTCTACATCTCTCAAATTGATTTAGTTCCTCTTATATAGCAATGATAATGTGGGGATCGTGCTCAGCATCATGTATAGATTGAGGTTCAACCTGAGAGAGAAAACATGCATGCATCAAGTCTTGGTTGAGTTGATGCCATATCTGTACACCAGCTGATATTTCTCCAATCACTTGAGATCTAGGGTGATCCCGTAGTGTGACAAGATCATTTGGTGGTGTTGGCTCAGCAACAGCATTTTGAATTAATTCTTCTTGTGGAATTATATTTGCTATTGGATGAGGTTCAACTTCAGTTCCTTCTTCTTCACTTTCTTCTTCATCTTGTGGAGAAGGATGTGTTGGAGCCTCTTGGGTGAGGCTTAGTCCATCCAAATTCTCACACAAGTGAGGTACCTGAAAATTATTGTTGGTAGAAATCTCTTTCTCCTTGCAAGACATGTTAGCCTCACCAAAAGTAACATGAATAAATTCTTCAATTTTTAAAGATGATTTATTGAATACCCTATAAGCTTTGCTTACTTGGGAATATTCTAGAAAAATTCCCTCTTCAGCCTTAGGTTCAAACTTTCTAATGTATTTATTGTTGTTATTATGTATATAGCATATACAATCAAATACTTTAAAATAGTTGATTTTAGGTTTCTTCCATTTAAGTAATTCATAGGGAGTCATATTCTTCAGTTTATGTATCAACCTCCTATCCAGGATATAGTTTGTTGTGCTTACAGTCTCTACCCAAAAGGTTAGTGGCATGTAAGCATCTGCAAGTAATGTACCTGCAGCTTCAATTAGGGTCCTATTTTTCCTTTCAGCTATCCCATTTTGTTGGGGAGTTCTAGGTGCTGAGAAATAGTGCCTGATACCTTCCTTCTCAAAGAACTCATGCATAAGAAGAGACTCAAACTCTGTACCATGATCACTTCTAATCAATGCAACATAAGTAGAGTACTCAATCTGTATGGTCCTGAGAAAATCTATAAGAACTTTAAAGGTATCTAACTTAGATCTCAGAAAAGACACCCAAGTAAACCTTGAGAAGTCATCTACAATAACTAAAGTGTAGGATTTCCCTCCTAGGATTTGCACAGCAATGGGTCCAAAGAGATCCATGTGTAGCAAATACAAAATCCTAGGTGAATCACTTTTATTTACTGATTTAAAGCTACTTTTAGTTTACTTGCATAGTTGACAAACCCTGCAAAGGCCTTCCTTCTTGTAGGGACCAGAAGGTAAGCCTCTTACAAGACTGTCCTTAGATAATGTAGCAATGTTTTTCATGTTAACATGACCTAGCCTTTTATGCCATAATTCATTCTGAGTACTAGCTATGTTGAGTAGGCCAATATCTGAATTTGCAGAATATAAATTAACTAAGTAGATGTTGCCTTGTCTATTTCCAATTAAAACAATTCGTTTTTCTTTATTAGAGATAGTGCAGGAGGTTGAGTTAAAGTGTACCTGATAACCTTCATCACATAATTGAGTTATGGAGATGAGGTTATGTTAGAGTCCTCTGACATATGTCACTTTCTTGAAGGTGACAGCTCCAATTTTCACTTCTCCATATCCTTCTGGCTGGCCACACTTTGAATCACCAAAGATTACCTTTGGCCCCATCTTGTACGTATAGTTGATTAGGTTGTCCTTGCTGTCAGTCATGTGTTTGTAGCATCCACTGTCCAGGTACCATGTTTGATTAATTACTGGACAGCCCTTTTCCTGCATTAAAATTAGTTAGTTGTTCTTGACACAGGTTACCTTGAGTCCTTTATATTGCTGGTAAGAAAAACTAGATATTATAGAAAACTCTGGTTGAGATTTGTATCCTAGTGGGTGATATCTTCTAGGTGGAATCATCCAGTTAGCTAATGGATTAAATTATTTCTTAGATTGATTAGAGTTGCTATTGTAGTTATAATTTTTGTTAAGTCTTTATGGGTTCGGCGAAATATTGTGAGTTCGTCGACCAGAGTTCGACGAATTGGGATGAGATCGTCAATCTCTGCCCAGAGAATGAACATAGTCATTTTCTGTGCCCCACGTTCGTCGATCTCTGCTTGATGAACCATACAAAGTTCGTCGAACACAGTTAGACGAATAATTATAGTTAAACTTTGCGGTCAGAGTTCGTCGATTAGAGTTCGACGAACTGTTCATATTTCGTCGATCTGAGTTCGACGAAATCTGCTGAACTTTATTTTTACCTAAGGTCTTCTGATTTTTGTTATTTTGACCTGTTGATTTGGGAATTCCTTCTACGGTTTGTTTAAAGTTTATTATTTCTTTTCCTTTAGCAAAAACAAACTTGATAGGGGTTGACAAAATATTATTCTTGAGAATGGGGGGCAAACTTGATGAAGCACCCAAGCCCAGCTTGTCATTTAGTCTGGCATTGACAGTGCTTGTGATGTCCATCAGCTTGAGGCTTCTTCCATTGAGAGTTTCCTCAAGTTGTTTAGCATCACATAACTCAGTCTTTAACAGGATAATTTGTTCATTAGCTAAATTTAATTCATCCTTTAACCTATTGTTTTCAGATGACAGGGTTTCTTGATTAGCTAGTTTTTCCGTAAGTGTCTTGATTTCTTTTTCTGAATTTATTAGATCTATGCACATGGTTTTAAATTCAGTTCTAGAAGAATCAGAACTATAATCAAAAGAAGAAAGTACCTGGTCAGCCTCAGATTCTAAAGCTTCTTCATTATCAGACCCTTCTTCATCTGATTGCCTCTTGGAAGCATCAATGGCCATAAGGCAAACATCCTTGGCCATTGCTTCTTCTTCTTCTTCACTGGAGGTGGAGGATGTTGATTCATCTTCAATTTCACTCCAGGATTCAGCTAAAAATCCTTTCTCCTTCTTCTTGTATCTGCTAGAGGAAGGTCTTGAGCTGTGTTGTCTTCTGGTATCCTTCACTCTTCTCTTATCCTTCTTTTGATTTTTTGGACACTTTGAGATGAAGTGTCTAGGTTTCCTGCAACCAAAGCAAACCACTTCTTTAGTGGGGGTTTTATCATACCT
Source organism: Platanthera guangdongensis (assembly GCA_039583875.1). Classification (NCBI taxonomy): domain Eukaryota; kingdom Viridiplantae; phylum Streptophyta; class Magnoliopsida; order Asparagales; family Orchidaceae; genus Platanthera; species Platanthera guangdongensis. Next base: position 91,735,342 of record CM077166.1, read on the forward strand.
TGGTTTCTCATCCATCCTGTATGACTTTCTTCTGAAGTCTTTCCTTGCCACCTTGTAAAATCTTTTGGCAAGTAGACCCGTCAGCTCTTCATTTATTGTTGGTTCTTATGTCTCCTCAGTAGCTTTGAATGCAATGTTGTGCTCCTTCCTTGCCGCTGGAGGTGTTCTTTGCTCCGCTACCTCTCTGGATTTGATATGCTATTCATAGGACTTCAGCTTTCCTAAAAGTGATACAGTGGAAATATCATTCAAGCTCATGTCCTCCTTGATGGGCCAGATCCTTGAATCACATGTTCTTGGGAAGCACATAAGGATTTTATCATTCACCTCTATGAGGGTGATGTCTTTGTCCAAAGTTTTCAACTCATTGATGATTGAACTCAACAAATTGTACATCTCTACAACTCATTCAGCTTCTTCTTTCTTGAAGTTCTCATATTGTGATGTGAGAGCGGATCTTCTATCTTTTCTTTCATCAGTAGACCCAGCCACCATTTGATTGAGGGAATCCCAGATGGCTTTGGCTGATGCTCATTCAGCCACTTTTTGGAAAATGTCATCTGACATTATTTGGGCCAGAATATTCAGGGTCTTGGCATCAGCAATTTTTGTCTTCTTCTAGTCATCAGTCCACTGAGGTGGTGGAACTGCATTGTTGCTTGATGTTGCTATAGAGGTGGAGGCAGATGGTTGAGGAGGACATGTCACAATGGAATTAAAAATATCCTCATCAATAGAATTCATATATAACTTGATTCTTACCTTCTAAATGGCAAACCTATTTAGGTTGCAAACTGGAGGTCTGGTGATTGCATAGTCTTTGTTCTGTGTCATGCTGTGTGTGAATATCTAATGAAAATGAAAAGACAGATCTAAATCAGGATCTTTGGTTCAAGGGTTAGCTTGTACAACCAAGGGAATCCTGCTCTGATACCAATTGAAAGTTAGGGGTTAGATCTAGAATACTCTAGAGTAGGGGGGGTGAATAGAGTATTTAGTGTTTTTATAAAATTTTCTAACTACTTCAATCTAGTCCTAGTGCTGTAGGAATGAAATTAAAGCACAAACACAACAATCCTAACTATCACAACCACAACAAGAAACAAAAGAAAAGAGCAACCAGACAACACAAGAAATTTATAGTTGTTCCCCAACCTGTGTACATCCACTCTTCTACCACCCTGGTAGGAATCAAGTCAAATTTTTGATCAGGTGCCTGACACCAATGAGCTTTTTATCAGGTGCTCAAAAACCAATTATCAAGACTTTTGGTCAGGTGACTTACAAGCAGGAATAACTTTTGAAGGGAGTTAAGAACCCTTTATACAGTGGGGGGTGAGAGATTTATTTTGTCTTCTCTTTCTCAATGTACAACTAAGAAGACTTATGTCGATTTTATGTTAGCAAAGGCTCCCCCTGAGATGTAGAATGGTTTAGGGAGATGGAGCTTTGCTTCAGAGTGATAGGCCTTCAGTCCTTCAGCTTTGACAAGACAGTACATGATCTTCTTGACAGATAGAGGATTTATTGTCCTTTGATGTGTCCTGGAGTGTAGAAGAAAGAAGTCTCTAGATTTTGATTTGATGTTCTTCTTCTTCAAATTGCTGATATTCTTCTAGTCTAGATCTTGTATTTCTGTATAAGCTTTCTAACTCTGTTTGTTTCAGAGTGTTGTCGAGAGAGAGAGCAGCAGAAGATTCTTGATTCCTGATTCACAAAAAACTGACTGATTGTCTCTTTTCTTGCTTGCGTGTCTTTCTCAGTCACTATCTAGAGGAGGAAGAAAAATCCCTTTTATATTTTCCAGATTATCTTCCTTTTGAAATTTGAAATCTCTTCTGCATTCATTGATGATGGCCTGGAGAATATTTTGCCTTGAATGATTTCCACAACTGTCCCATGGAAAAATGGTAAGCAATAATACCGATGAAGACCGTAATTAATGCTCCGTCTAACGGTAATATTCAGAGAATATTTTAGCATTAATTACTCAGGAATTATTACAGTAGGAAAGGGACAGAAGGATGGAAATATCCAAGTCTAGATTCGTTGAACAAAAATAGAAATCGTCGAGTTGAGTCCACAGTTCGTCGAGCTGAGGAGTTGTGTTCGTCGACCAGATTGCATTGACTGTAATTCTGACTGTAATTAATCCTTAATTAATTCTACAAACTGTAACTGATTACACAAAATTTGTCAAGCTCAGTTTCTTATTTCGTCAAGCTGTCTTGAGTTCAGCGATCATTGACCTGAGCTTGGAGTTCGTCGAGCTAAGACAACAGTTCTTCTTTAACTTCTGGTGTAGACACAGCTTTTGTGGAATGTGTCAACACAAGTCCTGTGTGTCGACACAATGGCTTCTGGTGTCGACATAGTTGGTGTCGACAGATGTTCTGGCTGTCGACACAAGTCCTGTGTGTCGACACAGTTGATGTTGACAGATATTCTGTGTGTCGACACAAGTCCTATGTGTTGACACAATCTAGCAACTGGTGTCGACACAGCCTTTCCCAAGTGTCGACACAATTTCTTGAGTCTCTAGCAGTTTGTTGAAGTCTGGTCCATGTGATGTTGATTCTAAGGACTTGGCCTAGACTCTAAGACACAACCATGACCCTAGCTATACATGATGGGTCATATGATCCTAACTTAGTGAACCTATCCCAAATCAAACTAGGGATCCAAAAATTATCTTTATTTTATTTAATTTATTTCTCAAAGCACTCTTATACATCTGCTGAAAAATTTTATAAATCAGGAAGATTTTTTTAGCTTTGTATTTTATTTGTTATTATGTAAATAGTGTCCTCGTCCAAATAGGGGGAGATTGTTGGAACCCTAATTCTGATTTGGGCAAGGATCACTATTAGGTTTGTTTAGATTGACCCACAATGCATAGTCATGGGTCATAGGTTTACTTTCAGTTTTGCCTGAGAAGGACTCTCCAGAATTGCTGAAAGAATTTGAGAAATGTAGTTAAGTCAAAGTCAGAAAATCAGTTCGACGATAATCGAACTCAGGTCGGCGAACGGTGATCTAAGGTCGACGAACTCTGAGTTCCTTCCCTGAACTCAGGTCGACGAACTCTGATCTCAAGCAAGAAGCACTGCTAGACGAAATCCAGCTGAGCTCGACGAACTCCAAGTTCTGGTCGACGATCACTGAGAAAGGTTCAAGACAGATTCCCTACTCGATGAAAATAGAAGCTGAGCTCGACGATCTGCGAGCTCCGGTCGATGAATTCTGTGCAGTTATTCCATGCCTATTTATTTACAGTTGGGAGATTGAATTAAAAATTAATTACAGTCAGAACATTTAGTGCTAAACATTACCGATGGAAATAGCCGTTCAAAGTTGGCAGTTTCAGAAGTTAATTGTGGATTAATTCTCAAGGCATCTTCTACTCTCGGAAATGCCTCAGACGTTATCAAGATAAATGAATCCAAATGTTTGAATCAGACATAAGAGATTTACAGAAAGACAGAAACAACAACACAACAAGATAGAGACATGGTGAAGGTTTTTCCTTTTACAAAGAAGGAGGAACTCTGCATCAATGAACATATTCACAGAGTTCTCTATCTGCTCCAGGCTTTTCAAGTGACACACATTCATATCAGTCTAAGAATCTTGCTGGAGACATCATCAATCTGATGGCCTACACCCTGAAGCAAAGCTTCCCTCCATCCTTCCTGAACAAATCTAGATCTCAGGGGGAGATTTGACATCATCAACATCCACTAGTCATCTCTCAGTGATTTGAGATAGAGAAGACAACATCACTTCTTTCCCTTTCCCGTGTACGGGGTTATAACTCCCTTCAAAAGTTATTCTTGGTTGCAAGTATCCTGATCAAAAGACTTGGGTTGGTTTTTCAGCACCTGATCAAAAGCTCATTGGTGGCAGTCACCTGATCAAAACCTACTACTTCATTCCTATCAGGGTGGTAGAAGAGTGGATGTACCCAGTTAGGCGGAACCACTATAATCCTTGTATCTTCTGGATTACTTGCTTTGCCTTTTTTATTTTTGTGTTATGATTTTCTTTTCTTAGTATATATATATATAACTCAAACTAGTGCAAGTTAAGATCTATCCCTAACTTTCACTGGGTTCAGGTATCTCTGAATCCAGGCAGGGGGAGATGTCCAATAAATAAGCTGCAGCAATCAATGAAGAAACTCCAGCAGTAGTAATTCCAGAGGTTGTAGCAACAGATACAAAAATGCATTTACTTTCTACAGATGAAGAAGCAATATATTTTTCAACTCCAGAAATCATCACTGTTGGTGATTTTATCATTAATCCCACAGTTGATATTTATTCATTACTTCATTCATTTGATATAGTTTCCAACAACAATTTACTAGTTTTTGATAATTATTCTAAAGCTATAGTTTGTTATACATCACCAATAAGTCCTGTAGTTTTGGAAGAACTAAGGACATGTTTTACTGTCTTTGAGGATATTACAGAACAAGTAATAGATATAGAGCTAATGGCTTTCTCACCTCCAACTTTTGGCTGGGCTGAATCCCCAATGCCTAATCTTAATGATTTCATGTTTGAAGACATAAATACAGAGAATATAGAGCCACAACCTCAGGCCGAAGAAGAAAATATAGTGGTACAAGCACATGCTGAGATAATAGATACAAATATATAGCCACAGGCTCCTCCAACAATTTTTGCTGATATATTAAAATAAATTTACGCTCTCTATGATCAGCCTGCTGAGCAATCTGATGATGATGATGATGAAGAGTCAGATGACTCAAAATATTTTGGTTCTAAAAAAAGAAAACTCAAGAAGAAGGTTACCTCCAGGGCTGCTCCTAAACCTTCTCCTATTACAGACACCCCTTATTATTTTCTGCACAACAATTACTCTCACTCCAGATACTCCTCATTGGATGAGGTGTTCTAGAAATGAGCAGAAAGCTAGGAAGAAGAGTGGGAGATAATCTCCACCTCCATAATTTAGGAGAGGTCCTCCTCCTTCTCCTATAACAGGATCAACAAGAAGTATTTCTCAAGTTCAAAGGTCTACAACTTCTTATCATTCCAGTCCATCTCACAGCAGTAGCAGACAGCAACACAGATCCCAAAGTAGTAAACATAAACAAAGAAATCAAAGAAGTCAACAACAAACATCTGAAATGAATCATCACGATAAATCAAGCCTAGAAAGGCAACTATCTCCAGTCTATGATCTAAAAATGGATACTATTTTTAGGATGGTCAGATTCAAGGAAATTATAGCTCTTTCACAGATAAGGAAAGTTAGGGAAGAAGGAAAAGACACTTCTCAATATTCAATAATGTCTTCCTACAGGAAGAAAGAATTAGAAAGGTATGAAATGAAAAAAAATCTTTTTAATTTTGATACTTATATGAGTCTCCATTCAGAAGCAGTAGTGCCTAGAGCCATATCAGTAAAGATTCTTGGTGCTGAAGACATGAAGATGACTCAAAGAGAAGCAGAGGAACCCAAAAGAATAATGGTTTTCTCAAAACCTGCTTCAGACCCTTCTTTAGATGATCCAAAGAAAAATTTATGATTTTCTGCTTATGCATTTTGAACTTTATTATTGTTATATATATTCACAAGGCACAATTGTTTATATCTACTGAAATTGTATAATTCTGTCTGATATTTTTCATGCTTTGTGATTTTCTTTATTTCTATTTTTATAGTGACCTCACCCAAATATGGTGAGATTGGTTTAACCCTACTTGTGATTTGGGCTAGGTTCACTATTAGGATTGTTAAGATGACCTAACATGTATAGTCTAGGGTCATAAGTTAGTTCCATGGTTAAGGTCAGTCACATGAGGTTAGATAGTTGGATCCTACCTTCTGGAAGATTTCAAAGATAGAAGACTTTAGAGATAAGGCAGTTTAAAGAATGCAAAAAAGGCGTTCGACGATAGGTGAACTCGGCTCGACGATCGACGATCTCAGATTGAAGAACTCAGAATTCCTTCTCTGAGTTACACTCGACGAAAGTTTAGCTGAGGTCAATGAACTATGATCTCATATCAGAAGTCAGCTCGACGATAACTGAGCTCTAGTTGATGAACTCCGATCTTTTCTCAGAATCTCAGGACGACGAAAGCCATCATCAGTTCGACGAACTCCAGGCTCTGGTCGACGAAATGCAGGCGCTATTCAATGATTTCCAGACAGTGTCTTAGGCAGTTAGCAGAATATTTTCAGGCTCAATTTCAGGATATTCTGAAGGCAGAATATTTAATGGCTTAATTGCAGGCCGCCATAACTCTGATATTTAATACTCAATATTCATATGAATATAGTTGTTTAGAGACATCATTAAATATATATTTAATCACAAAGTTCTTATTTCCATTCTAACCATTTTCCAAAGCAGTTACCTTCTTGGGAATTCTCCAGCCGTTTCATGATTAATGAATTCAAATATTTGAATTCTTCTCTTGATTAAGATACTGAGGCTCAGAAGGTTTCTGCAATAGTAACAGAAAGAGACTGAGACAAAACATCTTGTTCATCATCTCCTATTTCATGCTTTTCTTCCAGCAACACATCTTTAATATCATACCAAAAGTTCATTGTCTCAGAAACATTTACTAGAAGAAGAAGTTCTCAAGAAGGACTACACCCTGAAGCAAAGCTTGCACTCCTGATCAAATTTATACAATACAGGGGGGGCTTTAATAACATCAACAAATCCACTAGTCTTCTCAGAGATTTGAGACAGAGAAGACGACATCATTTTTATTTTATTTCACTATGTACACGGTTATAAATCCCTTCAAAAGTTAAACCTTTTTATTCACAAGTCACCTGATCAAAAGACTTGGGTTTGGTTTTTGGGCACCTGATCAAAAGCTCAATGGGTTGCTAGATCTCCCATAGAAAATAGATCTTGTGGTGACAGGGCACCTGATCAAAAACCTATGGTGGCAGTGCACCTGAGCAAAAACCTGTAGTGGATTCCAACCAGGGTGGTAGAAGAGTGGATGTACCCAGGTTTATTGTGGAACCACTATAGATTACTTGTGTCGTCTGGTAGTGCTTTTACTTGTTTATTTTCTATGTTCTGATATTTCTCTTTATATATATATATATATATATATATCTGTGTGTGTGTATCACCTATTTTAATCCGCTATAAAAATAAAGTAAAAATTTAAAATACTTTATTCACCCCCCTCTAAAGATAGTTAGACCTATCCCTCACTTTTGGTGGCTAGGTAATGTAAATACTTACCTAGGGTGTGGAAAGATAGAAAACTTTCTATGTCCACAGGCGTTGAGTTAAGGTCATTCACTCAACGCCAGATGACTTATAGCATTGTATGAAGCATATACAATCAATGACATGAGGTGGCAAGCTGAGAAAGTGGCCAAGTCCACAGGCGTTGAGTGAAGGTCATTCACTCAATGCCATACAGTTCGACGAACTCCGAACCCAGTTCGACGAACTCTGAGCTCAGTGATAGTTTGTTTTGTATTTAAGCTATTAGAGTTTTGTTTAGGTCTTTATTATGCAAATCTTGTCTTATTAGCTTATATGTCCCCTCCTCTTGTATTTATTTATGCCACTAATATTTTTGTTCTCTTTTGCAGGTTTTCTCAATTTTCAGCCAAAATGACCTGACAGGACCACAAACACGGCCGTGTCATGGGGTGTGTCACTTGTTCCCAAAGAATCAACCACCAGTGGAAAGTTTAGAGTTCATCCCGACCAGGACACGTCCTCCAACATGGCCGTGTCGCTGGTCGGATCCTTCTTGTGGACATACTTCACAACAGGGTAGTGTTGCAGCTCGGATGATCCGTTGGTTAACGGAGACCTGCAAGTGTTGGCTTCAGAGTAAAGGCGTTCCGAAGGCTCTTTGGGCGGAAGGAATAGCCTGTGCTACTCATGTCATCAACCGGATGCCTCTTAGTCCGATCATAATGAAGACTCCTTATGAGCTAATGTTCGGAGTGAAGCCCTCAGTGAAGCACCTTCGGGTGTTTGGATCTACCTGCTATATACACTCTCCGGGTGCTCTCAAAACAAAGCTAGTCTTTGTAGGGTATGATGAGCAGAGAAGAAGATGGAGGTGTATGGATCCTGCGACGAAGAAACTCATAGTGTCGAGAGACATTGTTTTCGATGAGTTGACGCCGTATTGGGGTAGCTCTTATGTGGAGCTAGAGATAAGCAGGTCAGATGGTGGGCTGAAGGAGGCTGCTGCTAAGGAAGTGGAGTTGCCTGAGTCACCAGGTGCTCCAGGTTGTTCTAGCTCCGGGGCAAAGGCGTCAGAGTCAGGAAGAAGGGGGAGCGATGCTCCAGGACCTTCTGGCTCAAAGGCGGAGGCTTCCTGTTCAGTGTTCCAGGCAGTTCATGTTCAAGAGGGAAGTCTTCTGGTTCAGGTAGCAGGGGGAGCGTTGCTCCAGGTGCTCTTGGTTCCAGTAAGGAGGCGTCTTGTTCAGGAACAAAGGGAGCATTGTTCCGGGTTTGCCCGGGAACGGAGCTGGTTCAAAAGCAGCGGAGGTGGTTAGCCATGATCAGGTTCTTCGGAGATCGAAGAGGATCAGTAAGCCACCAGCTCGATATAGCGAAGGGAACACGGCGGACTTGGTCCCGTGTTTCCTTGTTAGCCCTCAGGTCGAGCAAGGGACTTCTGGCTGTGATGACCCCACTAGAATCAAGGAGGTGGTTGACACCAAGTCTGATGAGGTGACTTCTCTCAGAGGCAACGACGCTTGGGCTTCTGGATCCAAGGAAGTTGGTGATTCTCCTATGATGCATGAGTGGAGGTTGAAGCTAAAGAAGGCAGAGGGAAGCATGGCTCCTTTTGGGAGATGCTGGAGGGCTCCCTCATGGTCCATGATATGCAGGGCGAGGACTATGTCTTGGACATTTCTTCGTAGATGCTATCGGAAGGACCAGGTGCAAGGTTACGGGAGCTGCTGGAGTTATTCACCACTTCTCACTTCAAGGGGGAGTGTTGAATTCTGTGAAGTGAAAGTGGATGAATGGAAGGCTTGGGAAACCTATCCGCGCGGACTACGCGGACTGGGTTGGCGGACTGCTAGGTCGGCAGGGATGTTGCAGGCGGTCTTCTCTTTGGCGACTTGGTTCGGGGTTCAGGAAGTCGCCGGTTTCATGCGGACTGTTCCTTTCGGTGGCGCAGCTTGTGCGGTCTGGCGGCGTGCAGACCGGCGGTGAAGAGCTAAGCATTGGAGTAAGGGTGAGTCCGCGCGGCTTGGGTTGCGGTCTGGCGACCTGGCGGACTGAGCGGACTCCACAGCAGTAGGTCGGCGGCTTAATTGTTTGAGTCCGCGCGGCTTGTTTTTTGTTCTTGTCTTTGTAACTGTCTCTGCTCTCCCGGTGTTGGGTTTTGGTGAAGCATGTCTCGCCATGTATGTCTCGCCTTGTAAAGAAGTTTGCTCTTGATCAATAAAGAAGCTTGTGCTGCATGTGTTGCTGGTTGTTACTGCTTTGTTGAGATAACCACTGTTAACTCCACGATCCGGGACTTTCAACATATAAGTGGGCGTATTCTCCTTCGGTTTGTTGAGTTTTCAGCAGGGTATTCTTTTGTTGAATTTTAACAGTGTCATGCTGGCCGTGTCAACATGAGCCGTGTCCCCAGGATACGATGACTTTCCAGCGAAGGACACGGCCACCAACACTGTTGTGTCACCAGGCGTGTCACCACCTCATCAATGCATGCAGCCCGCCATTAATGCACCCCAGTCAAAGCCCATCAACCACATAGGAAACGACTACTAACACGGTCGTATCGTCGGCTGTGTCAGCATGGGCGTGTCTGCCGATTCCACATTGCAATGATCATTTCTCGCCAGAACCATAGCCCAAAATCAACCAGCATGGGACACGGCCACTAACATGGCCGTGTCACCGTCCATGTCACCTCCTCTTGAATTTCTGTAAATTCAGACTCCTGCTTGAGTCCAGAGAGTTTTTGTTGAGTGGGGGAGGTGCCGCACTTTTGGTTTCTGAAGTTTTTCATGCTTTTTCTATCTCTCTCCCTCTTTCTCATTTTAGTTTTTCCTAATTCTAGTTTAGTTTAAGCTTTTGTACTAGCCTTTGTAATTACTTTAGTTGCTAATGGTAGGGCTAGAATAGGATTTTACTTTTCATACACTTCTAATCTCTTATTTTCAAGTTCTGAGATCCAACCCTTCAGTGTAATCGTTTCTTTTATGATCTCTTTATTTTTAGTACAATCACCTCTCTTTTTATTTCCTTTTTTAAGCGCGTTTACTTTTCCCCTTAACCCTAAGATTTCCGTCGATAAAATAATAGCTTTCGTTTGAGTAAGCTTACTCAACAGTTCCCGGATTTAAATACAACACTTGTGTCCCCTTGCTACAGTTCGATAGGTATACTTGCCTAATTGGATTGCTAGTTTGGCTGTTCTCTATTCTTAAGCGAAAGGCCGGCCAACCAAGTTTTTGGCGTCATTGCCGGGGAACAACTTTCGTTGATAAATTGAAAACACGAACCTATTAATTTTTTCATTTCTCTTTCTCATCCTCCTTTTAAAAAATTTAAAAATCAAAAAAATTTATTACCGCTCATAATAGAAACCCGCTTCACAATTTTTCTACACCACATAAATCTCTCAAAAAGGGAAAAGCGGTTTTAAGTGCCGGTATCTTCTCTAGTACCTTGCGAACCCATCACCGAGTAGCCCTTCGGAAGTTCGGGAGTTAAAACATAAAAAAAATCTATTTCAAAAAATCTTATTAACCCTCTTTTCTAGTTTATTTATTTCTCTTCCTTCTCTTCTCTTCTTTTAGTGCACGACACGCGGGAATCTGAAAGATATTTTAGATCTGGACCACGAAATTGAGCGTACTCTTCGGAGAAGATCGCGGTTTCAAGGCCCTACTTTCCAAATACCGGTTGAGGATTCCGAGTCATTTTCTACTTTAAGAATGGAAGAACCCCACGTAGTGGAAGTCATGCAATGGCCTATGTCTTATTATGCATGACTGAAACGCGAGGGTCCTGAATCTAGCATAGTTCAACCTGCAATAACTAATAATAATTACGAACTGAAGCATAGCATAATTCAAATGGTGCAGTAGTATGTGCAATTTGACGGACTTCAAGATGAAGATCCAAACACACATAGAGCAAGCTTTCTTGAGATTTGTGACACCTTCAAGATAAATGGTGTCACAAATGATGCTATTAGGCTAAGATTATTTCCTTTCTCCCTTAGAACTAAGGCTAAGTAGTGGCTGAACACTCTACCTAAAAATAGCATCACAACCTGGACTCAATTAACTGAAAAATTTTTGGTGAAGTATTTTCAGCCAGCTAAAACTGCAAAACTTAGGAACAACATTTCTGCCTTTGGACAAATAGACTCTGAAACCTTATATGAAACCTGGGAAAGATTTAAAGAATTATTAAGATGATGCCCACATCACGCGCTACCTATATGGTTGCAGGTGCAGAGGTTTTATAACGGGCTAAATCAAAGTACAAAGCAAATGATAGACGCAGCTTCCGGTGGTACTTTAAACCACAAAACCCCGGAAGCAGCTCTTGAGATTTCTGAGGACATGACCATGAACACCTACCAATTGAATGTGCCTAGGTCCCGCCCAAACAAACCTGCAGGTATATTTGAAGTTGACAACGTCTCCCAGCTAGCTCTGCAAGTAAAAATATTAAGCAAAAAAATTACGGAGCTGACTGCTGCCTCCGCACCTTAGGTATGGGAACCTGCAACTACTGCTCCAGAACAATTAGATTATGTTAATAATAATATGCCTAGAATTGCTTTTAATAATTTTTCTATTGCGAATTTTCATCCTCTTGATTTTGTTTTTCCAAATATTTATAATCCTGCTTTAAGAAATCACCCGAAATTTTCGCGGAGTAATCCATCAAACGCAATGCGCCCACCACCAGAAAATGATTTTTCTGCACCACCTCCACCTCTTCAGAACTTTCCAAAACCTCCAAGCTTGGAGGAGTTACTTTCTAAATATATCACCACAAATGACGCTACTATAAGAACCTTAATCGGGTCCGTAAAAAGTCTAGAAAATCAAGTAGGACAACTCCTAAAACTAATTTCTGAGCGACCCGCAGGCTCTCTTCCTTCCATTACCAAGCCTAACCCGAGAGAGCAAGCGAAAGCTATAAGTATTCGGAGTAGGAAGCAAGTTCCAGGTATGGTAAGTGAAGGGCCCGAGGCATGCTCCGCTCTCGCTTTAAGAAAATCAAAGCTCCGCTCCCGTTTTAAAAATTCCACCCTCTGCTGAAGAAGAAGTTATCACCCCCGTTTTAGAAAAATGTTAGAAAGTAGCGAAAAAGAGAGAACAAGCGGATAAACTTTTGAATAATCGAAATTTTATTATCCAAAAAAGATATCATTTACAAAGGTATGGCCTCCCTTATATAGAATGGAGGAGATAAGAAAGAGAGTATACAAACAATGTGGGACTAAACATTTACAGTACTGAGCGGCTAGAATAAAGGTGACCGCACAGGCCGCGCGGTTAGACAGATGGGTTAACCGCTCGGCAACTCCAGCAGGATAGAACAGGCCGCAATGGTAGACCGCCAGACTGCTCGGCCAACAAACCGCTGGATCAGACCGCTAAGCCGCCGGGTCAACAAACCACTGGATCAGACCGCTAAGCCGCCCGGTCAAATACTTCAACACTCCCCCTCAAGCTGGAGCATAGATATCAATCATGCCCAGCTTGTCACAAATGCGGAAGAAGGAAGTAGAAACCGGCTTGGTGAAGATATCTGCCAATTCCTTGTCAGAGGTGACAAAAGGAGTACAAATCTGTTTCTTCAAAATCTCTTCCCGAATGAAGTGACAGTCAACCTCTATATGCTTTGTTCTCTCATGGAAGACCGGATTTCTGGATATGTGTATAGCGGCCTTGTTGTCACAGAACATAGGGAGAGGACAGTCATATACCTCGCCCAGGTCAAGCATGAGAGCCCGCAACCACTTTAACTCACATGTGGTTGACGCCATACTCCGGTATTCGGCTTCGGCACTGGATCTGGAGACAACAGACTGTTTCTTGCTCTTCCAACTCACGATATTACCTCCAACAAAGGTACAAAAACATGATGTGGATTTACGATCGCCTTTGTCGTCCGCGTAACTTGAATCTGAGTAGGCCTCAACCCTCAGATGACCATTCTTCTGAAAGAGTAACCCTCTGCCTGGTGCTGCTTTGATATACTCTAAAATCTTCAGGGCGGACTGAAGATGGCACTCCCTGGGAGCTTGCATAAACTGACTGACCTTGCCTACAGCATAGGCGATGTCGGGTCTAGTCACCGTGAGATAGATGTGTTTGTCTACCAAACGTCTGTACCTTGTGACATCAGATAGAAGAGGAGAGTCATCCGTCCACGTTTTGTCTTCTCCAACAGCCATGGCAAAACGAGCTGGTTTGGCACCTGTCAATCCTGCTTCTCGTAGAAGATCAAGGGCATACTTCCGTTGAGAGAGAACCAAGGAGTCAAGTTTCTGAGAGATTTCTATCCCCAAAAAGTATTTCGGGGAGCCCATATCCTTCGTGACCAAGTGCTGACGGAGGTGCTTCTTCGTCAAGTCCACCCCATCTCGGTCATCGCCAATAAGGAGAATATCATCCATATATACGGCCAAAACCACCAGTCCCGAGGCCGTTTTGCGAATGAATAAGGAGTGATCGGCCGAACTCCTTTGAAAGCCGATGGTAGCCACAATACCACTGAATTTGTCGAACCATGCCCGAGGGCTCTGCTTTAGGCCATAAATGGCCTTCTTCAAATGACATACATGTGTCTCCCCCTGAGCAACATACCCAGGAGGTTGCTCCATATAGACGTCCTCCTGAAGATCGCCATAAAGAAAGGTATTCTTCACATCAAGCTGGGAAATAGCCCAAGCCCGGTTAACAGCCACAGAAAAGAGAACCCGGTTGGTGCTGAGGCGAGCAACCGGAGAGAAGGTATCAAAGTAATCAATGCCGTAAGTCTGAGTGAAGCCCTTGGCCACCAGCCGGGCTTTGTAGCGATCCACAGTGCCGTCGGGGCGAAACTTCACAACGAAGACCCAGCGACAGCCAACCATATCAGTGCCCACGGGAGGAGGAACCATGGTCCAGGTACCCAGTTCAGTAAGAGTAGCCATCTCCTCATCCATGGCAGACTTCCAATGAGGGAGAGCAAGAGCCTCCTAGTAGGTACGGGGAGTAGAAGTAGCAGAGATAGCCAAGGCAAAACACCTGCGAGAAGGAGAAAGCTGATCATAGGAAACAACAGATGTGAGCGGGTGTTGAGTACACGCCCGCACCCCTTTGCAAAGGGCAATGGGAACATCCAGGTCAACGGGAGCGTCAGCGACGGGAGCGTCAGCGACCGGAGCGTCCGTGGCGGAGAAGGCTGGCCCGGGACTAGAGAGAGACGACAGCGGAGAGGAGGGTGGAGGGGTGGGTGGGGAGACGGATTGGGAAGGAGTCGGTGGAGGAGGAGACGAAGGTGGGAAAACGTCGAGAGGTGTGGAAGGAACGGAGATATCAGAAGGAAGAGAAGAGGGAGGAGAGAAATAGGAAGCATTTTCGAAAAAAGACACATCCGCGGAGACAAACTGCTTGCGGAGAAGGGGGTCAAAGCAGCAATAGCCTTTTTGAGTGGTAGAGTACCCCAAAAAGACACACTTGGTGGAACGTGGGGAAAGCTTGTCGCGGGTAGTGGAGGGAGCGTTGACAAAGGCCGTACAGTCAAAGACACGGAGAGGAAGAGGAAAAGGTTCCTGGTGGGTGTAGAGAAGGGAGAAGGGAGTCTGGCCGTGGAGAACCGTGGAGGGAAGACGATTGATGAGATAGCAGGCGAGGAGCACAGCGTAGCCCCAGTAGGAGCGAGGGACGTGCATCTGCGTCATGAGAGTACGAGCAACATCAAGCAGGTGACGGTTTTTATGCTCCGCCACCCCATTCTGCTGGGAGGTGTAAACACAAGTCGTTTGATGAAGGAGGCCATGTTGGTGAAAGAACGCGGAGAACTCATGAGTCAGATATTCCTTGGCATTATCAGAACGTAAGACTTTAATAGAAATAGCAAATTGAGTCTTAATAATAAAGTAAAATGATTGCCAAACAGAAAATAGTTCAGAGCGATCTTTTAACAGATACACCCAGGTACATCGAGAAAAATCATCGATAAAAGTGACAAAATAGGAACTGCCCCGACCAACTGTGAGGGTAGGAGCAGGACCCCATACATCAGAATGAATAAGATCAAATATGCGAGAGGAGCCACGGCCTTGCTTCGGTGGGAAGGAGGAGCGATGATGTTTGCCAAGCTGACACGCATCACAGTTGAGCGGAGAACTGGTAGGAGGTAAGTGGGGCAGAAGCTGGCGAAGAAGCCGAGGAGGAGGATGTCCAAGATGAAGATGACACTGAAGGAGATCGGTGGAGGAGGAGTAGGCAGATAGAGCGGAAACATCATCGAGGAAGTAGAGGCCGCCGCTCTCAGTCCCAATAGCAATCGTCCGCTGGGTCCTCGGGTCCTGAAAAGAACAAGTAGTGGGAGTGAATAAGACGGAGCACTGAAGTTGCCGGCATAAAGTAGTAACTGATAACAAATTGCATGGGAACTTCGGGACATAGAGGGTATCATCCAAGCAAAGCGACGGGGTGAGTTGAACCATGCCCGTCCCATGAACCGGGGACGGGGAACCATCCGCCACACGAACCGGGGGTAAGCGGTCATGGGTCTCAAGACGGGAGAAGCAATGAGGGTTGCCCGTCATATGATTTGTGGCACCGGAGTCAATCAGCCATTTACCTTGGGTAACGACGTGGGCACTACCTGACGTCGTGGCCACAGAGGCAGACGGCCGAGAAGAGGCGGAGGCCGAAGAAGGAGCATCACCGGAAGGGCGAAGATGAGGATGTATCTGCCAGCAGCGGTCAACAGTATGGCCAGTACGACCACAGTGAGAGCAGAGGAACCGGGATGAACCCCGTCCGCCAGAGGAGCCGCGGCTACTAGGGCCCCCCCTCTGAGCTTGGTGAGCAAAGGAGTCCTGGGAAGGGGGGGAGGCCAACAGAGGCCGCTGGAGTAGCGAAGTAACAGCGGCAATGCAAGCCGCAGTGGCATCCAAAGTAGGAGATTCCGCCTCACCCAAGATCTGCTGGCGGATCATATCATAAGAGTCGGGAAGACGAAGAAGATAACAAACAACCAGGAGTTCCTGGAAGTATTTGTGCTGGTCGGCCAAGTCCGCGGAGAAGGGGCGATTCTGGAGGATTTCAGCACCAAGAGCCTGAACCTGCTGATAAGCCGCAGCCGGGGACATGGAAGGGCGGGCGAAGAGGTCCGCATAGAGAGTATAAATGCGGGACGTCTGGCCCCCCTTAGAATAGAGAGCAGCGAGGTGAAGCCAGGCGGCCTTGACCGTCTCATCATGGCGAATGACGGGAAGGCACTCATCAGAAAGGCTGTTGGCCAGCCAGGTGCGGACAAGAGCATCACTCGCATCCCAGTCATCAAACTCAGGAGAGGTGCGAGGAGGAGGGTCATCGGTGAGGTGATGACGCTTGCGTTGAGAACGAAGGAGAAAGGTGAAAGAAACGCTCCAATCGGGATAGTTGGAGCCAACAAGCTTGGAAAGGGTGCCAAGATTGCCCGAAGGAGGAGGAGGAGAAGGAGCTGCAGGAGTAGTGGTGAGACCGGAGGTAGTCATAGAACCCGGCAAGGAGACCGTTGCAGTTAGAAAACAGAAGAAGCCGGGCGAACAGTAGCGGCTAGAAAGAGGTCAAAGGCACAGCGGGGAAGAGGTCGCGCGGACTGAAAAGGCCGAGCGAACAGAAGAGAGGAGAAGAGCAGGTGACCGCGACCAAGATGCGGGTGAGAAAGGAACAACCCGCACGGTCAGGCAGATCACAGCAGCAAACCGCGAGTATAGGGACAAGAGGATTGGGAAAAGCAGAAGCGGACAGGGAGAAGAAGTCCGCAGCGGGTAGAGACATGTCACGCGGACAGAGACAGGCCGCAAAGACTAGGAAGGCGGAGAGGCAAGAAAGAGCAAGGAGCGCGGCGACAAGGAAACAGGTCGCTGCGATGAATAGCAGAAGGAGAAGAGAACCAAGAAGAAGCAAGCCGCGCGAACAGGGCAGCGGACAGAAACATGCCGCTCGAACAGGGTAGCGGACAGAAGAGAAGGCAAGCCACGAGACAGGTCGCAGAAAGCGGAAAACAAGCCGCGAACAACAGAGAGCGCACAGAATCAGGAGGAAATGACCGTTTGCTCTGATACCATGTTAGAAAGTAGTGAAAAAGAGAGAACAAGCGGATAAACTTTTGAATAATCGAAATTTTATTATCCAAAAAAGATATCATTTACAAAGGTATGACCTCCCTTATATAGAATGGAGGAGATAAGAAAGAGAGTATACAAACAATGTGGGACTAAACATTTACAGTACTGAGCGGCTAGAATAAAGGTGACCGCACAAGCCGCGCGGTTAGACAGATGGGTTAACCGCTCGGCAACTCCAGCAGGATAGAACAGGCCGCAATGGTAGACCGCCAGACCGCTCGGTCAACAAACTGCTGGATCAGACCGCTAAGCCGCCCGGTCAACAAACCGCTGGATCAGACCGCTAAGCCGCCCGGTTAAATACTTCAACAAAAAAGATCTCACTCCACCACCCATCTTTAAAAATAATCCAACCCCGACATACCATTCCGAACTTAATATGCAATGTCAGGACGATCCATACTCCTGCTTCTTAGAAATGTTTATACAAATCCACATAAATCTTGTAAGACCCACCCCCCCTTTTTTTTCTTTTTCAACACCGGGGTCTTAGGCCCAGAACCACCGTTTTGCGGTGACTCCTTCATGCCCTGAAGGGTCATCACCACAAAGCGCCGATTCTGTCGGCTAATTCGATCACAGTAAAGTAGCACAATAAAGTAAATGCAAACTAGCAGTCCACAGAAAATCACATATCATATAGATAATCTCGACGAAGGGAGTGTCCACAGAATAATATATCAGAGTACTGAAATGAGGGCTTATGCCCGGTACATCATGTCCTCACTACAAATCACTCATGCGGAAGCAAATGCTATAAATCTACTCAAGGTCGAGACTCACGGTCCCGACTGTATGAACTCCGGAGCTAGACTGCCCCATCTTCATGCGCACCGGTCTCTGGGGGTGCTCCTCCATGCTGGGCTCTACGGTTCCCTAAAATGATGCGGTTCGAAAACAGTTAGTCTAAAAGACTAAGTCCTATCATCCCCCACCCCTTCCCCCATGATCCTAGGCACCGAGCGGAGAGGAAGAAAGGGGAGGACTTGAAGGTGGAGAATAATCAAAACAGATGTCAGCGGACCTATACTAGCAATACTATAATAGGTATGGACAATAAGCTGAAACATGAAAAGTAATCTTCACTTATGTGAGAACACATAAGCCAAGGGGTCTTCTGCAATGCTCCCATCGTATAAAAAGTCTCATACCAATTTATATGTTGGGGTGTCGGTTATCAAACAGCAGTAAATATATATATCAAAATTGACCTTAATTTATAAACTTGCCCACACAAGCTTATAGACCAAGGGGTCATTTTGCATAGCCTAAAGTATAAGCGTCCCATTCCACTTATACTTTAGGTGTCAGGGTTAAATGAATCAATTATGCTATGACATGCAGGTGGGTATGATGGATCATGCAAGTGCAACACACACACCCGACTCTATGCACACAGACCTTTAGTTCCCCCTTTCTAGAGCCGTAATGTAACACTCCCTATCCGTCGCATAGCATATAGCAGTAGGTCCGGCCGGGGCCCGACGCTGTATGCCAAAGACAGACCGGGTGGTTACTCATGGAAACCATCCAACCAATCATAACGTCCTACACAGAGCATTCTAGCGGAAGCAGATTAATAAGAGTTGCAAATAAGAACCCAGCATTAAAGCATGAATGTACACTAATACCAAATAGGAATGTTACAAAATACATCAGTACAAACCTTAAGGCCTTACAAAATGTTTCACTTGATATTACATGATTTACAAACCACGGCACGCAGGCCGGTCATACATGAATAAAACAGTAAACACTTCCAAAAAGGACTTCTAGGGCCGGCTTCGCATTTGGGCTTTAGCCCGCTATTTACCGCATGGTCCAGCAGCACCTGCAAGCAACAACCCACCGCACGGTGGCAAAATAAGGCAACGGTCAGCAATGCTGACCAAATTATAACGATCCCGCCCCCAACTCGGGGTGGCGATGCTCCTTCCCTGCATTTCATTAGCATAAGCGAGCAATATATAACCATAATCATTTCACCACAGACGTTGGCTCGCACGGCCACACGCCCCGTGCTCTCAGGGCACATTCTCGGTGAACCGGTCGATGTCTCGTCAATTAAAGCCATAGACATTCCGGACTCACCACCGCCACTTTGACGGCCAAACCTATGAGCAATTCGTCTTCCTGGCCTGGGTCACGACAATTTAAGCCATTGACCGCCGAAGACCCTAATCTATGCCAACGGCAAGTGCCACGTGCCTTTAGGTCTCTTTAACCGAACGACATAGAACGGGTACGGTTCCATCTAACCCGTGCTCACATCGTAACGACAATTTAAGCCATTTGCGCGGGTCAAACTTCCACCGAGTCCCATTTCCATCACAATTCACATAACCCAGTTATGTTCAAGTTGGCTCTCAGGCCACCAAGTTGGCAAGATCTCGCATCCGCCCAGTTTTCCGGGTGCACCTTTGGGTTAATCCCCAAGGCTCCCTGCTGCAATCTACCGCGTAGAAAACCCGAAAAACAATCAATAGCACGGAGTCTTCTCCGGCATTTATGCAATGCAACATCAATGATCCAGACCAACATGTCCGGGTAGGCTTCACACATCATGCCTATGTCCGTTCTCGCTTACGGACTCTAAACAATGGGGACTTCACATATCTACCCGAAGGAACGCCTCTAACTCTCCGCAAACTCGCGAGAGCGGGATTCCTATGCAAAGAAGGAGAGCTACTCATGCTCAAGAAGAGAATCGGTACCCTAGCGTTCCTCTTTGGCGCCATTGAAAAGTAAGCGGATGAAAAGCACCACACTAGCTTTGCCTCCGTGGATCCGGAGTCGGCTTGCGATTTGGAGCTTCCAAGCTCCTCCAATGGCCCGATCTAGCTCCTTCTTCCTCCCTTGGCTCTCCTCTCTCTCTAAGCTTTTAGAAAGATGATAACTTATGAAAAGTATGGGTTTCTAAGTCAAATCCTGGGTATATCCCTTCAAGAACAACCCCCAGCCGTTGGATCATCAATTAAAGAAATGAACGGCTTTGATTCGGGACTGAAATGCCCAATCTGGACCGAACACGGCCTGGCACACGCCTGTGTCCAGGGCCGTGTGCCTCATTTGCCGTCAAAATCGGCTCGCCTAGAACCTCACACGGGTATCGAACACGCCCGTGTTCGACCTAACACGCCCGTGTTCCGCCTGACACGGCCGTGTGGCCGGCCGTGTACCCCCATCATTTTTCACCGAAAATAACCCAAGCACTGCACGGGTTCTAGGACACGCCCGTGTCCTTGCCAGTGTCACCTCAACAAGCCTGGGCTCCAGGCCATGTACACGGTCTCGACACTCGATACTTCGTCGAGCGAAGATCGTCGACCTGATGACACGGCCTGGGACACGCCCGTGTCCGAGGCCGTGTGCCTTATCTCGACATAATGTCGAGACCAAAGTGTCGACTTCCCGGGACGAGTGTCGATACTGGTTGACATGCCCTGCGACACTCCCGTATCGTAGGCCGTGTGCCATGTCTCGACACTTCATCGAGCGCAGAGTGTCGACTTCGCGGGCTAATTGTCGACACGGGTCGACACGCCCGTGTCGCAGGCCGTGTGCCCAGTCTCGACACAATGTTGAGACCAAAGTGTCGACTTCCCGGCTCAGTGTCGACACAAGTTTGACACGCCCTGGGACACACCCGTGTCCCAGGCTGTGTGCCTGCAGCCAGAACTCAAAACTGGCCCAAAACATCCCCCATCGCTCTTTTGAGTTTCGGGGCGTTACAACTCTCCCCCTCTTAAAAGAATTTCGTCCTCGAAATTATATAAAGGAAAGACATGTACAAAACCAAAATTTGTACCTGAGCGAAACAACTTCGGATACTCGTCAAGAATAGTCTGCTCTTGATCCCAAGAGAGCTCCTCACGACCGCAATTGTCCCACCGGACCTTGACCATCCTGATCTCTTTATTGCGTAGCCGCTTGACCTTCGAGTCCTCAATCCGTACGGGCTTGACCTTTGTCGTCAGCCCACTATCCACCGGCACTTGATCAACCGCGATCACTTGTGTAGGCTCTTGCACTGCCTTCCGGAGCACCGAAATATGGAATACATCATGTAAACCACTAAGCTCCACTGAAAGCTTCAACCGATAGGCCGCTTCACCAACTCGCTCCAGAACCTCAAACGGTCCAAGGTACCTCGGGCTTAGCTTTTTCAATCGCCGCACCCGCGAGACACCCTTGAACGGCTTAATCTTTAAGTATACATAATCGCCCACAGCGAACTCCACGTTCCTGTGCTTGGAATTATAGTACTTCGCTTGCCAGTCCTGAGCGATAAGCAACCTCTCCCGAATGGTTCTCACCAAAGAAGTAGCATCCTCCACTTCCGATCGCTTATACAACTTTGACTCACCCGTTTCTAACCAAGACAACGGCGTGCGACATTTTCTACTATATAGGGCCTCGAAAGGCGCCATCTGAATACTCGTTTGGTAGCTATTGTTGTATGCGAACTCCACCAAATAAAGGTGGTCTTCCCATTGCTTTCCAAAATCCAAGACACACATGCGGAGCATGTCTTCCATGGTTCTATTGACCCTCTCGGTCTGCCCATCCGTTTGCGGATGGAAGGCTGTGCTGAATTTCAGTTTTGTTCCCAACATTTGCTGCACAAGCCTCCAATCATTGGACGTGAACCGCCCATCTCGGTCACTCACGATGCTGCGGGGCACACCATGAAGCCGTACTATGTTATCCACATAAAGCTTTGCCAACTTCTCCACCGGATCATTCTTCCTATGCGGAATAAAATGCGACACCTTCGTTAACCGATCAACAACCACCCAAATGGCGTCGTTCCCCTTTTGCGACCTTGGCAAACCGTGCACAAAGTCCATAGAGATGTCGTCAAATTTCCACTCCGGAATAGGCAAGGACTTAAGAAATCCTCCCGGCTTTTGGCACTCCGCCTTTACCAAGGCGCAAGTTTGGCACTTCGCTACGTAGAGCGCCACATCCTTCTTCAAACTCGGCCACCAAAACAGTTTCTTCACATCACGGTACATCTTCGTGCTCCCCGGGTGAATCGAGTATTTGGTATGGTGTGCCTCGTACAACAACTCCACCCGCAAATTACCCACACTTGGGATGCACAGACGACCGTCCTTCCAAAGTAATCCGTCCTCCATGACGAATTTATGAATTCGACCCATCCAGAGCCTCTACCATGAACTGCTTCATATGAGCATCCATATCCAAAGCCTGCCGAATACGATCAGCCAGGTCATATTGGACTTCAGTCCAATTCAGAACTGCTTCAGCGCTTGATTGCCTATCCACACAAACAATCTCCAACTCCTCCAACTCCCGCACCAAATGCTCATCATGCACCGATAGCCAATTGGCTTGAGCTGGGGCTCGGTGACTCAACGCGTCCGCAACCGCATTCCCTTTACCAGGCACATAGTGGATCTTGAATGTATAGTCCCCCAGGAACTCCATCCATCTACGCTGCCGCATATTCAGATCCTTCTGATCAATAAGATACTTCAGGCTCTTGTGATCGGTGTAGATATCAATCTTCACACCGTACAAATAGTGTCTCCACAGCTTCAAGGCAAAAATCACGGCCGCTAACTCCAAGTCATGGACTGGATAATTCCTCTCATGCACTTTTAGCTGTCTCGAGCCATAAGCTATTAGACTTCCATGTTGCAGTAGCATGCAACCCAAACCGCTGCCAGAAGCATCGCTATAAATCTCAAAGCCTTCGGTCCCATAGGGCGAACTCAGCACAGGCGCCGTGGTCAACCGACACTTCAACTCCTCAAAAGCTCGCGCACACTCCGGCGTCCAAATGAACTTATGCTCCTTCCTCGTCAAAGTAGAGAGAGGTAACGCTATCCGCGAGAAGTTCTCTACAAAGTGCCTATAATAGCCGACAAGCCCCAGAAAACTCCAGACTTCCGCTACCGTAACAAGCTCAGGCCACTCCCGTATCGCAACGATCTTTGCCGGATCCACAGCAATACCCTCTCCACTTACTATATGCCCGAGGAACGGCACTGAGGATAGCCAAAACTCGCACTTCGAGAACTTGGCATACAACTGATTTCTCCTTAGCGTCTCCAACACCAAATGAAGATGCTTGAAGTGATCTTCCTAACTTTGTGAGTACACCAAAATATCGTCGATGAAGACGATCACGAAATGGTCCAAGTACTCCCTGAAAGTCCTGTTCATCAAATCCATGAACACTAACGGTGCATTAGTCTGCCCAAACGGCATGACCGTAAACTCATAATGCTCGTATCTCGTACTAAACGCTGTCTTCGGGATATCCCTCTCCCTTATTCGCAGCTGATAGTACCCAGCCTTGAGATCTAACTTCGAGTACACCGTCGACCCGACTAACTGATCAAAAAGATCATCAATTCGGGGGATCGGGTACTTGTTCTTCTCCGTCAACTTGTTGAGCTCCCTATAATCAATACATAGCCTTAAGCTTCCGTCCTTCTTCTTAACAAAGAGAACCGGTGCACTCCAAGGCGAAGAACTCGGGCGTACATACCCTTGCTCCAACAACTCTTGCAGTTGAACTTTCAGCTCCGCCATTTCCTTAGGCGCTAGCCGATAAGGAGATCGTGACACAGGCTTTGCACCTGGCACTAGCTCCATCGTAAAATCTATCTCCCGCTGAGGCGGGGCTCCAGGAAGATCTGCGGGGAACACATCAGGGTATTCTGATACCACTGAAATACAATCCAACGCGGGCTTCGGCTTTGCAACCTCCACTAGTGTAAAGAACAGTTCTGCACCGGCACGAACCGCCTTCACCACCTGAAGAGTAGACATCAACGTCTTGCTCGACCCCTTTAAGCCCGTAAAAGTCATCTCACGACTTGCTCCCAGCATGACTTCCTTGCGACCGCACTCAATATAGGCTTGCTGCTGCGAGAGCCAGTCCATGCCAAATATAACGTCGAACTCCACCAACGAAAGTAAAGACGCCTGCAGGTCGAACTCCTGATCCCCAATATGAATCTTAACATCGCAGATCCTATCCGCTCGCATCGAACACCCATTGGGCAACAACACATCCAACTTATCCTTCGTCATCGAAGAAAGGACTCTGATGCGTGATATAAATCCTTCGGACAAGAAGGGGTGTGAAGCTCCCGTATCGAAGAGTGCTCGTGCCGGATTTTCACAAATCAATACAAATCATAAACAAGCAGTGGTAAGGTAACATGTGCATAACAAGTATTTAAGGAAATTGACTTGCTATAAATTAAACCGTACCTGTCACCACATCAGCTTGTTTGATGGCCTCCTGTTGGCCAAGATTATAGACCCTCGGTTGGGCCGGAGCATAGTCGGATGCGGTCGACTCCACCGCCTTGCCCTTCTCTTCATAAGTAGCTCCTGGCCTTCTCTCAGACTTAGGACGTCCGCTCCAACAGTCACGGGCAAAATGCCCCATCTTTCCACAAGTAAAACACACACCCGGGGTCCGACCCGTAGTCACCCCAGAAGCACCAGAAGGAGCTGGGCCCGAAGTCCTATGCTAATTGAAAGACCTCCGATAGCCGGCCTTTGAAGTAGTCGGCACTTTAAATTCAGATTTCCTATCACCCAAGCTTTTCTTTGCTTGCACAATCTTCATGACCTTCTCCAAGAACCGGGTAGTGTTGACCAAGGTTAAGAAACCATGCGTCATCGGCCACGAAAGTAGTAATCTCAACTCATCTCTCAAGCCTTCGTAGAAGCGATTAGTCTTGCGCTCCTCATCCATGATGGTGGAGCTAGCATATCGACTCAAACGAGTGAACTCATGGAGATATTCATCCACGCTCTTCTCACCCTGAATCAACTTCAGAAACTCATTCTCCAACACTATCTTCTGCATCGAAGGGAGGAATCTAGCTAAGAACAATCTCGAGAACTCTTCCATCGAGACAACACCAAGTTGCCTACCTCTCAAATGATGCAGCTCCAAACCTTCCCACCATAATCTCGCTTCACCGTCCAAAAGGAACGTAGCAATGGTGGTCATTTGCCACTCCTCTGTCTCCATTGCTGCCATGACTCTCTTCACCCTGGAGAGCCAGTCTTCAGCCTGAGATGCGGTTCCCAACCCCGAGAATAACGGAGGGTTAAAGCTCATTACATGCTTAAGCTGCCTCTCGGTTGCCCTCCTTGGCACCACCGGTTGCCAACCACTTGCTCCACTCTCCTCGGCTCAGCCTCTTGAAGAGGTTCCTGCTCCATCACAAGAGCGGGCTGCTGCGTTTGCCTTGCAGGCTGCGCATTTATCACGGCCAACACCGCTTCAGCCACCAATCGTATATTTTCAGCCGATAGAGGTGTTGCAGGAGCAACATTTGGTGCACTGCTAGCCTCAGAAACTCGGCGTTCTGACGGCCCAACACCACTTCTGGTCACCTATAGTGGTACAAAACACCGTTAAGCGACCAAATAAAATTGCAAACAGCAATTATAGGAACATGCAGGTTCCTCAAACACGTATAATTTCATTCCTAAGTGGACATTCATGGGTTCTTTTACTGTTATAATAATGACGCACACAATATGCTCACCACCCCTTAAAAAGAATTCGCCCATGAATTCACTTTAAGCCCGACCAAAACCAGTAGTTTGATACCAAATTGTAACACCCCCTATCCGTCGCATAGCATATAGCAGTAGGTCCGGCCGGGGACCGACGCCATATGCCACAGACAGACCGGGTGGTTACTCATGGAAACCATCCAACCAATCATAACGTCCTACACAGAGCATTCTAGCGGAAGCAGATTAATAAGAGTTGAAAATAAGAACCCAGCATTAAAGCATGAATGTCCACTAATACCAAATAGGAATGTTACAAAATACATCAGTACAAGCCTTAAGTCCTTACAAAATGTTTCACTTGATATTACATGATTTACAAACCACGGCACGCAGGCCGGTCATACATGAATAAAACAGTAAACACTTCCAAATAGGCCTTCGAGGGCCGGCTTCGCATTTGGGCTTTAGCCCGCTATTGACCGCTTGGTCCAGCAGCACCTGCAAGCAACAATCGATCGCACGGTGGCAAAACAAGGCAACGGTCAGCAATGCTGACCAAATTATAATGATCCCGCCCCCAACTCGGGGCGGAGATGTTCCTTCCCTGCATTTCATTAGCATAAGCGAGCAATATATAACCATAATCATTTCACCATAGACGTTGGCTCGCACGGCCACACGCCCCGTGCTCTGAGCGCACATTCTCGGTGAACCGGTCGATGTCACGTCAATTAAAGCCATAGACATTCCGGACTCACCACCGCCACTTTGACGGCCAAACCTATGAGCAATTCGTCTTCCTGGCCTGGGTCACGACAATTTAAGCCATTGACCGCCGAAGACCCTAATCTATGCCAACGGCAAGTGCGACGTGACTTTAGGTCTCTTTAACCGAACGACATAGAACGGGTACGGTTCCATCTAACCCGTGCTCACATCGCAACGACAATTTAAGCCATTTGTGCGGGTCAAACTTCCACCGAGTCCCATTTCCATCACAATTCACATAACCCGATTATGTTCAAGTTGGCTCTCAGGCCACCAAGTTGGCAAGATCTCGCATCCGCCCAGTTTTCCGGGTGCACCTTTGGGTTAATCCCCAAGGCTCCCTGCTGCAATCTACCGCGTAGAAAACCCGAAAAACAATCAATAGCACGGAGTCTTCTCCGGCATTTATGCAATGCAACATCACCGATCCAGACCAACATGTCTGGGTAGGCTTCACACATCATGCCTATGTCCGTTCTCTCTTACGGACTCTAAACAATGGTGACTTCACATATCTACCCGAAGGAATGCCTCTAACTCTCCGCAAACTCGCGAGAGCGGGCTTCCTATGTAAAGAAGGAGAGCTACTCATGCTCAAGAAGAGAATCGTTACCCTAGCGTTCCTCTTTGGCGCCATTGAAAAGTAAACGGATGAAAAGCACCGCACTAGCTTCGCCTCCGTGGATCCGGAGTCAGCTGGCGATTTGGAGCTTCGAAGCTCCTCCAATGGCCGGATCTAGCTCCTTCTTCCTCCCTTGGCTCTCCTCTCTCTTTAAGCTTTTAGAAAGATGATAACTTATGAAAAATGATGGTTTCTAAGTCCAATCCAGGGTATATCCCTTCAGGAACAACCCTCAGCCGTTGGATCATCAATTAAAGATATGAACAGCTTTGATTCGGGACTGAAATGCCCAATCTGCACTGAACACGGCCTGGCACACGCCCGTGTCCAGGGCCGTGTGCCTCATTCGCCATCAAAATCGGCTCGCCTGGAACCTCACACGGGTATCAAACACACCCGTGTTCGACTTGACACGCCCGTGTTCCGCCTTACACGGCCGTGTGGCCGGCCGTGTACCCCCATCATTTTACCCTGAAAACAACCCGAGCACTGCACGGGTTCTAGGACACGCCCGTGTCCTTGCCCGTGTCACCTCAACACGCCTGGGCTCCAGGCCGTGTACACTGTCTCGACACTCTACACTTCATCGAGCAAAGATCGTCGACCTGATGACACGGCCTTGGACACGCCCGTGTCCAAGGCCGTGTGCCTTATCTCGACATAATGTCGAGACCAAAGTGTCAACTTCCCGGGATGAGTGTGGACACGGGTTGACACGCCCTGCGACACGCCCGTGTCGCAGGCCGTGTGCCATGTCTCAACACTTCGTCGAGCGCAGAGTGTCGACTTCGCGGGCTAAGTATGGACACAGGTCGACACGCCCTGCGACACGCCCGTGTCGCAGGCCGTGTTCCCAGTCTCGACACAATGTCGAGACCAAAGTGTCGACTTCCCGGCTCAGTGTCGATACAAGCTTGACACGGCCTGGGACACGTCCGTGTCCCAGGCCGTGTGCCTGTAGCCAGAACTCAAAACTGGCCTAAAACGTCCCCCGTCGCTCTTTTGAGATTCGGGGCGTTACACGTAACCTCCCAGGATACCTCCGTAGTGGCAGACGGAAGCGGTGGCTTGGGCCTTGCCGACCTCTAAACTAGTAAAGCACTACCGGTCTGACCTATCATACGCCTCAATGCTTGGTGCACGAAGCGGACTCCTGCGTACTCTTGCCGGCTGGCGCACCGGACTTCTATTGGCGAAGTTCTATACACACTTGTCGAGTCAGCATATTGGTGTCGGTGCATCGACCCTCCAATACCGAAGACCCACCACCTTAAATTTCTTTCCTTTTATGCACATGCAAATTTTAACGTATCCAAAAATCGAGCCGAAGCTCCCCGGATTAAAAATGTCCATCTCAAACAATCGAGCCGAAGCTCCCCGGACCCAAACGCCCGTCTCTTAGCTATCCAAGCCGAAGCTTCCAACTATCTTCCAGTGCTATCAGTGTTCGTGAAATATGCAACCCTAATTACTAAGTTACTCTTTCAGCCGGTTAATACAGTTTACGTTAACCCAGGACTACCCCCGGTATTCCCTGTGAAGGGCTCTCAAGGGGCACTAGGAACTATGTTGGGATTACGCCCAGCGTTCCCTTTCGCAAGGTACTTATTATTATTATTGGTTGATTCCCTTACCCATTACCTTCTCATATTACGATAGGCTAATCCTAGGGTGATTTGACACTACCTCACCGCGGGAAGGACGATCTTTCGTCGAACCCGAGTGCCTCTAAACTCTAGCCAAACCAATTTCTCACCACTCTTCCCATCCTTTTATGGTGAACTCACCCACTTCTATCAAAAAGGACTAACTCCTACACCATGTCCCATCGTGACTTTTTTCAATTCACCCATGCAGATCATCCTAGGCTATATGTCGGTCCGGACAGGAGATAATCCAAATACTCATCCAAATGACCTACCTTATTTAACAGAGACTTATCATGACACAAATAGACTAAATCCAGGAAATTATAATTTTCCTAATTTATCTGGCATTTAATTAATTTCCTTAAAGCTTCCAAAGGCTACCAGTTTGAACATGAACTACCCTAAGTATACATGCAAGATGCCTAACAAAATTATGATAAATATTAGGTTACCTCAATATAGTAAATCCATAGTATCACAATTTTTCCATCAACAAAAGGGCACTAAAATTATTTTTGCAATATTTACTATCTTCCGTTGTTTATGAACCAAGTATAGGAAATATCCATCCAAAAATTATAAAATAATTATACTATGCAGATAAAACCTTAAAAGTTGCCTTGGAGAAGTTTCATAATTTTTCAGCAAGAATTATTCTCTGAATAAATTAATTATCAAAATCTCAATATTATGGACTTGTAAAGGGCATACTGTAAACAACCCTCTAACAATTATGAATAAATTCCTACAAATGTATTCTGGCGTTAATTCAACAGTACCTAAGTCTCATTATTTTTCAACAGTTATATCACTTATAAATAATTTTATACCACAAAAGCCCTTTTTTGAAATTAGTGAAGGAAGTACCAAGTATATTCAATTAAAAATTGTAACAAAATTCAGGGATATTCACGAAGACCTAGATTATCTTCTAACCAAGTCTCATCAGATTCAAATGATTGAATAATCAAATTAATTAAAAAACCATTTTGGGCCTTTTGATAATTAACAAATAAAGTGCCAGATATATAATCCATAAAATTCTAATAAAATTACTAGGGGATCTAGATGGTCTAAAACTTACTATACCCAAGTTTCACAAGCTTTGGATAAGGTTTAGTGGCTGAATTTACAATATTGTGCTTCTACCCTAAAACTAGGGTTAGGGTTTAGAGGTGCCTACCTTCCTCCAAATCTTCTAAGATTTCTTCCAGCGAACTTAGGTTACTCTACCTTCAATTCTACTGAGTTTTCAAGGCCATGCAAAGGCATTAGCCCCCATTTCCTTCACAACCCCCAAATGTCCTTCCTTAGGGTTTGAGGTTGAACCCTAGGGTAAATAAAGCCTAAATCATCCCATTTTATTTTAGAGGGTGACATTGGGCATACTAAGTCAGTGTCCAAAACCTCAGCCTCTATTGAGGGGAGGTGGCCACCTTAAGCCCATGGTGCACTTTTAGTCAAAAATACCTCCTTAAGGCCAAACTAGGGTTTGATGATTCCCTAACCAAAACCTATCCAAATGAGTTGAAAGTTTGTACAGAGCTAGGTATTGATGCCAGGGAGCACTCACCAAAATTTGGGAGGGTTTGGAGGTAATTAGACTACTTAATTAAAATACCCTTGCATTATTAATTAAAAGTAAAAACTTTAGGCAACGTGTCTCTAAAAATTCTGAATTTTGGGCAGGCCCTAGGTATAGCTAGGGTGGACTCCCTGCCAAAATTGCAATTAATTTGGATAAAGGATGAAGTGTGAGTACTCATTTTAATGTTTGCATAGCCCTAGGTGTAGGTCCCACCAAAATGGGTGCCCTGGTCCAACCATACAGTCAAATTGGTCCAAATAAATTTTGAATTGTCGTAGACCCATAGGGCTACAACTTTCATATTAAAAGATTTCCCACCAGGTGGACCTAGGTATTTTTAAAAATTAAAACCATTAAATACAGAAATTTGTGACAGAATGACATAATCAGAATATTTATACTATAGTTTTAATATCATATTAGCGCGAATCTTGAAGCAAATGGACGGAATCCGTTCATCTCCTTCCTTGAGCCGACGACCATGATTTGCTCTTCCTGGGCCGACTTCCAGAGGCTGCCTCCGGCCACCCAGCCCCTTCCCCGGCCAGCCACCGCCACCACCACCTCCGTTGAGGTGGTGGCCGTCGCCAGCCGGCGGCTTGGCCGCCAGAAAGCACTATTCCGGCAGTTCTAACAAGAGAAATTTCGGCCAAACTCCATGAAAATCCCGAATTGGATCAGGCTCAATTGAGCCCGAACCTTGGACCTAGTGATTGCTATGATCTATACATGAGAGAAGGAGTGAAGGAGGACCTTCCTGGCGGCCTGAATGCGGGAGGAACGGCGGGATGCCATTGTCGACGGCGGCGGCGCTCGGCTTCTGCAACCACACAGTGGGACGGCCTGCTCCCTCCAGGTAAGAGCTCGAAAATGTTCCCCTCTGCCCACTGATGTTGTTTAAATGGACCATTGGGGAGGGGGCGGCTGGTTCTTCAATGCAATCAAACACCATTAATGGTGTGGCTCGGTTTGAGTGGGGGGGGGGGGGGGGCTAAACCTGCCTCTTGATGGTCGGGAAATGGCTGGAATCAACTCCTCTTCCCTACAGGAGTTGATTGCAGCCATAAAGAGTGGTTGTTGGCCTCCTTTGGCCGGCTCCCACCCTTCCCTTTCTCTCCCCCAACTTTCTCTCTCCACCATTATCATGAATGGAAGCTCCCTTTCTCTCTCCTAGTCACCCATATTGACTGGTCAACTCCATAGGATATGTGCAGCCCACTTAATCATGATAATTATGAAAAGTGAGGTTAGTCTAAGGGAAAAATGGCTTGAGCTTGGGTTAGCACATTTGAGCTAGGTTTCACTTGGCTTAGGCTAGGGTTGACTTAGATCAATTTGATCATTTGGGTTGACCCCATTATGTCCTTGGTGACCCATTGGTCTCCCCTAAGGTCCATGTAGGGTTTGGTAGGGTTAACTTGGCACCTTGGAGGTCACTTGACCCTTGGTAAGGGCACTTTGACCACTTTGGGGCTTGAGTTGACTTGGGTCAACTTAGCCACTAGGTTTGACTCCAATGGGTCCCCAGTGACCCATTGACCTCACTTTGGGTTTAGGAAGCCCTGAGTAAGGGTGGTTGGGCACCTTGGTGGTCACTTGACCCTTAGTTAGGGCACTTTGACCAATTTAGGGGTTAGAGTTGATTTGGGTCAACATGACCATTTGGCTTGACCCCAAGGGGTCCTTGGTGACCCCATGGCTTCCCCTGAGGTCTAGGAAGGGTTATGTAGGGTTACCTTGCACTTTGGAGGTCACCTACCCTTAGTAAGGGTACTTTGACCAGATGAGGGGCCTAAGTTGACTTGGGTCAACTTGGTCTCTAGGGCTGAACCCAATGTGTCCTTGGTGACCCATTTACCTCACTTTAGGGTTAGAATGGCATGGGTGGGGCCCACTTGGCTAGGAGAAGGTCAATTGACCCTAAATAGGCTAGTTTGACCCATTTAGGGTTAGGGTTGATTTGGGTCAACTGAGTCTCTTTGATTGACCCCAATGGGTCCTTATGGCTCTAATGGGCCTCCCAAAATGTTTGGGGGGTGTTGTGGTAGGGTCTTGGGGTCATGGTGAAGTCCTAGGGTCAAACCCTAGGTTTGGTGATGAGGTTGTGCCATAGGCAGACCATGGTGATCCTCACCTTGGCCTCCTACTCTTGGCCCATTTCTGGCTTCCTATAGTTTGTCATGACCTAGTCATGGCCAAAACCACTCTTAGGGGTCTAGTTGGAAATGGGATGTTACAAATCCCAATAAACAAAACAAAGATTTCGTCCCCGAAATCAAGATTAAACCTACGGGAATTTCAACCGAAGAAAAAAACTTGTAACATCCCATCACGACGCCATGTTTGTTAAATTAGGTTTTAAGGGAAACCTAAGTGTATACCCAATTCTCCTAATTGGTGAGCCAAGATCCCAATAAACAAAAGATAAGCCCTCAATAAATAAAAGATAGGCCCCCAATAAACAAAAGGTAAGCCTCTACCTGCCTAGAGCAGCCCTACTAGTTTAAAGCAAGAAAAAAAATTAAACATCTTGAGGGGTTGTGAGGTATACCTGACTGAATAGCTCTGGGTATCTTTGTCGCATCAGTTACTACGGTTCCCAGGTATGCTCCTCCTGGCCGTGGTTCCTCCACAGGACTTTGACTAACGGAACTTTCTTGCGACGCAAGATCCGTACTCCTCGGTCGTCGATCTGAACCGGCTCCAAGCGAACTGACCGGTCTGAAGCTACCGGCCCTTCGGTGGTCAAAATCTGCTGCTCTGGGCGTAGCAGAGCCCTCCTCATTGAAGAAATATGGAATACGTCGTGTGGAGCTGCCAGCCCTGGTGACAACTCCAGCCTGTAGGCTAGGGGTCCGATCCGTTCCAGGATCCTGTAACGGCCCAAATACCTTGGGCTGTGCTTCTTCCTCCGACCACGCACCCGTGAAACTCCATGCATGTGCTGGATCTTCAAAAACACTTGGTACCCCACCTGAAACTCCACCTGACGATGCCGAGCGTCATAGTACTTAGCCTGTCTGCTCTGCGCCTCTAACGTCCTGTCTCTGATCAGCCTCACATGAGCCTCGGTGTCTTCAACAAAATCTGATACCAACACCTTCGGATCCTCGTCCTGAATCCAAGAAAGCGGGGTCCGGGATTTCCTTCCATACAAGGCTTCGTAAGGTGCCATCCTGATGCTGGACTGATAGTTGTTGTTATAGGAGAACTCGACCAGGGGTAAGAGCTTCTCCCATGGTTCCCCGCGGTCCAAGATGCATAGCCTCAAAAGATCTTCCAGCATCCAGTTGGTGCGTTCCGTCTGTCCATCCATCTGGGGATGGAATGCGGTACTGAAGGTCAATCGCGTGCCTAAGTAAGCCTGCACAGATCTCCATTCCCTGGAAGTGAACCGGCCATCCCGATCCGACACGATCGTCTTAGGCACCCTGTGATATCGAACAAACTACTCCACAAACCTCCGCACTAATACTCCTACAGAGTCATCCTTCCTGATCGGAATGAACCTGGCCACCTTTGTCAACCGATCGATGATGACCCAAATGGAGTCGTTTCCCGTCCGTGATCGGGGAAGTCCGTGAATAAAGTCCATCGCGATGTCTTCAAACTTCCACTCTGGTACCGGGAGTGGTTGCAACAACCCTGCGGGGTTTTGCACTTTGCCTTCACTAGCTGGCATTCTTCGCAGTGGGTCACAAACTGAGTGATATCTTTCTTCATGCCTGGCCAGTACATAGTATTCTTCAAGTCCACAGTCATCTTCGAGATCCCCGGGAGCACCGAAAGTATCTGCTGTGGTGGGCCTCCACCATAATATCTTCCCGGACCTGGCCTCCTTCCGGTATATAAGTCCGACCTCTAAAGCATACCACGCCATCCCTCATCGTGTAATCCCCTGCTGCACCGTTCTCCAAGGCCTAGAATATCGGCTCCAATTTGGCATCTCGCCTCTGCCCATCTCTGACTCGGTCCCGGATATCGTCTGTAGCACTCATCGCAGCTAAATACTCCATGTAAAGCTCGGGGTCCTCGGACGACACCAGTGTGATGTGCTTATCCTCCAATCTCCTCACCAGCTCCATAAACATAACCTGGGTCCTGGCTTCGAAAGTGGCAGCTCTCCGACGCAACGCATCGGCCACTACGTTTGCCTTCCTTGGATAGTAGTGCATCTCATACTGATAATCTGCTAAGAACTCCACCCAGTGCTTCTGCGTGATGTTCAGTTCCTTCTGAGTGTCCACGTATTTCAGGTTCTTGTGGTCGGAGTAGATGTCGCAGTGGACTCCATAAAGATAGTGGTGCCAGACCTTCAAAGGAAAAACGACCGCCCCCATCTCAAGGTCATGCACCTGGTAGTTCTGTTCGTGCTTCTTCAACTGGCGAGACGCATATGCAATCACATGACCCTTCTGCATCAGTACAGCTCCCATACACTTGTAGAAAGCATCGGTGTAGACCTGAAATCCTTCTCTCCCCGAGGGGAGAGCAAGTATGGGAGCCGAGGTGAGTCGATCCTTCAGCTCTTGGAAAGCTGCCTGGCACTGCGGGGTCCACGCGAAAGGTACATCCTTCTTCGTCAAAGATGTGAGTGGGAGGGCGATTCGAGAGAATCCCTCTACGAACTTCTGGTAATAACCGGCAAGTCCTAGGAAACTTCGTACATTGGTAGGTGCCTTCAACTGCGGCCAATCCCGAACTGCCCAAATCTTTTCCGGATCCACTGCCAACCCGGCTCCACTGATAATATGGCCTAAGAAGCCCACCTCCTTCAACCAGAACTATCATTTGCTGAACTTTGCATATAAATGATTCTCCCGTAGTCTCTATAGGGTCAGTGCCAGAAGGCGAGTGTGCTCCTCCTCTGTTCTCGAGTAGATGAGGTTGTCATCGATAAACACAATGACAAACACATCTAGATACTCCTTGAAAACCTGGTTCAATAGGGTCATGAATGCCGATGGTGCATTGGTGAGCCCGAAGGGAATCACCGTAAACTCAAATAATCCATATTTGCTACTAAAAGCACCCTTCTGAATATCCTCCTCTCGAATCCGAAGCTGGTAGTAGCCCGACCTCAAATCTAATTTCGAAAAGAACTGCGCACCCTGCAGCTGGTCGAACAGCTTATCTATCCTTGGTAGTGGATAGGTGTTCCGGATCGTCAGCCGATTTAGTGCTCGGTAGTCGATGCACAATCTGAGTGTCCCATCTTTCTTTTTGACGAACAATACCGGAGCTCCCCATGATGAAGAGCTTGGACGGACAAATCCAGCTTCCACTAGCTCCTGAAACTGGCTCCGAAACTCTGTCAATTCCCTTAGGTCCATCCGGTAAGGGGCCTTAGATGTCGGCTTGGACCCCGGCACAAGCTGTATCTGAAAGTCCTGCTCCTTGTGCGGGGGTAATCCGGGTAATTTTTCTGGAAATACGTCCACAAAATCCCGCACCACCGGGATATTCGATATAGAATCTGTGGCCTCCGCCATTTCAAACAGCACCTCGTAGACCTCCTCCCCCTATAAATAGGCCTTAACGGTCTGTACTGAAGATAAGGGCATACGAGAGGCAGTTCTTATATCTTCGATGATGATGACAGAGTCCCCGTGCATCACGGTGATCCTCTTTTCTTGACAATCAATCTGGGCATGGTTCCAGTGTAACCAAGTCATGCCCAGGATCAGCTCGAAGACTGGCATCCTCAGGATCGTAGCCGATACTTCGAATGACTTTCCTCCAATTTCTGCCTCCATGCTGTAGTGGGCAGAGGTGAGTATCTCCGATCCGTCGGGTAGATGCACCCTCTACATCCGTCCTGTGAACCACTCCACTCCTTCCAGCCCTTCGAGAAAGGCCTCCGACACAAACGAGTGCGAGTCACCCGTGTCGAACAGAGTATAGGCCGGCTTGCCGCTGATGAAGACTATACCTAGGACGGTTAAATGTCTTAGTGTTTTATAACGAGTTTTCTTTCCTATTTATTCTACTTGGGGCATTTCTACTTATTGGGCAATTTAGAAAGGGAATTCAATTTAAATAATTTAAACATCTTGGCATACCTGCTATGACCTGCTCTGGGTTCCGAGGCTGTGTCAGGTCCAAAGCATACACCTGCTCCCTTTCTTGTCTTCGATCCCCTCCCTGGTAACCACGCCCTCTGCCATGTCCTCGGCCTCCGAAATGCTGAGCAGGTGGGCCACCCTGTGGTGCTAGAGGTGGTGCCCGCCTCATGGGGCAGTTTCACCGGATGTGTCCAACCTGATGACAATGGAAGCACTCTGGTGGGGGATACGCCATACCCCCAGGTCTGGGCATCTCCTGTATCCGAAGAGGTTGAGGGGCCAATATCACCTGCTCCCTCGGATCCTGCCTCACCTCCTCACGAGGCTGGTCCTCTATCCTTCTCCCATCTGGTATAGCACCTCGTCGCTGATCATTTCTAGCTCTCCGGCCCTGATCCTCCGCTTGCCGCTTCCGGCCCCGAGTGGTGTGCCAATCAGCCTCAGTCCTCTTTACCATCTCCAAAATCCGGGAGATAGGCCCATCAGATACAAACAACAAGGCCTCCCTCAACTCCTCTTTCAGACCCTTATAGAACCTCTTGATGTATCCTTCTTCGTCCAGCTGGTAAGAACCTACATATCGAGCCAAATGGTCGAACTCTCGATGGTACTCCACCACCGTCCTGGTACCCAGCTTCAGTTGTAAGAACCGCTACTCCAACTCGTCCCTGGCCGACTGCGGAACAAACTGCTCCAGCAGCGTGGCCCTGAATTCCTCCCAGGTAATTTCCGCAACCTCCCTATCGGTAAACGTCGTGTCCAACATCGTCTTCCACCACCTCTTGGCATGGGACTCCAATCAAGATACCACCAAAGCCACCCTCTCCTCCCAGGGGCACCATATCCCGGTCAGCATCTCCTACATAATATCCAGCCACTCCTCTGTCCGCACTGCCGACTCTGTCCCCAAGTATGACGGGGGAGAGAGTCCTCGGAAGGTGCTCATCCAGTTGGCCCCCGGGTTTGGCTGCGGGGCCGGAGCCTGTTAAGTCTGGAAGGCCTCAAGGATAGCTGTAAGAGTTTGCCCCATGTCTGACTGAAGGAAAGGAGTGGGGACCAGGGGAGGTGGTGCAATGTCCGGAGTCTGTTGAGCTCCGCCTTGAGGGGTGGGCTGAGCTGGGGGCTGCAAAACGAACTACACTAGTAGGTAATCGACTCAATACCTAATAAGAAGTGGACAATTTACATGTGATCCCTCATATGGGCACACCACTGCTTCCGCTTCTTAGTTTGTCCCCAAACTAAACTCGTACGGGGGTGCCCCAGGGTTGTGGACTGCTACTTTTCGATCGAGGTCTGCTCTGATACCACTTGTAAGACCCCCACCCCCCTTTTTTTTCTTTTTCAACACCGGGGTCTTAGGCCCAGAACCGCCGTTTTGCGGTGACTCCTTCACGCCCTGAATGGTCATCACCACAAAGCGCTGATTCTGTCGGCCAATGCGATCACAGTAAAGTAGCACAATAAAGTAAATGCAAACTAGCAGTCCACAGAAAATCACATATCATATAGATAATCTCCACGAAGGGAGTGTCCACAGAATAATATATCAGAGTACTAAAACACGGGCTTATGACCGGTACATCATGTCCTCACTACAAATCACTCATGCGTAAGCAAATGCTGTAAATCTACTCAAGGTCGAGACTCATGGTCCCGGCTGTATGAACTCCGGAGCTAGACTGCCCCATCTCCATTCGTACTGGTCTCTGGGGCTGCTCCTCCATGCTGGGCTCTACGGTTCCCTAAAATGATGCTGTTCGAAAACCGTTAGTCTAAAAGACTAAGTCCTATCATCCCCCACCCCTTCCCCCATGCTCCTAGGCGCCGAGCGGAGAGGAAGAAAGGGGAGGACTTGAAGGTGGAGAATAATCAAAATAGATGGCAGCAGACCTATACTAGAAATACTATAATAGGTATGGACAATAAGCTGAAACATGAAAAGTAACCTTCACTTATGTGAGAACACATAAGCCAAGGGGTCTTCTGCAAGGCTCCCATCGTATAAAAAGTCTCATACCAATTTATACGTTGGGGTGTCGGTTATCAAACAGCAGTAAATATATATCAAAATTGACCTTAATTTATAAACTTGCCCACCCAAGCTTATAGACCAAGGGGTCGTTTTGCAGGGCCTAAAGTATAAGCGTCCCATTCCACTTATACTTTAGGTTTCAGGGTTAAATGAATCGATTATGCTATGATATGCATGTGGGTATGATGGATCATGCAAGTGCAACACACACACCCGACTCTGTGCACACAGACCTTTAGTTCCCCCTTTCTGGAGCCGTAACCTCCCAGGATACCTCCGTATTGGCAGACGGAAGTGGTGGGTTGGGCCTTGCCCACCTCTAAACTAGTAAAGCACTACAGGTCAGACCTATCATATGCCTCAATGCTTGGTGCACAATGCAGACTCCTGCGTACTCTTGCTGGCTGGCGCACCGGACTTCTGTTGGAGAAGTGCTAGCCACACTTTCCGATTTAGCGTATTGGCGGTGGTGCATCGACCCTCCAATACCGAAGACCCACCACCTTAAATTTCTTTCTTTTTATGCACATGCAAATTTTAACGTATCCAAAAACCGAGCCGAAGCTCCCCGGAATAAAAAAGTCTGTCTCAAACAATCGAGCCGAAGCTCCCCGGACCCAAATGTTCGTCTCTTAACTTTCCAAGCCGAAGCTTCCAACTATCTTCAAATGCTATCAGTGTTCGTGAAATGTGCAACCCTAACTACTAAGTTACTCTTTCAGCCTATTAATACAGTTTATGTTAACCCAGGACTGCCCCCTGTATTCCCTGTGAAGGTCTCTCAAGGGGCACTAGAAACTATGTTGGGATTACGCCCAGCGTTCCCTTTCGCAAGGTACTTATTATTATTATTATTATTGGTGATTCCCTTACCCATTACCTTCTCATATTACGATAGGCTAATCCTAGGGTGATTTGACACTACCTCACCTCGTGAAGGACGATCTTTCGTCGAACCCGAGCGCCTCTATACTCTAGCCAAACCAATTTCTCACCACTCTTCCCATCCTTCTATGATGAACTCACCCACTTCTATCAAAAAGGACTAACTCCTACACCATGTCCCATCGTGACTTATTGCAATTCACCCATGCAGATCATCCTAGGTTATATGTCGGTCCGGACAGGAGATAATCCAAATACTCATCCAAATGACCTACCTTATTTACCAGAGACTTATCATGACACGAATAGACTAAATCCAGGAAATTATAATTTTCCTAATTTATCTGGCATTTAATTAATTTCCTTAAATCTTCGAAAGGCTACCAGTTTGAACATGAACTACCCTAAGAACACATGCAAGATGCCTAACAAAATTATGATAAATATTAGGTTACCTCAATATAGTAAATCCATAGTATCACGATTTTTCCATCAAAAAAGGGCACTAAAATTATTTTTTCAATATTTACTATCTTCCGCTGTTTATGAACCAAGTATAGGAAATATCCATCCAAAAATTATAACATAATTATACTATGCATATAGAACCTTAATAGTAGCCTTGACCAAGTTTCATAATTTGTCAGGAATAATTATTCTCTGAATAAATTAATTTTCAAAATCTCAATATTATGGAGTTGTAAAGGAAGTATTGTAAACAGCCCTCTAAAAATTATGAATAAATTCCTGCAAATATGTTCTGGCATTAATTCAACAGTACCTAAGTCTCATGATTTTTCAATAGTTATATCACTTATAAATAATTTTATACCACAAAAGTCACTTTTTGAAATTAGTGATGGAAGTACCAAATATCTTCAATTAAAAATTGTAACAAAATTCAGGGATATTCACTTAGACCTAGATTATCTTCTGACCAAGTCTCATCAGATTCAAATGAGTAGAATAATCAAATTAATTAAAACACCATTTTGGGCCTTTTGGTAATTAACAAATAAAGTGCCAGAAATATAATCCATAAAATTCTAATAAAATTACTAGGGGATCTAGATGGTCTAAAACATACTCTACCCAAGTTTCACAAGCTTTGGATAAGGTTTAGTTGCTGAATTTACAATATTGTTCTTCTACCCTAAAACTAGGGTTAGGGTTTTGAGTTGCCCACCTTCCTCCAAATCTTCTAAGATTTCTTCCAGTGAACTTAAGTTACTCTACCTTCAATGCTACTGAGTTTTCAAGGCCATGCAAAGGCATTAGCCCCCATTTCCTTCATAACCCCCAAATGTCCTTCCTTAGGGTTTGAGGTTGAACCCTAGGGTAAATCAAGCCTAAATCATCCCATTTTCTTTTAGAGGGTGACATTGGGCATACTAAGTCAGTGTCCAAAACCTCAACCTCTGTTGAGGGGAGGTGGCCACCTTAAGCCCATGGTGCACTTTTAGTCAAAAATACCTCCTTAAGGCCAAACTAGGGTTTGATGATTCCCTAACCAAAACCTATCCAAATGAGTTGAAAGTTTGTACAGAGCTAGGTATTGATGTCAGGGACCACTCACCAAATTTTGGGAAGCTTTTGAAAGTCCACCTAGTGTCGGCTATGTGCACCTATGGGGGGGGGGGGAATAGGTGACGTGTGGTTCTTTTGCGGAATTTACAGATGTACCTGCACAATAAAAACAACAAACACAGCACACAGAATACACAGCAAATTTATAGTGGTTCCCCGACTTGGGTACATCCACTTTCCCCCTTCGACCTATCTCCCCAACAAGGGACGACTCGGTCACTTCTCCAACAGGATTGAAATCCAATCCCTGCACTAACGGAAGGAGCCCTTCCACACGTGAGAGTCAACACTCCCACAAAACGGGTTGCACCCAACCCTTACAACACGGAACAAAAGTTCCTTTACACCAAAAGTAAATATGGAATGTATATGAGATACAAACTTCTTTCGG
Organism: Platanthera guangdongensis; assembly: GCA_039583875.1. Taxonomy (NCBI): domain Eukaryota; kingdom Viridiplantae; phylum Streptophyta; class Magnoliopsida; order Asparagales; family Orchidaceae; genus Platanthera; species Platanthera guangdongensis. The sequence goes on from CM077166.1 coordinate 91,776,824, forward strand.
AGACTACGGTGTTCCTCTTTGTTCGACGACGTATTCTTGAAGTCGATGAAGAGTCTACGACCTTGGTCTCTCTTGGAGAGGATCTCCCCGTAACCGGCGGCGGCAACACAAGCGGCGGCTAGCTTCGGGATCGGCGGCTACGATGAAGAGCGGCTGCAGAACTTGGAGATCCAAACTTCGTAGCGAAGCAAACTCGGTCTACCAACGGTCACTCTAGGATCAGTCGTCTCGATCGATTCGGACGGGGAAGTTTTTCCCGGTCAACAAATCGAGAGACAAGAGATCTCCGGATAGACGCGTGAGACTCAAGCTTTGCTAAGCTTCTGTCACCGGAGATCGGGAAGAAGAGCGATCTGCAGCGGCGACCACTTGACGCGAGCGGCGGCGGCGGAGCGGAGCGATTTCGCGAATTTAGGGTTACGTCGAGGCTCGGTTTTCTTTCTCTCTTGTCCGTAATTTACTGTTCAAAATACCCATGTATTTATACTGTAGTATTCTCAAAGATGACCGTTTGTGGGACCCACAAAAGAAATCCCCAAAATCCGGTTCAAACTAATCCAGAAGCAGAATCCGGTTCAGCAGCATTCTGAGAAAAGGCCAAGTAAAAATCGGCGAGAATCGCAGACGATTCTCGACGAATCGGCGAGAATCACCAAGTGATTCTCGACGATTCGTCGAGAATCGTTTGTGATTCTCGTCGAATCTCTTGTCGATTCTCAACGAATTTGACTTTGTATTCATGGGCTGCTTGGCCACTGGTTCGGCGGGAATCACAAGTGATTCTCGCCGAATCTTACTTGGCACCATTTTGAGATGGCCAGAAGGAGTCGGCGAGAATCACTGATGATTCTCGTCGATTCGGCGAGAATCACCAAGTGATTCTCGCCGATTCGGCGAGAATCACTTGGTGATTCTCGTCGAATTTGCCCTGGACGATTTTTCGTCTTCCACCTAGGAGCTGCTCCTTGATCCTCCATGCTCCTTGTCTTCTCTTGCATATGAGCGGCCCTGTACTTGAAAGTAAGTGCACTCCAATAGAGAGAGTACACATAGGCCAACACACTGATCTGCTCAACGAGGGATTACGTCGTGCAGACCCGTGTATATTGACCTACTGCACCCTGACATTGGTGTGCACTTAGCGTGGAGAAACTGCAAGTACAACTTGAAAGAGTTTATCAAATACATTGTGAATTCATCTTAGTTTGACAGGTGGCTTCCTCAAATCTAGGTAATCGTGGATGCAATACCCAACAATCTCCCCCTATTTGACGAAGCCAAAACCCTACTAGCTAAGATGAATAACACCTATCAAATAATAATTATAGCATTTAAAAATTAAATATACAACATAAGGGAAAATATGCAATCAGAGCAGGAGTTGAGTCATTCACACATTCAAGAATATATATATATACCAAGAGAAATATATTCACATATAAGTCAGAATTGTTCATATGACAGTAATAATCATTAAACGTTCTTAAGACACAGTGACCAGCTATAAAATACTGACTATTTGTCCTTAGCTACGTCACCCTTCAGAGTTTGAGCCAAGTACTTTTTGCTTTGCCTTTCCATGTATTCCTTGGGCTTCGGGTAGTACCTAGGAGGAGCAACTTTGTCTGGATCCTTGTTGTTTCTGAAGAAAATGTTGCGTTTCGCTTCAAATGCTTTGTGCGTCTCCCATTCATACTGGCTATATGCTTCATTTCGATTTATCTCTCCTCTTTCTTGCAGCCGGAAGGTGTCTAAGATGATGTTCCTTGAAACTGGGCTCCACCTTTCGTTTCTTACATCCTCCTCATTCATTCGAATTCTCTTTGCAGCCTGTGTCTCCTTGGATGTCCCTTCCTGAACGTTCCTCTTTCCCCTGGCTTTAGCTAAAGCCTCCTGGTCAAACATACTCCTCAGCTTGGATTTGGAGATGGCCCTAGCATCAGCTTCATCAGTGAAAATTTCAGCAGCACTTGTACTTACATCCTCAGCAATATGTACTTCCTCAGCAGCCTTAGAAGTCTCAGGAACCTGAACACCGGCAGGTTGGTCAGGTAGGACGACGCCTAACGTGCCCAGTACCTGTTGTAGCATCCACCAGCAACTCTCATAGACGTATTTGCTTGATTGGGCAAAGTTTGCATCCATGCTTTCTTGGAGCTCGGCCAGCTTAGCTATATACTCCTTCTCCCCCTTTTTGGCTTCGTCAGCTATGCAATTGGCATATGAGTGCAAGGAGTCATCAATATGCTTAGTTGTCTTGCCGAATTCAGTGATTAGGGCCTGCTGATTTGCATTTAAAGTGACCATGTTACCATCAAATTTCTGAATATTGTTGGCTACAACGTGAGCGTTCTGATTGACAACAGCCAGAGTATCAGTATTCTTTTTCAAACCGGCCATTAACAATGTGACAGCTTCGCCGGCCGCAGTATACTTTTCTTCGAATTTCTTTTCCATCACATCCAGCTTATGGTTGATTTCCACCATATTCTTCAGCATGAGATCTTCAGAAGTCTTAATCTCTTGCAGCATTGTTTTCTGAGCTTTATCAAAATAGGTTTTAAGCTCATTTACGATACCCTGAATTATGTGTACGGTGTGAATGGCTAGGTCATCGCGTAATGGAATAGCCGGAGGAACTTCTTGGCCTTGCTCTTGCTCGTCAGCAGACGCATCGGTGGAGCTGGATACCAGCACAGTCTCTACAGGAGGAGTGTGGGCGGCCTCTGTAGATTTATTTAACTCCCCCTCCACTGGTGCAGACTTATCAGGAGGAGGTTCAACAGTATCTGGAGACTCAAGCACTTCATGCCCCTCATTTACCTCGTCCTCTCCGTCCTCATCCAAAACTTCATCCATAACAGCAGCTTCTTCCACTTCTTGATTGTTTCTGTTCAGGACCTCCTCATCCTCCAACCCAGGTTCACTTTCTTCATGAACTTCGGCCGCCGCATCCCTGGCAACCTGGGCGATGTCAGATATTATATCCATATGAGAGGGTAGAGTCTCCCCCTCGATTCCTGCAGTCACAGTATCAGGAATTTCACCGGGGGAGGCGGCGGGAGATACTTCCTCATGCTCTTCTACAGCAGGCTGCCCGATGCGCCGCTCCCATCGATCAAACACAGTAGCATCCATCTTTTTCAAGTAATGGAGAGGGACTCCTTTGCTCATGTCGAATTTGTCTCCGTTGAGCTGGTTGAGATATAGACTGATGATGCGGCCGAAGCTTGGAGTGCCCAGAGTGTCCTTGATCTTTTGGAACAGCAGCTCCCCCCAGTTGAACCTCTTTCGGCAGACCACAGCTATGAGAATTTTGAACATATCTCCGGAGATATGATCATGGGAGCCTGGCTTGCAGATGAGTACTTTTCCTATGACGTCAGATAGGAGCTTCCCTTCTTCATTCATCTCTTTTCTCTTTACTGATCGAGTGCCTCTTGGTAGACCGCAGAACAGGAGGGTTCTGGCTTTGTCCTCGTCCTCCAAATAGTCTTCCTGCTCCGCACTTGAAAGCTGCAGGTAGCGAGTTAGCTTACTGGCAGACATCTTTACTTTAGTCCCAGCCACCTTGCTCTTGATGATGGAGTCTCTGTCTCGGAGCCTTGCGGTAGAGAAGAACTCCAGCACTTCTTTATCTAAAACTTTGCAAGGATGCTCCAATACGAAGGTTAGCCCGGCCTCTTCCAACATGAGAATGATATTTCGGAACTCGTCTGAGGCATGAGAGAATCCAGTGCGAACCAGCTCGCAGCCAGAAATCAATCCTGCAGTCGTCCTTGGAGCCATTGAAGATCTAGAGAGAAGCCCGACTCTAAGCATTAGTGAACATTCAAAAAGAAGGCATCACTTGGGGTTCGGCCTTGGAGCCATTGAGGAGGAGGTTACCTAAGGGCTTCGGTGGAAGGAAGAATATCCTGTGGGAAACACAGCAGCGATTCGCTCACTTCGACGAGAGCGTCGGAGGGCTGCGGGTTTCGGCGAGAGTCGTCGGGATTCTTTCGAAGAGAACTTTGCGAGACCCTAGCGGGAGCCTAGGAGAAGACCTCACGAGCTGCTGTCGGCGGAAGAACTCCTGCGGGTTGCGGAGAATTGGCGAAGCTCCTGCGGGTTGTCGGAAGAGATCTTGCGGGAAGAGTCGGCGAAGCTCCCACTGTGGTCACCAGGGTGTCGGGGTACTTTCTGCAGCGTGACGCGGGAGGTGTGAGGAAGGCGAACAGGCGGAGAGGGTCTTTCGGCGGGATTTATATACGTCGTCGGGATTCTTAAGGAAGCCGAGCGGTCGGAGAGCTCCTTCGGCGGGATTCGGCGGGATTTGTCTAGAATGCGAAGGGTCTTGCGGTATTTGACTGATTCGGCTTTGTCAAATTCGGCGGGATTCAGGAAATTTGGTTAATTCGGCTTCTGATACTATGTATCTGATTCGAAATTGAGGGGTCTCTTGACTAGGGATTTTCACATTTGAGAAGCTTGCAATATTTTAGAAATTTTCCGATGTCAAGTCAATAAAAAGAATGATAAATACAAGTATATTCTAAAGTCAATCTATTTGAATTTTACTGAGGTTTTTGCAAAGTCTTCTTAATGTCAATTGTATGTTGTCGAGATTTACAACGACATGTCTTCGTTAACCCTTTATTGAGGTGTAAAGGTTTGCATGCATCGAGTTAACCAATCCTTAGACGTGCATACATACACTAATATACAAAGGAGAATCTGTATATGATGATATATATAAGTATATATATATATATATTTTGAATGAGGATCCATTATGACACAAGTCCTTGAACTGATCAAAATTACCTGGGATTTTGAGAGTCATCGTCTTAGTCCCACATGTAGAACACATTAGTAGCTTAAAGTGAGTATGCTCAACTGTAGCACATCTGTTATTGCAGACGCTTGTTCCAAGTTAGCCTTGAGCCACCTACTGTCCAGATCCCATCGTATTTACGGGGACCTAGACTACCCTGCAAAACAGAATTACTTTACCTTAGGAACCCAAATCATATTGGGTCCTAGGTTTCTATTAGCATAAGCACGCAACTGCCTTCCTTCAGAAAACCTGTCTGGAAGACTACCTCTGTCCCTAGAATGTGGATAAGCCCTTGCTGTGGGCACAGAGGGGTTGTGCCAACAGTCAATGGCAAAGTGTCCCACTTTGCCGCAGCACCAACAAGAGTGAATGTTGTATCGCCGTTTTCGACCTGATCTAGTGACGGATGTAGTCACGGTCCTAGGTCTAAAAGGGATAGGGCATGTTCTTGTCGCACAAATTCCTCTTCCATCGAGGCATGAGGAAGGGTGAAACGAATGCATGATGTGAGCGTTATGAGGCTGAGAAGGTGGTGCCATTCTTTCAGGCATCTTCCTTGCTGAGGCTCCATGAAGCCTGACATCATGACTTCTATTCTCCCTATCCCGTGTCCTCGAATGGAGAGAATTCTTCTGTGGACTAGGACATACAGATCCACACTTTGTTGTGGCAGTGGCCGTGAATACAAAGGGCTCAGAATGAGCCTTAGGTATTTCCTCATGGGTGGCCATGACGCCTCTTGCACTATGGACGTTTCCACATGGGGACAATTCACCCTTGCAGTGACCACGATTATTCCTGTGGTCATACCTGAAGGCATGATGAGTTGCCTTCCCGCTTGGAGTGGGAGGTCGGAACACCGTTTCCCCATTTCTCCATCCTTGGATAATCCGGGAGATCCACCCGGTTTCTTGTTTTCTCTTTATAGCATCAACTTTTGAAAAGTTAGATACTATACGTCTCTCATTATCTAGACTATTCTCTAGAGTTGAGATCTTAGAGTCCTTGACCTTGTTGGACGCCAATTGGAGAACCAACAAGATCTTCAGTAGAGCAATCTCTCGAGCTTGCTCCTCAGCAAGTAGATTGCTTTCCTGAAGGGCTCTCTTCAGGGAATCAGTATTTTCTGGAGGAGAGCAGTTTCTGTCTTCAGAACAGTCAAAAGATGTGGGACAGGATGAAGATGATACCTGCTCATCTGGGTTATTGTCATTAGAATCAGTGACCAATGTTTCTTCCTCGTCGGAGCTGCTTTCCTCACTATCTTCTTCAGTCTATGACAAGGATACTGGAGCTCTGATGCAATCCGAGGGATCCTTGCATTCATCTTCAGAAGTGAGGACCCCCACATATGCTTCATCCTCTGATTGGCAGCATATTTCAGCTTTCTCTGACCCCCCCATCAGCGCTGAGATCATCAACCACAGAGATTTAGCCGTTTTGCATTTTTCCAACCTGGAGCGAGAGGCTCCAGACCAGACATCCATAATAATTTGTCGAATCCTCTGGTCCAGTTGGAAAAATGAGAGTTCCATCTCTGTCATCTCAGCAATGCACATGGGCACTTGGATCCCCGAGTCGGAGGTCTTCATGGGGATAAACGGACCCTCTTCCAGGATGAAGGATGCTCGTGGATCGATGGCATCCAGGTGAAATAATACTCTCAACCTCCAGATAGGATAATAATCCTTTGAGCAAGCAGGGAGTTTGAGTGGCAATACGTCATAATCCAGATCCATGCTTCTGACACTGGTGGCAGGATTCACCTCAAGGTGTTAGCCTTTTTGTTGAGGAACCTGGCTTTGATACCACTTGAAAGTCCACCTAGTGTCGGCTATGTGCACCTATGGGGGGGGGGAATAGGTGACGTGTGGTTCTTTTGCGGAATTTACAGATGTACCTGCACAATAAAAACAACAAACACAGCACACAGAATACACAGCAAATTTATAGTGGTTCCCCGACTTGGGTACATCCACTTTCCCCCTTCGACCTATCTCCCCAACAAGGGACGACTCAGTCACTTCTCCAACGGGATTGAAATCCAATCCCTGTACTAACGGAAGGAGCCCTTCCACACGTGAGAGTCAACACTCCCACAAAACGGGTTGCACCCAACCCTTACAACACGGAACAAAAGTTCCTTTACACCAAAAGTAAATATGGAATGTATATGAGATACAAACTTCTTTCGGAGACTACGGTGTTCCTCTTTGTTCGACGACGTATTCTTGAAGTCGATGAAGAGTCTACGACCTTGGTCTCTCTTGGAGAGGATCTCCCCGTAACCGGCGGCGGCAACACAAGCGGCGGCTAGCTTCGGGATCGGCGGCTACGATGAAGAGCGGCTGCAGAACTTGGAGATCCAAACTTCGTAGCGAAGCAAACTCGGTCTACCAACGGTCACTCTAGGATCAGTCGTCTCGATCGATTCGGACGGGGAAGTTTTTCCCGGTCAACAAATCGAGAGACAGGAGATCTCCGGATAGATGCGTGAGACTCAAGCTTTGCTAAGCTTCTGTCACCGGAGATCGGGAAGAAGAGCGATCTGCAGCGGCGACCACTTGACGCGAGCGGCGGCGGCGGAGCGGAGCGATTTCGCGAATTTAGGGTTACGTCGAGGCTCGGTTTTCTTTCTCTCTTGTCCGTAATTTACTGTTCAAAATACCCATGTATTTATACTGTAGTATTCTCAAAGATGACCGTTTGTGGGACCCACAAAAGAAATCCCCAAAATCCGGTTCAAACTAATCCAGAAGCAGAATCCGGTTCAGCAGCATTCTGAGAAAAGGCCAAGTAAAAATCGGCGAGAATCGCAGACGATTCTCGACGAATCGGCGAGAATCACCAAGTGATTCTCGACGATTCGTCGAGAATCGTTTGTGATTCTCGTCGAATCTCTTGTCGATTCTCAACGAATTTGACTTTGTATTCATGGGCTGCTTGGCCACTGGTTCGGCGGGAATCACAAGTGATTCTCGCCGAATCTTACTTGGCACCATTTTGAGATGGCCAGAAGGAGTCGGCGAGAATCACTGATGATTCTCGTCGATTCGGCGAGAATCACCAAGTGATTCTCGCCGATTCGGCGAGAATCACTTGGTGATTCTCGTCGAATTTGCCTTGGTCGATTTTTCGTCTTCCACCTAGGAGCTGCTCCTTGATCCTCCATGCTCCTTGTCTTCTCTTGCATATGAGCGGCCCTGTACTTGAAAGTAAGTGCACTCCAATAGAGAGAGTACACATAGGCCAACACACTGATCTGCTCAACGAGGGATTACGTCGTGCAGACCCGTGTATATTGACCTACTGCACCCTGACATTGGTGTGCACTTAGCGTGGAGAAACTGCAAGTACAACTTGAAAGAGTTTATCAAATACATTGTGAATTCATCTTAGCTTGACAGGTGGCTTCCTCAAATCTAGGTAATCGTGGATGCAATACCCAACAGCTTTGGAGGTCATTAGGCCACTTAATTAAAATACCCTATCATTATTAAATAAAATTAAAAACTTTAGGCAAAGTGTCTCTAACAATTCTGAATTTTGGACAGGCCCTAGATATAGATAGGGTGGACTCCCTGCCAAAATTGCAATTAATTTGGAGCAAGGATGAAGTGTGGGCACTCAGTTTAATGTCTGCCTAGCCCTAGATGTAGGTCCCACCAAAATGGGTGCCGTGGTACAACCATATGGTCAAATTGGTCCAAATAAATTTTGGATTGATGTAGACCTATAGGGCTACAATGTTCATATTTAAGGTTTTCCCACCAGGTGGCCCTAGGTATTTTAAAAATTAAAACCATTAAATACAGAAATCTGTGACAAAATGACATAATCAGAATATTTATACTATAGTTTTAATATCATATTAGCGCGAATCTTGAAGCAAATGGACGGAATCCGTTCATCTCCTTCCTTGAGCCGACGACCACGATTTGCTCTTCCTGGGCCGACTTCAAGCGGCTGTCGCCAGCCACCCAGCCCCTTCCCTGGCCGGCCACCGCCACCACCACATCTGTTGAGGTGGTGGTCGTCGCCAGCCGGCGGCTTGGCCGCCGGAAAGCACTATTCCGGCGATTCTAGCAAGAGAAATTTCGGCCAAACTCCATGAAATCCCGAATTGGATCGGGCTCAATTGAGCCCAAACCTTGGACCTAGTGATTGCTATGATCTATACATGAGAGAAGGAGTGGAGGAGGACCTTCCTGGCGGCTTGAATGCGGGAGGAACGACGGGATGCCATTGTCGACGGTGGTGGCGCTCGGCTTCTGCAACCACACAGTGGGACGGCCTGCTCCCTCCAGGTAAGAGCTCGAAAATGTTCCCCTCTGCCCACTGATGATGTTTAAATGGACCATTGGGGAGTGGGCGGCTGGTTCTTCAATGCCATCAAACACCATTAATGGTGTGGCTCGGGTTGAGTGGGGGGGGGGGGCTGAACCTGCCTCTTGATGGCCGGGAAACGGCAGGAATCAACTCCTCTTCCCTAGAGGAGTTGATTGCAGCCATAAAGAGTGGATGTTGGCCTCCTTTGGCCGGCTCCCACCCTTCCCTTCCTCTCCCCCAACTTTCTCTCTCCACCATTATCATGAAAGGAAGCTCCCTTTCTCTCTCCTAATCACCCATATTGACTGGTCAACTCCATAGGATATGTGCAACCCACTTAATCATGATAATTATGAAAAGTGAGGTTAGCCTAAGGGGAAAATGGCTTGAGCTTGGGTTAGCTCATTTGGGCTAGGTTTGACTTGGCTTAGGCTAGGGTTGACTTAGTTCAATTTGATCGTTTGGGTTGACCCCATTGGGTCCTTGGTGACCCATTGGCCTCCCCTAAGGTCCATGCAGGGTTGGGTAGGGTTAACTTGGCACCTTGGAGGTCACTTGACCCTTGGTAAGATCACTTTGACCACTTTAGGGCTTGAGTTGACATGGGTCAACTTAGCCACTAGGTTTGACTCCAATGGGTCCCTAGTGACCCATTGATCTCACTTTGTGTTTAGGAAGCCCTGAGTAAGGTTGGTTGGGCACCTTGGTGGTCACTTGACCCTTAGTTAGGGCACTTTGACCAATTTAGGGGTTAGAGTTGACTTGGGTCAACATGACCATTTGGGTTGACCCTAAGGGGTCCTTGGTGACCCCATGGCTTCCCCTGAGGTCTAGGAAGGGTTATGTAGGGTTACCTTGCACTGTGGAGGTCACCTACCCTTAGTTAGGGTACTTTGACCATATGAGGGGCCTAAGTTGACTTGGGTCAACTTGGTCTCTAGGGCTGAACCCAATGTGTCCTTGGTGACCCATTTACCTCACTTTAGGGTTATAAGGGCATGGGTGGGGCCCACTTGGCTAGGGGAAGGTCAATTGACCCTAAATAGGCTAGTTTGACCCATTTAGTGTTAGGGTTGACTTGGGTCAACTGAGTCTCTTTGATTGACCCCAATGGGTCCTTATGGCTATAATGGGCCTCCCTAAATGTTTGGGGGTGTTGTGGTAGGGTCTTGGGATCATGGTGAAGTCCTAGGGTCAAACCCTAGGTTTGGTGATGAGGTTGTGCCATAGGCAGACCATGATGATCCTCACCTTGGCCTCCTACTCTTGGCCCATTTCTGGCTTCCTAGGGTTTCTCATGACCTAGTCATGGCCAAAACCACTCTTAGGGGTATAGTTGGAAATGGGATGTTACAAATCTACCCTTCCACGAAGCAATATCCCAGATGCCGAAGTACACTAAGTATCTTAAGGACCTCCTGACCAAAAAGAAGAAGCTAGAATACCTTTCGCTTGTCACACTTAACGCCGAGTGCTCTGGGGTCTTGACAAACAGTTTGTCGAAGAAGATCAGTGACCCGAGTAGTTTTTCTATTCTGTGTGTCTTTTTTAATCTTTTTGTCAAGCATGCATTAGCAGACTTAGGTGCGAGTATTAACCCGATGCCCCTCTCGTTGTTTAAGAAGTTAGGAATTGGTAACGTCAACCCCACACGCATGAGTATCCAGTTAGCTGATAGATCCGTCAAGTACCCGTTAGGAATAGTGTACGATGTCTTAGTTAAAGTCGACAAGTTCATCTTCCCGGTGGAATTCGTCATATTGGACATCGAAGAAGACGTCGAGGTTCCCCTGATCCTTGGCAGACCCTTCCTTGCCACCTCCCGAGCCATCATTGACGTATGCAATGGTAAGCTCTTACTTCGTGTAGGCGATGATGAAGTAAATTTCTCTATCACCCCATCGATGAAGAACACCCTAGCAAATGATGACTCCTGATTTTTCGTAGATGTCGTAAGTGATGAATCCTCGTATCGCCTCTCTGAATTTGAAAAAGAACTTTCTGATTTTTGTTCTTCCTCTACTCTTCCAACTGAATCGCTACACCTAAGTGAAGAATCCTCTTATAGCCTCTCTGAATTTGGAAAAGAATTTTCTGATTTTTGATTCTCCTCTACTTTTCCAACTTAATCGCTGCAAGAAGCCGCCATGACCATTGGCTCCACCCCTTTTAATTTTACACATAAAAAAATCTACGAGGACATAGTTTTTGAAGAAGAAAGAATTTCTAAAACCTAGTATGAAGAACCCCCTACCCTAGAATTGAAAGAACTACCCGAACATCTTAGATATGCTTACTTAGAAAAATACTTCAAGCTAACAGTAATAGTTTCGGCCTACCTCACAAATGCGCAAAATGATAAACTACTTTTAGTTTTAGGTAAGCATCGCCGAGCTATTGCCTGGAAAATTTCTGATATCAAGGGCATAAGCCCATTTTCTGCACTCACAAAATCTTAATGGAAGATAATTCGCGTAACTCCATACAACCTTAGCATCGTATAAACCCGAACATGAAAGAAGTAGTTAAGGGCGAGGTTATGAAATTGTTAGACGCAGGAATTATCTATCCTATATCAGATAGTAAGTGGGTTAGCCCTGTTCAGGTAGTGTCGAAGAAGGGACGGATAACTGTAGTTGAAAATGAAAATAATGATTTAATCCCGACACGGACGGTGACGGGATGTCGAATGTGTATAGATTATTGTAAGTTAAATGACGCCACACGCAAGGATCATTTTCCCTTACCGTTCATCGATCAAATTTTAGAACGATTATCCAGCAATAGCATTTATTGTTTTCTCAATGGCCTCTAGGGTTATTTTAGATCCCCATCTCCCCCGAGGACCAAGAGAAAACTACGTTCACTTGTCCCTTTGGCACCTTCGCTTACCGAAGAATGCTGTTTGGATTGTGCAATACGCTAGCAACATTCCATCGATGTATGCTTGCTATCTTTGACAAGTACGTAGAAAGCATTATGGAGGTATTCATGGATGATTTCTCCGTGATCGGTGACGCGTTTGATAGTTGTTTAGAAAAACTCGAAAAAGTCTTAGAAAGATGCGAAGAAACTAACCTTGCCCTAAATTGGGAAAAATGTCATTTTATGGTGAGGGAAGGGTTAGTTTTGGGTCATAAAATTTCTGCAAGAGGTTTTGAAGTAGACGTTGCTAAGATAGAAATTATCGAGAAGCTGTCGCTGCCTACGAATATCAAAGCTATACGAAGTTTCCTAGGGCATCCTAGTTTTTACCCCTCGTTTCATAAACGACTTCTCCAAGATCACCAAACCCCATTCCCATCTCTTAGAAATAGATGCCCCATTCATTTTTGATGACCTTTTCCTAGCTGCTTTTAATTTAATAAAATAAAGATTAATTAATGTCCCAATTATGATATCTCCGGTGTGGGACCTTCCCTTTGAGATAATGTGTGATGCGAGTAGTTTTGCGGTTAGAGCCGTATTAGGTCAACGCATATCTAAAAACTTCCACCCCATCTATTATGCAAGTAAGACGCTCACATCTGCACAGTAAAATTACACCACAACCGAGAAGGATCTCCTAGCTGTAGTATTCGCTTTTGATAAATTCCGCCCTTATATTACACTTTCAAAAATTATCGTTTTTACGGACTACTCGGCCCTCAAATATCTTCTTGCCAAAACTGATGTCAAACCGCGCCTCATTCGCTGGGTCATACTCCTCCAGGAGTTTGACATATAAATCCGTGATAAGCGAGGAGCCGAGAATTTGGCCGCCGACCACCTCTCGCGCCTAAATAATCCTTTTATTGAAAATCTAGATGAAAAATCTTTTAATGATTATTTTCCTGATGAGAAGCTGGTTTCAATTAGCACTTCTCCTTATCCTTGGTTTGCACACATTGCCAACTACTTAGTGGCTCGTGGGCTCCCAAAAGAGTTCTCCTCTCAACAAAAGAAGAATTTTTTTTCTGAGTTGAAGAACTATTTTTTGGGAGGACCCGCATCTTTTCAGAGTCTGTGTTGACCAAGTGAAAAGGAGATGTGTTTCTTATGAAGAAGGATTAGATATTTTAAAACACTTACATGAAGGTCCGACTGGTGGGCACTATCAAGCTGCTTGCACCACTCACAAGGTGCTTTGCGCTGGTTTTTACTGGCCTAGCCTTTTTAAAGATGCGCAAGCCTTTGTGAGTAGGTGTGATAGTTGCCAACGGTCGGGTAACAATTCCAATAAAAATAAAATGCTACAAAATTATTTCCTTGAGTGCAAAATTTTCGACCTCTGGGGAATTGATTTTGTTGGCCCTCTTCCTTCTAGCTTCGTAAATAAGTTTATTTTAGTTGTCGTTGATTATGTTTCGTGATGGACTGGAGCCTAAGCTCTTCCTACGAATGACGCCCGAGTCGTGGTTACGTTTTTTAGAAAAATTATTTTCTCGATTCGGTATGCCGCGAGCCATCGTTAGTGACAGCGGTTCCTATTTCTGTAACGCATAGTTTTCTAAAATCCTTTGAAAGAGACAGTTAGACCTGAAATTCTCTAGAGGGGGGGGGGGGGGTGAATAGAGTATCTGAAGAACTTTTATAACTATTTGTTTTTGATAGAAACACTAACCTAAGATAAGCTAATCTACCACAAGCAGAGCAATAATAAATTAAATAACACAGCTACAACAAACCTAACTAGCACAGGCACAACAAGAACAAAAGAAAACGATGGCAACCAGACAACACAAGAATTTTTATAGTGGTTCCCCAACTTGGGTGCATCCACTCTTCTACCACCCTAGTAGAAATCCACTCAGTTTTTTGATTAGGTGGCTGCCACCAATGAGCTTTTGATCAGGTTCTCAAAAACCAATCCCAAGTCTTTTGATCAGGTGACCTGCAACCAAGGAATAACTTTTGAAGGGAGTTAAATAACACTTTGTATAGTGAGGGGGTCAGATAATGATGGTGTCTTCTCTTTATCAAATACAACTGAGAAGACTAGTGGATCTTTGATGTTAACAAAGCTCCCCCTGATTTATTGAGTTGTTCAGGAAGATTGAGCTATGCTTCAGGGTGAGTAGGTCTTCAATCTTTTAGCCTTGACCAGAATAGATCCAGGAACTTCTTGACTGATAGAGGTCTGTTGTCTTTGAAGAATCCTGGAATGAAGAATGAAGAAGACTCTTGATTTTTATAGATGTTCTTCTTATTCGTCTTCAGTATCTTGAATTATTTTTCTGGTCTGGGCATCTTGTTTCTTGACTCTATATCTGTGTTATTGCTTGCTGTCTATCTTCGAGAAGGAGGAAAAAATCCATTTTATATTTTCTATGAAATTTTCCTTTGAATTTTTGAATTCCTTCCTACATTGATTGCTGATGGCCTGGAGATTGTCTGCATTAAATTATTTCCCGAACGGTCCCATTGAAAAACGACAAGTAATTATTCGGATGAATAACATAATCAATGCTGCTTCTAATGGTAATATTCAGAGAATATTAAGCATTGATTATTCAGGAATTACTGCAATAAAACTAGAACAGAAGGACAGAAAAGTCAAGGTCTGGATCTGCAAAGAAATCGTCGAGCAAAGAACAGAAATCGTCGACCTGGGTCTAGAGTTCGTCGAGCTAAGAAGTCATGTTGGTCGACCAGATAATTGTTGTTAGTCGACCTGAGATACAAGATCGTCGACCTGAGAACTGCTGACTGCTACTTGATAAAACTTGTTAATACTGTGCTCTAAGTTCGTCGAGCTGAGAATATGAATTTGTCGACTGGAGTTCAGTGAAATGATTCTGGACATAGAATGTTGAAGTAGAGAATCCAGAAATCGTCGACCTGAGAATAAATTTAGTCGAGCTCAGCTCAGAGAATTGTCTCTGAGTTCGTCGAGCAGAGCACGACTTTCGTCGAGCTGAGCACGACTTTTGTCGAGCTGAGTTCGACGAACGTCGAACTCATTTCCTAAGTCTTTGAAATTTCTCTAAGTCTTGAGTCTTCTGCAGTTTTCTGATGGCTGGTCCAAGTAATGTTGACTTGAAGGACATGGCCTAAACTCTAGGACACAAACATGACCCTGGTTATACATGTTTGGTCAATAATACTAGTTTAGTGAACCTAGCCCAAATCCAACTAGGGATCCAACAATCTCCCCCTATTTGGGTGAGGTCACTAATTACAGAAACAAATCATTTACAAAGCAAGAAAAAAATATATCTAGTAGGAAACTTTAAAATATGCAGCAGATATATATATACAAAGAGTTTTGTATCATGAAATAAAAAAGCAGTTTTGAAAACATACAGAGTGATTAAACAGATTAAGAACTCATTTCGTTTTCTTTGGCTCTTTGTGCTTCTCCTCTTTAGCTTTATCACCAGACTGTGTAAACTTGTTTTCCATATTTGGATTAGATGCTTGAGTCTTTCTCATTGTCATATCAGCAGCTCTAATAATATTCAGGGAAGTGGCCCTTGGCACCATAGCTTCTAGATTTAACTTTATATAATCATCAACATTAAAAACTTTGTTAGCTTTGGCAAACCTGTTGAGTTCTTCCTTTCTGTATTTGGACATTGTTGTGTATTCAGAGGGATCCTTTCCTTCAGCTTTGGCTTTGTTGATCATAGATAGGCCAACCAATTCTTGGAACCTGGCCATCCCTATAGTTGTAGCTGTTTCTGAGTTCTCAAAAGGTACAGGAGGAGATTTAGGTCTCCTTATGCTTTCAGCTTTTTGATGTTTAGTAGTTTGTTGTTGTTGATGTTGATGTTGCTATTGCCTGCCTGAAAAATTGTGCCTCTACTGGCTGCTTCCAGAAGATGAGGAGTATCTACCCTGATGCCTCTAATAGGTTTAATATTGGGTAGTCCTCTGATATGAAGAGCCTTAAGCACCAACAGCAGGTGGAGGAGGCGGAGGAGGGTCTTTCCTGTACCTCTGTGGAGGAGGTGAATACTTCCTGCTTTTCTTCCTTTCTTTCGGTTGATTCTTGGACAACCACATCCAAGCTTGCATTCCCTTGTATGGAGAAATATTTTGATGAATGTAGTATGGAGTGTCATGTGTTGGGTTTGGCTTTGGAGCAGGAGGTGGAGGAGCTTTCCTCTTCTTAGAAAGTTTCCTTTTCTTAGTAGAGGGACTGTCATCTGAATCCTCTCCATCATCATCATCTGAAGAGTTCTGTGGAATATCATATAAAGCATTAATCTCTTTCAATGCTTCTGTAGATATCAACATTTTTTCTGCCTGGGGAGGAGCTGGAGGAAGAGCTAGAGCTGGAGCTGAAGAACTGAGTACATTAGTGCTTTCAGCTACTGATTTATTCTCTTCTTCAATATCAACCATTATCAACTCATCAAGATCAGACATTGGGCTATCATCCATAATGAATGTTGCAGCAGAAATGACTTTGGGAGGGGATGAAGTAATAGAGGAATCAGTTTTTGGTGGAGATGGAAAAACAGGAGCCTCTGTAATAGCAAAACTAGCCTTGAGTTGCTTGGCCACTTGGGGGCTTATTCGGGAGGTATAGGGAACTATAGCCAAGGATGGATTTATGCTGTATTCTGGAAGAGAATTCAAATAAGTTGTATTAAACATATTCAACAAATTCAAAAAATCTACTATGGGATTTATAATGCAATCACCAACAGTGTTTATTTCAGCGAAAACAGGCTCATACAAATCCATACCATATTCAATGAAATTAAGTAAATCAATTAAATCATCAGCTGCTGTTGCATCTGCATCTGCTTCTGCTTCTGCTGCTGCATCTGCATCAACTACTGCTGCATCTTCATCTGCTTCTACTGCTGCTTCTGCTGCTGCTGCTTCTACTTCTTCACAGAGTATCTCCCCCTGCCTGGTTTCTATGGAAACTAGATTCAGGCCCTTGACTGAAGGAGGGATGGAGAGAGCAGAGATTTGAGCAGCAAGGGAGGAGATGGAGGTAGCAAGCGGTGAAATAGCCTCTGATATGAGGGTTTTTAGGAGGGGAGTGAGAAGCGCTAGAAGAGGTGGAATGATGGATGGGTCCAGTGGCAGGGATGCAGGAGATGTCTCAGTGGGACAGAATGGTGGATGGAAGATGATGGAGGCGGAGGTGGTAGAGAGTCTTGTATAGGTTCATCTAAGGAACAAGGAGTGTGAAGGGGGGATGAAAGCAGATTGAATGATGGTAAAGATGACAGATTGGAAAGGGGAATATCAGCCAAATGTGATGGTAGTGGAGATGAAGGTGGTGATGGAATTGGTGTACCATCTGGGGATTGAGTTGATGTATGAAAGTGAATATGAGTTTGTGATGGAGGTACTGAAGATGATGGAATTAGTGTACTGAAAGTGCAACTAGATCTGATATACTCTAGGGGGGGGTGAATAGAGTATATGGTGCTTTAAAAACTTTTACAAACTTTTACAACAATTGTTGTAATATGTGTGAGCAGGGAAGCAGAAATAAATCTAATCACAGTACTAAGCTATGCAAAAACTAAGCACAGAAAAATCAAGGCCAGAAACAAAAATGAAAGCAAGCAGAACCAGAAGACACAAGGAAATATAGTGGTTCCCCAAACTTGGGTACATCCACTCTTCTACCACCCTAGGTAGGAATCCACTGCAGGATGAGTTGATCAGGTGTCCTGGGCACCAATGAGCTTTTGATAAGGTGCTCAAAAACCAAAGCAGATTTTTTGATCAGGTGTCTTGCCACCAATAAGCTTTTGACAAGGTGCTCAAAAACCAGGCTCAAACTTTTGAAGGGAGTTTGAAAAACCCTTTACGGAGTGGGGGTGAGAAATTGATGGCAGTCTTCTCTTTCTCAAACAACTGAGAAGACTATATGGATTGATGTCAAAGCTCCCCTTGAGTCCTTGAGATCTTCAGGAAGAAAAGCTTTGCTGAGGGTGATAGGCCTTCAAAGATAGAACTCCAGCAATAGATGGATTCAGCAATGGCTGAAATGTTGAGTGTCTGGAGTCTTGAAATGATGTTGGCCTTGAACACTTTGAAAGCTGAAGAGATTTGAAGATTTGAAAACTAGATCTCCTTGGATGAGTGTTCTTCAGAATTCTTTTTGACAGAAGATTTTTGAGTGAGTCACTGTAATCTGTATTCTCTCTCTGTGTATGGTGTGTTCTATTCTTCTTGTTGTTATGTAGATTCAAAAACATTCTGTCTTTTATTCTCTGGTCCTGAATAGAATATTATTCTCTGTCAAGGATAGTCGTTGGACTGTATTGATTGCATCCTTAATTGCATAATCTCTTTTTGAGGAAAGTCCACAAAATTATTCCTTGAAAAGTCCCTTGAAACTTGCTCCAGAATTGAATGAAAACGGCTAGCAAATCTCTGAATTAATTGCAGAATAACTCCTAACTGATTTGAATTTGAAATCTGGAAGTTATCTGAAATTGTCGAACTGAGCACTGCTATCGTCGAGCTGAGCTCAGCGATCTAAAAACACACAGCAGCAAGAAAATCGTCGATCTGAGCTCAAAGATCGTCGAACTAAGCTCAGAGATAAAGATCTAATGCAGAGTCAAAATCGTCGACCTGAGCTCACCGATCGTCGAATGGAGTTCGACGATATTATGAAGTTGAGCTCAGTGATCGTCGAATGGAGATCGACGATCTGTCGAAGTTGAGCTAGACGATCTGTCGAAGTTGAGCTAGACGATCGTCGACCGGAGTTCGACGAATCATCGTGCTGAGCTCGACGATCAGACTTAGTCTCCAGACAGAAAAACTTGGTCTTCAGGGCAGCTTCCAAACCTAGACTTCTAACTCTTAGACTCAATTCTAATTGACCTATTAAGCTATACAGAAGGTCAAGCAAAGGTTCCTAGAGACATAGTGATCCTGACCCAAATTAGTAATAGGGTGTTCCAACAATCTCCCCATATTTGGGTTAGGATTACTATTTACAGACTTTTGGAAAATTCAAATAATAACATACAATCAGTAAAACATGAAAACAACAGCTAGACATTGCAGAAACATCACAGATATATATATATCATCCAGATAATCAGAAATTCAGAGACGGTCACCTTACAATGTCATTTCTTCTCTTTGCCTTTGACAAGTTTAATTTCTCTGTTTGGATTTTGAGCTTCCTTGTTGGACCTGGTGTCATCTGCTGCATCCAAATAAGTTTGCTTTGAAGGCCTGGGAACCACAGCAGCAGGAAGCAATTCCATATATCTGTCAGCATCAAAGAATTTACTGGAAGCATATCTGTCTAATTCTTTCTGTCTTTGTTCTGACATTGTAGAAATGTTGGAAGAATCTAATCCTTGTTCTTTGGCCTTCTTAATCTGATCCAGTACAGCCAATTCCTTCATCCTGGCAGTCCAAGCAGCTGGATTCTTTTCAGGGTCCTCAAATAGTACAGGTGGCTCATACCTGTTGGAAGAATTGTCTTGAGGAGGCCTGGCAGACACTGTCTCTTTTAGCTTGTAGGGGAAAGGACCAGAAGTAGTATCAGCAGGACTATGTCCTCCCCTAGAATATGGGTGTTGCCTGGAATACCCTTTGGAATAAACTTGAAAATCTCTCTGATTACCCCTGTATCCTCCTCTCCTAGAATATGAACCCCTAGATTGGTCTTCCCTTTGGTAGGATCTGGCATGGGGTTGATAGGGAGCCTGGCTTCTAGCTGGGGCTTGACTTGCAGAGCTTCCACCTGCACCTGCATCAGGAGGAGGTGGTGGAGGAGGATGAGGGTGCTGGAATTGGGAAGAGCCCTTTTCATACTTTCTCTTTTTCTTCATGGCCTTCAGCTGGTTTTTAGAATACTGCATCCAGTGTTCAGTAATTTGGCAATTATGAAGAATATAATAAGGAATATCATTATTATCCTTGACTTTTGCAGGAGGAACACTTTTTATTGCCTTGCTCCTTGCCTTCCTTTTCCTTGCAATAGTAGCAGAAGAATCATCAGAGTCTGTCTTGAACTCATCAGATTCAGAACTCTGGTCATCATATAGAGCATCAATTTTCTTCATCAAGTCTTTCTTCAGTTGAACAGCAGCAGATGAGGCAGCAGATGGAGCAGCATATGGAGCAGCAGAAACAACAACAACAGCAGCAGGAGTGGTGACAGTAGCAGTAACAGTCTCACTTACAGCAGAAACAATAGATTCACTCTCAACAGCAGATACACTCACAGCCACAGAAGCTGGAGAGGTGATAGCAGCAACAACTTCATTGATAACAGCAGTAACATCATCAAAATCAGCAGCAGGCTCAATTTCAGTGGCCTCTGACATAGGAAAATCCTTGGATAATTGCTCAGCAGAATTAGTTGGAACTTCAGCAGCAATATGAACAATCTCAGTAGCAGCAACATCTTCAGTAGCAGCAATCACTGAATGTACAAAAGAGGAGATAATGTTGGGGTCACAGCAAGAGAAAGGCACCAGTGCCTTGGATAAGTCTTCTGTGGGCTGGACAGCATTACTCTCTGGCAGACAGCTGAAGAAGGCAGTATCAAAAGCAGATAGCAAAGACCTTAGGTCAATTGCAAGAACTGCAGTAGGGGTCTGACATTCTGGAGGCACAACAATAGGAGCAGAAGGAGCAGCAGACACAAAAACATCAGCAGCAGCAGCAGTATCATCAGCAGTAGGAGCAGAAATAGCAGCAGCAACAGCATGAAAGCTTGCTTCATATGGCATCTCCCCCTGCCTAGATGCAGATACATCTGGATCAAGGCACACTGCTAGAGGTGCTTCCTGAGGAAGGAGGGAGGAAAGCCTGGCAGAGAGGGCTGCCATTGACAGGTGTAGAGGAGCCAAGGAGGTCTCCAAGAGTAGAGAGAGCCTGGGGGCAATTAGCTCATACAACCTGTCAGCTAGGGCTGAGAGGTCTACTTGCTCAACTGCTGGAGCAGAGGTAGATGGAATAGGAGGGGCTGAAGATTCTGGAAGTGGAGGGCTGGAGAGTGGTGGTATGGATGGCTGAGGTGTTGGGATGCTGGATATGGAGGACAGGGGAATGGATATGGATGGGGTGAAAGTAGGTTGGTCTATGATATGGTGGAGGAGATCTTGGAATGAAGTGGAGGTGGAAGGTAAATCAGCAGGAGATGAGGGGGAATCATCCATGTAGGAATCATCCAGGAGGGTGAAGGATGGTATGGATGGTGATGATGTGATATCTGGAGGAGGGTATGAGAACAGTGGGTGGAATTGGTCTGCTGGAGGAGGTAGAATGGGGTCTGGAGATGGAGTTGATGTTGGAGATGGGCTGGATATGGTAATGGTGGATGGAGCTGGAAAGGTGGATGGTAGAGGAAGGGTTGGAATTGAAGTAGGAGAAGATGGAGGAGGAGAAGATGCAGCAACAGCAGCAGCCAGGTCATCTGCAGGGGCAGAGACCTGTGGGAGAGTGACTCCTTGAGTCCTTGTGCCTGAAGGAGCACTTGAGGAGGGCCTGCCAGGCTTGCTTATTTGCCTGTCCCACTTGCCAAAGAGGGCACAGGTAAGTCTCTTGGAGGCATTTATGTGAACTCCAGAGGAGACCAGCAAGGCAGGGCACCTGTTCTGCAGGAAAATTCCAAGAATTCTTCCAAAATTAACAAAACCCTTGTTTATTTTCTTCTTGATGAGGTCAAAGAACACCTCTCCCCAGTTGAAATTTTTCTTATCCACCAGAGCTCCCATGAGGCAGAGCTGATGTCTGGATATAGTGTCATGAGCAGAGTGCTTTGCAAGCAGCACTTTCCCTACCACATCTGCCAGGAACCTGTATTCAACAGACAAATTCCTTTTGAATAGCTTGCTAGGGTTTCCCTCTGGATGACCCATCCTGGCAAGCAGGTCAGAAAACTCCTCTCCAGATAACTCAGCAGATTCTTCTCCATTTCTTAGTCCAAAAACTTCTGTTAAAACTGTGGGGGTCAGGGGTACCTGATTTCCAGCAATAGACCCAACTATTGTGTTGTTGTCTAGATTATGAGCAGTATAAACCCACTCCTTTATCTCATCTGAAGCCAGCTTGATTCTGGTGGTCATGAGGGCAGACAGATTTTGGTCTTTGAACAAACCCAGTATGTCTTGGAAAATCTGATTAGTAGTGTTGAAGGATTCCAGATCAATGTCGAACCCAGCATCGAACTTCATTGCGGCAAGAACTGCAACTGACATAGCCATTGTACCTGCAAAAACTCAACAAACAAAACGACCAAGCGTAGAACTGTTTGGAGGGAAAGAAAATCCTGCAGAGAAAACGAAAGCGCAAGAGAGAACGACGACGAAAAATGAGTTTTATATTAGGGTTCGACGCAGAATTGGAAAGATCGTTGAACTCAGTTCGACGATCGGGGTTTCTAAAGGAATCTAAAGAGACTTCAAAATCGTCGATCTCCGTTCGACGATCTTGAAGTGCGTCGAGCTCCGTTCGACGATCGTTTAGAGAACAAAAGCGTCGAGCGCCGTTTGACGATCGTTGACCGGAAGAGATAGTTCATACTATCTGAGAGGCGCTGAACTCAGTTCGACGATTTTTGGAAATCGTCGATCTCCGTTCGACGATCTTAGGGGAAATCGTCGAGCGCAGTTCAGAGATCAGAAAAATTCCAGACACTAAGAAAAATCAGAATTTTTGCCTAGTCTTGGTCAATTTTGAGCTTTCAAAATCTTGGATATTATTTAAGACTTCCTCCATCTAACATTCCTAACTGATTTAGGAAGAAGGTGTGTTTCTTTTCATCCAAAGGCTTGGTGAAAATGTCTCCCCTTTGTAAATCAGTTGGGATATATTGTAATTCAATTTTATTCTTTTCAACATTATCCCTTAAGAAATGATGTCTAATCTCTATGTGTTTTGTCCTACTATGGAGGACTGGATTTTGGGCTATGGAAATAGCACTTGTGTTATCACAAAAGATTTTAGACTTCTCTAAGTTGTAACCATAGTCTAGGAGTTGATTTTGAATCCACAATATTTGTGAACAACAACTGCCTGCAGCCATATATTCAGCTTCAGCAGTTGAAGTTGGCACAGATGTTTGTTTCTTACAAAACCAAGAGACAAGTCTGTCACCAAGGAACTGACAAGTTCCACTGGTGCTTTTCCTGTCAATTCTGCATCCAGCATAATCAGTATCTGAGAATCCAGTTAAATCAAATGCTGAATCTTTTGGATACCAGAGACCTAGATTTGGACAACTCTTAACATACCTGAGAATCCTCTTTACTAAAGTTAGGTGTGACTCTCTAGGGCTTACTTGGAACCTAGCACATATACATGTAGCAAACATTATATCTGGTCTACTAGCTATAAGATACAGTAAAGAGCCAATCATTGCTCTATATGTTGTCTGATCAACAGGTTTCCCATGTTCATCAGCATCCAATACAGCATTGGTAGGCATGGGTGTTTTCATACAAGATGCCTCAGACATACCAAATTTCTTAACCAGTTCATTAGCATATTTGGTTTGAGAAATAAAGATGCCTTCAGCATGTTGTTTGACTTGCAATCCTAGGAAGAAGGATAACTCACCCATGCTACTCATCTCAAATTTAGAATGCATTAGGTTAGAAAACCTTCTGCACAATTTTGAGTCAGTAGAACCAAAAATGATGTCGTCTACATAAATTTGTACTAGTAGGGTATGGGACTTATGGGTTCTAATAAAAAGAGTTTGGTCTACTCTACCCCTTATAAAACCATTTTCCAAAAGAAAGCATGCTAAGGTCTCATACCATGCTCTGGGAGCTTGTTTGAGACCATATAATGCTTTATTTAATCTAAAAACATAATCAGGATAAGTTGGAGAGATAAAACCTAGAGGTTGTCTGACATAGACTTCCTCTTTGATGTCTCCATTTAAGAAGGCACTTTTGACATCCATCTGATAGACTTTGAAGCCCTTGTGAGCTGCATAAGCTAGAAAAATCCTGATGGCTTCTAATCTTGCAACAGGTGCAAAAGTCTGGTCGTAGTCAATTCCTTCTTCTTGAGAGTATCCCTGAGCAACTAGTCTTGCCTTGTTCCTTATAATTACTCCTTGATCATCCAGTTTGTTTCTGAATACCCATTTTGTTCCAACAATGGAATGATCCATAGGCTTTGGCACTAGTTCCCATACTTTGTTCCTCTCAAATTGATGCAACTCCTCTTGCATTGCAATGATCCAGTGTGGATCTTGCTCTGCATCTTGAATGGACTGAGGTTCAATTTGAGATAGGAAGTAGGTGTGCAACAGGTTTTGGTTGACCTGATTTCTTGTTTGCACACCAGCTGAGATTTCTCCAATTATTTGGGAAATTGGATGGTCTCTTGATGTTACTAAATCAACAGGGGGTGTTGATTGTTCACCAACCTGTGTTATTGTTTCCTCTTGTGGTACAACAACTGGCTCTTCAGGTTGTGCTTCAATGTGTTGAGCATTTCCTTCATCTTCACTGCTTTCATCCTCTTGAGTAACCTGTAACCTGTTCAAGTCTTCAACTAGAGAATGTTCCTGCAAAGGTTCTATGGTAGAAGAAATCTTCTCCTTGAAAGACATGTTAGTTTCATCAAATGAAATATGAACAGATTCCTCAATTTTCAAGGATGATTTATTATAGACCCTATAAGCCTTGCTGATCATGGAGTATCCCAAAAACACTCCTTCATCTGCTTTGGCTTGAAATTTTGCTAGATATTTCTTGTCATTATTATGAATGTAGCAAATACAACCAAAGACTCTAAAATAGTCAACTTTAGGTTTCTTCCCTTTGAGTAATTCATAGGGAGTCTTTCCCTTTAGTTTATGTATCAGACTTCTGTTCAGCACATAGTTGGAGGTGTTTACTGCCTCTGCACAAAAGGTTAGAGGTAGATGAGCATCTGACAACAATGTAGTAGCAGATTCAATAAGGGTTCTATTTTTCCTTTCAGCTACCCCATTTTGTTGAGGAGTTCTAGGAGCTGAGAAAGTATGTCTGATACCTTCACTCTGATAGAACTCTTGCATAAGAAGAGAATCAAACTCTGTCCCATGATCACTTCTGATCAGGGCAATGTGAGTATTGAACTCAATCTGTATACATTTGAGAAACTCTGTCAGACACTTAAAGTTATCAGACTTCTTCCTTAAAAAGAACACCCAATTGAATCTAGAGAAGTCATCTACAACTACCAAAGTATAGGATTTCCCTCCTAGGCTTTGTACTGTGATGGGTCCAAATAGATCCATGTGTAACAGATACAATATCGTAGGTGAATCACTCTTATTAAGTGACTTAAAGCTGTTTTTAGTTTGCTTGCCTAATTGACAATCCTTGCAGAGTCCTTCCTTCTTGTAGGGGCCAGAAGGTAGTCCTCTAACAAGGTTTTCCTTGGATAGCCTAGCAATAGTTCTAAGGTTTAGGTGTCCTAATCTCTTATGCCATAAAACATTTGGTCTACAGACAGAGTTAAACAAGCACATATCTACTTCAGTTGAAAGAAAGTCTACTAAGTAGATGTTACCTTTCCTTTTACCTGTCAACACTATTGTGTTGTCCTCTGACTTGATTTTGCATAAGGTTTTGCTAAAGGTCACCTTGTAGCCTTCATCACACAGCTGGCTGATGCTGATTAGGTTGTGCTTCATTCCTTCTACATAAGCTACCTTCTGGAAGGTTACTGAACCAATCTGGACTGCACCATATCCTTTAGTTTGTCCAAAGTTGGAATAACCAAAGATAACTTTGGGTCCAAGCTTGGCTCTAAAGGAAGTGAGGTTGTCCTTGTTCCCTGTCATGTGCTTAGAGCATCCACTATCCAAATACCATTGCTGGTTAGATGTTGGATAGGTCTTCACCTGCACATAAGACAATTCATTTGTTTTTGACCCAGTTTACCTTGGGCCTAGGTTGATAACCTCTAAATTCTGAAATGAAAGACATCCCAGGTTGACTCTAATATCCTTCAGGATGATATCTCCTTGGAGGTATAATCCATTCAGTATAAGGGTTAAATGTTTGGGATGAAGAACCCTTAGGATTCAATTTTTATTTGCCTTTGAGAAAGTTTCCAGAGCTCTGACCTCTGTTCGACGATCTTGGAGCTGCGTTCGACGATCTTGGGTCAGATCGTCGAGCTCCGTTCGACGGTCGACTATTGCTGAGGTCAGGTATATGAGATCGTCGACCTGCATTCGACGACTTTGGCTGAGATCATCGATCTGCGTTCGACGATGTTTCCTGAGATCGTCGAGCTGCGTTCGGCGATCGTCGATCTTCATTCGGCAATCGTCGATCTCCGTTCGACGATTTTTGCTGGGACTTAGTTTTCTGAGGCAGATCAGAATTTTTCCTAGCAACCTCTACAACTCTCTTTCCCTTGTCAGAAATAAACTTGATGGGAGTTGTTAGAACAATAGGTTGGCTGGATGAGGCACCCAAGCCCAGTGTACTGTTAAATCTAGAGTTCACTGTGCTTGTGATGTCCATCAGCTTGATGCTTCTCCCATTAAGGTATTCTTCAAGCTTCTTGGCCTCAGAGAGCTCACTTTTCAGTGTAGCTATCTGTTCCCTACAGTTCTCCAACTCCTGAGAGAGTTTGAGGTTTTCTGACTTTAAAACATTGTGTTCAGATAATTGATTTCTGAGAGAGATAATCACTTTCTCAGACTTTAGTAGGTCTAAACACAGTGCTTTAAATTCAGATTTAAAATCTTCTGAAGTAAAATCAAAAGAACTAATTACCTGATCTTCTTCAGGTTGAGTCTTTGAGTCTGACTCTGACTCCTCTTCCTCTGAATTGTGTTGTGAGGCATTGATTGCCATCATGCAGAACTCCTTGTCTTCTACATCATCCTCATCATCACTAGAGCTGGAAGAGGCTTCTGACTCCTCTTCTGTCTCACTCCAGGATTCAGCAACAAACTCTTTCCTTGTATGCTTATTTTTGCTTGAAGAAGGTTTGCCATTTCCATTCCTTTGGGAGTCTTTCT
The DNA here is from genome assembly GCA_039583875.1 of Platanthera guangdongensis. Lineage (NCBI taxonomy): Eukaryota > Viridiplantae > Streptophyta > Magnoliopsida > Asparagales > Orchidaceae > Platanthera > Platanthera guangdongensis. The sequence goes on from CM077166.1 coordinate 91,803,889, forward strand.
CCTTTCTTCTTTCTTTTCTGTCCCTTCTGTCCTTGGTCTTGTTCTCTGGACAGTCAGGAACTATGTGCCCTGGTTTCCTGCAACCAAAGCAGATAATGTCTTTATTGTTGCTAATGGACTTGTCATACCTTGGCTTGTCCTGCTCCTTGTATGATCTTCTTCTGAAGTCCTTTCTGGCCATCTTGTAGAATCTTTTGGCCAACAAGCTGAGTAGTTCATCATTGCCTGTGCTCTTATCTTCAGGCAGATCCTCAGTTGCCTTAAATGCTATGGTCTTCTCTTTCCTTGTGGCTGGTGAAGCAGCCTTCTATTCTTCCTCTCTGTTCTTGATGAGTAGCTCATAAGATTTGAGCTTACCCAACAAGGCTTTAGTGGTGATCTCATTCAGACTTCTGGCATCCTTAATTGGCCAAATTCTTGAATCCCAAGTGCTGGGGAAGCACATTAGGATCTTGTCATTAAGTTCTGTCAGAGAGATCTCCTTGTCCAATGTCCTTAGTTCACTGACAATTAGACTTAGTCTGTTATACATGTCTCCCACTGACTCAGTCTCTCCCTTCTTGAAGTTCTCATATTGAGAGATGAGATGGGATCTTCTGTCCTTCCATTCATCAGCTGAGCCTGAGACTATTTCTGAGAGCTTGTCCCAAATTTCCTTGGCTGAATTACATTCAGCTACCTTTTGAAATATGTCATCTGACATTGTCTGGGCTAGAATGTTCATAGCCTTGGCATCAGCTACTTTCCATTTTTTGATGTCAGCATCTGTTCCTGATGGAGGTGGAACATCATTTGTGCTTGTATTCACTGGGGGTCTTGGACACACTGTCAAAACAGAATTAAATATATCTTCGTCAATAGAATTCATGTAAAGTCTAATCCTTGCCTTCCAAAGTGCAAACTTTGACAGATTGCACACTGGAGGTCTGGTGCTAGCATAATCTTTGTTTTGGGCCATGATTTGTGCAAACAAAATCTAATACAAAAGAAGAACAGATCTAGTTTGGGATCTTTGGGTTCAGGTGTTAGCCTATATAACCAATCAGGTATGGTATGTTTAACAAACCTCGCTTTGATACCAATTGAAAGTGCAACTAGATCTGATATACTCTAGAGGGGGGGTGAATAGAGTATATGATGCTTTAAAAACTTTTACAAACTTTTACAACAATTGTTGTAATATGTGTGAGCAGGGAAGCAGAAATAAATCTAATCACAGTACTAAGCTATGCAAAAACTAAGCACAGAAAAATCAAGGCCAGAAACAAAAATGAAAGCAAGCAGAACCAGAAGACACACGGAAATATAGTGGTTCCCCAAACTTGGGTACATCTACTCTTCTACCACCCTAGGTAGGAATCCACTGCAGGATGAGTTGATCAGGTGTCCTGGGCACCAATGAGCTTTTGATAAGGTGCTCAAAAATCAAAGCAGATTTTTTGATCAGGTGTCTTGCCACCAATGAGCTTTTGACAAGGTGCTCAAAAACCAGGCTCAAACTTTTGAAGGGAGTTTGAAAAACCCTTTACAGAGTGGGGGTGAGAAATTGATGGCAGTCTTCTCTTTCTCAAACAACTGAGAAGACTATGTGGATTGATGTCAAAGCTCCCCCTGAGTCCTTGAGATCTTCAGGAAGAAAAGCTTTGCTGAGGGTGATAGGCCTTCAAAGATAGAACTCCAGCAATAGATGGTTTCAGCAATGGCTGAAATGTTGAGTGTCTGGAGTCTTGAAATGATGTTGGCCTTGAACACTTTGAAAGCTGAAGAGATCTGAAGATTTGAAAACTAGATCTCCTTGGATGAGTGTTCTTCAGAATTCTTTTTGATAGAAGATTTTTGAGTGAGTCTCTGTAATCTGTATTCTCTCTCTGTGTATGGTGTGTTCTATTCTTCTTGTTGTTATGTAGATTCAAAAACATTCTGTCTTTTATTCTCTGGTCCTGAATAGAATATTATTCTCTGTCAAGGATAGTCGTTGGACTGTATTGATTGCATCCTTAATTGCATAATCTCTTTTTGAGAAAAGTCCACAGAATTATTCCTTGAAAAGTACCTTGAAACTTGCTCCAGAATTGAATGAAAACGGCTAGCAAATCTCTGAATTAATTGCAGAATAACTCCTAACTGATTTGAATTTGAAATCTGGAAGTTATCTGAAATCATCGAACTGAGCTCAGCGATCTGAAAACACACAGCAGCAAGAAAGTCATCGATCTGAGCTCAAAGATCGTCGAACTGAGCTCAGAGATAAAGATCTAATGCAGAGTCAAAATCGTCGACCTGAGCTCAGCGATCGTCGAATGGAGTTCGACGATATTATGAAGTTGAGCTCAGCGATCGTCGAATGGAGATCGACGATCTGTCAAAGTTGAGCTAGACGATCGTCGACCGGAGTTCAACGAATTGTCGTGCTGAGCTCGACGATCAGACTTAGTCTCCAGATAGAAAAACTTGGTCTTCAGGGCAGCTTCCAAACTTAGACTTCTAACTCTTAGACTCAATTCTAATTGACCTATTAAGCTATACAGAAGGTCAAGCAAAGGTTCCTAGAGACATAGTGATCCTGACCCAAATTAGTAATAGGGTGTTCCAACATGTACCATGGGGGGATGGAGGTGGAGGAATGTGGACTATGGTATGAACTAGGGAATGAACTGGTGAGGGGAGTTAGTGTACCATCTGAGGATGGCTTTGGATGAGTGGAGGTGGTGAAGGTGGAGTAGGGACATCCTCAGCAGGGTAGGAAGTGGCTAGCACAGCCCTTGTACTCTTAGAAGGCCTGGAGGAAGAGGAAGAAACCTTGGATGGCTTGGTGATGGTCCTCTCCCACTTGCCAAAAAGGGCGCAGGTGAGCCTCTTGGAGGCATTAATTAATATGGTCCAGGTGACCAGGGATTCAACAGCCTTTTCCTTAAGGAAGATTCTCAGAATTCTTCCAAAACACACCTCCTTCTTGGTGTTCTTTTTCCTGATCAGCTCAAACATAATCTTAGCCCAATTCACAGGCATTTTATTCCCCACAGCATACATCACCAGAAATTGATGCCTGGTAATATAATCATGGGATGTGTGCTTACCCAGCAGCACCTTGCCCACAACATCTGCTAGAAACTTATACTCAGCAGATAGATGTTTCTTTAGTAGCTTGTTGGGGGTTTCTCCAGAATAACCTATTTTATTTAACATTTCATCAAATTACTCATTATCAATTTCCAACTCTGCTTTACCATTAGTTAATCCAAAAATCTCAGTCAGGATGGCGAGGGTAAGAGAGACTTCATTACCCGATATTGTGTCTGTCATGGTGTTTTCATCTGTGGTGGAGGAAGTGTAGACCCATTCCCTAATCTCTGCACTAGCTAGCCTGATTCTATTGGAGATCAGATTCTTCAACTGCTGATCTTCAAGAAGTTTCAGAATATCTAGGAAGATTGGATCAGAGAGTTGAAATGATTCGAAGTCTTTATCGAATCCAGTATCGAACTTCGTGGCTGCAAGACTGCTTGCTGGAATCGTCATAGTGTGCCTGCAACAAACAAGAGAGATCAAGTGCAATGGAACTGAAAGCGCGGGATGGAGGTCGAAGAAAAACCTAGATATAAGATTTTTCAGAATATGAATCGACAAACTCCGTTTCACAAAAAATAAAGGAATTCTTCGATTTGAGGTCGACGAAATATTTTGTAGTTAAAAAATTCGTCGAGCTTAGTCTGAAGATTTGAAAACATTTTGCCAAGCTCTGTTCGATGAAACTTTTCTGAAGCAGATTCGTCGATCTCTGTTCGACGAAAACAACTTCAATGGCAAAGAGTTTGTCGATCTGCATTCGACGAATATCTCTAGAATTTTTCTTCTGTTCTTCGATCTTCGTTCGACGAACTTTGAAAAAATTCGTCCAGCATAGACAAAAATTAAACTAAAGCTTCTTCATTAATCATACCAAGCTGATTTATAAAGAATAAGTGATTTCTTTCATCCAGAGGTTTGGTTAAAATATCTGCTCTTTGTAAATCAGTGTAGATATAGACAAGTTTAATTTTGTTTTTGTCTACACACTGCCTAATGAAATGATGCCTAATGTCTAAATGCTTAGTCCTACGGTGATGGACTAGATTTTGTGCTATGGATATAGCACTTGTGTTATCACATAAGAGAGTTGAATTATTTAAGTTGAACTCATAGTCCAGGAGTTGGTTTTGAATCCGCAGCATATGGGAACAGCAACTGCCAGCTGCAATATATTCTGCTTCAGCAGTTAATGTAGATACAGATTACTGTTTCTTGCAAAACCAAGACACTAATCTCATGCCAAGGAACTGGCATGTCCCTGAGGTACGTTTTATGTCTACTCTGCATCCAGCAAAGTCAACATCTGAGTATCTAGTTAACTCAAATTCTGACTCAGTAGGCTACCAGAGTCCTAGACTAGGACAATTCTTTATATATCTCAAAATTTTTTTTAGGAAAACTAGATGAGATTCTTTAGGGTTCACTTGGAACCTAGCACAAAGACATGTAGCAAACATTATGTCAGGTCTGCTAGCTATAAGGTATAGTGGGGATACAACAATGCCCCTATATAGTTTTCTGATCAGCATGTTTCTCATGTTCATCAGAATCTATTACAGTATTAGTCGTCATGGATGTTTTCTTTGCCGAGGCATCAGCCATCCCAAAACTTTTAATAAGCTCTTTAGCATACTTAGCTTGGGATATGAAGATGCCATAAGGTAGCTACTTCACTTGGAGTCTAAGGAAGTAGGAGAGCTCACCCATACCACTCATTTCAAACTTAGAATGCATTAGGTCAGAGAACCTCTTGCATAGTTTAGAATCTGTAGACCCAAATATAATGTCATCTACATAAATTTGTACTAAAAATATTTGGTCCTTATGGTGCCTAGTGAATAATATTTTATCTACAATGCCTCTAGTGAATTTATGCACTATCAGGAAGCTAGCTAAGGTATCATACCAAGCTCTTAGAGCTTGATTTAAACTATAAAGAGCTTTATGTAATATAAAGACATATGAAGGATGGGTTGGAGAGATAAAACCTAGAGGTTATTCAACGTAAACCTCTTCTTTAAGTACTCCATTCAGAAAGGCACTCTTGACATCCATCTCATAGTCTTTGAACTTCTTGTAGGCAGCATAAGCAATGAAAATTCTGATTGCTTCTAACCTTGCAACTGGTGCAAAAGTTTGGTCATAGTCTATTCTTTCTTCTTGCCTATAACCATGAGCAACAAGACTAACCTTATTTCTCACAATTACACCATGGGCATCAAGTTTGTTTCTATATACCCATTTAGTTCCAATGACTGGGTAGTCTTTGGGTATTGGAACTAAATCCCAAACTCTGCGTCTCTCAAATTAATTGAGTTCTTCTTGCATTGCAATGATCCAGTGGGGATCTTGCTCAGCATCTTTTTTTGATTGAGGCTCAACTTAAGAGAGGAAACAGACATACATCACATCTTGGTTGAGTTGATTGTCTTGTCTGTACACCTACTGACATGTCTCCAATCACTTGAGATCTAGGGTGATCCCTTAGTGTGACAAGATCAGTGGGTGGAGTTGGTTCAGCAACAGCATGTGGATTTAATTCCTCTTGTGGAATAAAGTTTTTTGTTGAAGGAATTTCAACTTCTTCCATAAGTTCTTCTTACTATCTTCATCAACTTGTGATGTAGGAGGTGATATAACCACTTGTGGAAGTTTCAACTCACCCAATTTCTCACACAAGTGAGGTACCTGTAAAGTGTTATTGGTAGAAATTTCTTTCTCCTTATAAGACATGTTAGCCTCATCAAAAGTTACATGAATTGATTCCTCAATTTTTAAGGTTGATTTATTGAACACCCTATACGCTTTGCTGACTTGGGAATATCCTAGAAAAATTCCCTCTTTGCCTTAGCTTCAAACATTCTAATATACTTCTTGTTATTATTATGAATATAATATAGGAAACCAAATACTTTAAAATAGGTGATTTTAGGTTTCTTCTCTTTGAGAAATTCATAGGGAGTATTATTCTTAAGTTTGTGTATTAAACTCCTGTTCAGTATATAGTTTGTTGTGCTTACAGCCTCTGCCCAAAAAGATATGGGCATGTAAACATCCGCAAGTAATGTGCATGCAGCTTCAATTAAGGTTCTATTCTTCCTTTCAGCTACCCTATTTTGTTGAGGAATTCTAGGAGCTGAGAAGCAATGTCTGATACCTTCCTTCTCACAGAACTCATGCATAAGAAGAGACTCAAACTTTGTACCATGATCACTTCTGGTCAATGCAACATGAGTAGAGTACTCAATCTGTATGGTCCTGTGAAAATTTGTAAGAACTCTGAATGTATCTGACTTAGATCTCAGAAAAAACACCCAAAGTGAATCATGAGAACTCATCAATAATAACTAGGGTATAAGATTTCCCTCCTAGGCTTTGTACAACAATAGTTCCAAAAAGGTCCATGTGCTGTAAGTACATGATCCTAGGTGAATCACTCTTATTAACAGATTTAAAAATAGATTTAGTTTGCTTGTCTAGTTTGCAAGCCCTGTAGAGGCCTTCCTTCTTTTAGGGACCAGAGGGCAAACCTCTCACAAAGATGTCTTTAGATGGCCTAGCAATGTTTTTCATATTAACATGTCCTAGCCTTTTATGCCAAAAATCATTTTGATTGCTAACAATATTAAGTAAACAGATATCTGAATTTGCAGAATGAAAATCTACTATATATGTTACCTTGTCTATTTCCAATTAAAACAATTTGTTTTTCTTTATTAGAAATAATACAAGATGTTGAGTTAAAGTGTACCTGATAACCTTCATCACATAGTTGACTTATAGAGATGAGGTTATGCTTGAGTCCACTTATATATGTCACCTTTTTGAAAGTGTATGTTCCAATCTTTACTTATCCAAAGCCTTCAGACTGGCCACAATTTGAATCACCAAAGATCAACTTTGGTCCCATCCTGGACTTGTAGTTTATTAAGTTGTCCTTGTTGCCAGTCATATGCTTGGAGAATACACTGTCCAAATACCATTTTTGATTAACAGCTGGACAGCTCTTTTCCTCCAAAGAAAACAATTAGTTGTTCTTGACCCAGGTCATCTTGGGTCCTTGTTTCATTACATAAGAAAAGCTGGAGATGTAAGAGCACTTTGGTTGGCTTTTGTATCCTAAGGGGTGATATCTTCTGGGAGGAATTATCCAATCAACAAGTGGATTAAAAGGTTTCCTAGTTTGATTAGAGTTGTTGTTATAATTATGACTTTTATTAAGTCTGTCTAGGTTCGACGAAAAGTTGTAAGATCGTCGACCAGAGTTCAACGAAGTGGGATGAGATCGTCGATCTCTGCTTAGAGAATGAACATATTCATTTTTTGTGCCCCACGTTTGTCGATCTCTGCTAGACGAACCATACACAGTTCGTCGATTGCAGTAAGACGAATTAGTGTAGCTAACATTGGCGTTCATAGATCGTCGATCGGAGTTCGACGAAATAGCCACATTTCGTCGACCTAAGTTCGACGAAATCTGTTGAACTTTGTTTTTACTTAAGATTTTCTGGTTTCTATTATTTTGATTTTTAGTGTTAGGTAATTCTTCTGTGATTTGTTTGTTGTTTATTACCTCTTAACCTTTGGCTCAAACAAATCTAATGGGAGTTGATAATATATTCTCCTAAGGTATAGGGTGTAAGCTTGATGATGCACCCAACCCCAGTTTGCCATTCAGTGTGGCATTAACTGTGCTTGTAATGTCCATCATCTTAAGGCTTCTCCCATTGAGAGATTCCTCGAGTTGCTTAGCCTCACATAGCTCATGTGTTTTTAAAGAAATAATTTGTTCATTGGCTAGTGTTAGTTCATCTTTTAAATTAGTGTTTTCAGACATCAGATTTTCTTGATTGGATAGTCTTTGCCTAAGTGGTTTAATTTCCTTTTTAGAGTTGATTAAGTCAATGAACATAGTTTTAAGTTCAATTTTGAAACTATCAGAATTATAATCAAAAGACGAAAGTACCTGATCAGCTTCTAATTCTGAAGCTCCTTCATTATCTGATTCTTCTTCATCATCTGATTGACTTCTGGAGGCATTGATGGCCATGAGGCAGACTTCCTTGGCCCTTGCCTCTTCTTCCTCTTCATTGGAACTGGAAGATGTGGATTCATCTTCAGTGTCACTCCTATTTTCAGCTACAAAACCATTCTCCTTCTTTTTGTATTTGCTGGAGGAAGGCCTTGAGCTTTGCTGTCTTCTGAAGTCCTTCTCTCTTCTTCTTTCTTTCTTTTGATTCTTTGGACACTCCAAGATAAAGTGTCCAGGTTTCCTGCACCCAAAACATACTACTTCTTTAGTAGGTGTTTTATCATACCTTGGGTTATCATCCTGCCTGGATGATTTTCTTCTGAAGTCCTTTCTTGAGATTTGGTAATATCTCTTGGCAAGGAGACTCAGAAATTCTTCATTTACTGTTGAAGCTTCAGTCTCTTCAGTAGCCTTGAATGCTATGTTGTGATCCTTTCTTGTTGGTGGAGGAGTCCTTTATTCTGCAGCTTCTCTGGACTTTATCAGCTACTCATAGGACTTGAGCTTTCCCAATAGAGATTCTGTGGAAATCTCATTTAAGCTCCTGGCCATCTTGATTGGCAGATCCTTGAATCCCATGAGCTTCGGAAGCACATGGGGATTTTATCATTTACTTCAGTAAGGGTGATGTCCTTATCGAAAGTCTTCAGCTCATTGATTATTGAGCTCAGTCTGGTGTACATGTCAGCAACAGATTCTGACTCATCCTTCTTGACTTTCTCATACTAGGATATGAGATTTGATCTTCTGTCTTTCCTCTCATCAGCAGAACCAGCCACCATTTGGTTGATAGAGTCCCAAACAGCCTTGGGTGATGTGCATTTAGCCACCTTCTGGAAAATATCATCAGACATAGTCTGAGCCAGAATATTCATGGCCCTTGCATCAATAATCTTAGCCTTCTTTTGTGCATATGTCCATTCAGGTGGTGGAACAGCATGTGTGCTTGAGGTTGTTGTAGATGTAGAAGCAATTGATTGAGGAGGACCTGTCAAAATAGAGTTGTAGATATCCTCATCAATGGAATTCATATACAGTTTAATTATTGCCTTCTAGATGAAAAACTTATTTAAGTTGCACACTGGAGGTCTGGTGCTTGCATAGTCCTTGTTCAGTGTCATGCTGTGAATATAATCCTAAGGAAAATAAAAGGTCAGATCTAATACAGGAACTTTTGCTTCAAGGGTTAACTTGTACAACCAAAGAAACAAAGCTTTGATACCAATTGAAAGAGAGGGTTAGACCTGAAATACTCTAGAGGGGGGTGAATAGATTATCTGAAGAACTTTTATAACTATTTGTTATTAATCAAAACACTAACCTAAGAGAAGTTAATCTACCACAAGCACAACAATAATAAATTAATTAACACAGGCACAACAAACATAACTAACACAGGTACAGCAAGAATAAAAGAAAAAGATGGCAAGCAAACAACACAAGAATTTTTATAGTGGTTCCCCAACCTAGGTACATCCACTCTTCTACCACCCTGGTAGGAATCCACTCAGATTATTGATCAGGTGACTGCCACAATTGAGCTTTTGATCAGGTTCTCAAAAACCAATCCCAAGTCTTTTAATCAGGTGACTTACAACCAAGGAATAACTTTTGAAGGGACTTAAAGAATCCTTTGTACAGTAAGGGGGTGAGAGAATGATGGTTTCTTCTCTTTCTCAAATACAACTGAGAAGACTAGTGGATCTTTGATGTTAATAATGCTCCCCCTGAGTTATTGAGTTGTTCAGGAAGATTGAGCTTTGCTTTAGGGTGAGTAGGTCTTCAATCTTTTAGCCTTGACCAGAATAGATCCAGGAACTTCTTGATTGATAGAGGTTCGTTGTCCTTGAAGAATCCTTGAATGAAGAATGAAGAAGACTCTTGATTTGTATGGATGTTCTTGTTCTTCTTCTTCAGTATCTTGAATTATTTTTCTAGTTTAGGCTTCTTGTTTCTTGACTCTATATCTATGTTATTGCCGGTTGTCTATCTTCGAGAAGGAGGAAGAAATCCCTTTTATATTTTCTATGAAATTTTCCTTTGAATTTTTGAATTCATTCCTGCATTGATTGCTGACGGTCTGGAGAATGTCTGCATTAATTGATTTCCACAACTATCCCATTGAAAAATGACAAGTAATTATCCTGATGAATACAATAATCAATGATGCTTCTAACGGTAATATTCAGAGAATATTAAGCATTGATTATTCAGGAATTACTGCAATAAAATAAGGACAGAAGGAAGGAAAAGTCCAGGTCTGGATCTGCACAACAATCGTCGAGCAATGAACAGAATTCATCGACCTGGGTCCAGATTTCGTCGAGCTGAGAAGTCATGTTCGTCGACCAGATAATTGTTGTTCATCCACCTGAGATACAAGATCATCGAACTGAGAACTGCTGACTGCTACTTGATAAAACTTGTCAAGACTCTGGTCTAAGTTCGTCGAGCTAAGAACATGAATTCGTCGACTGGAGTTCAGTGAAATGATTCTGGACATAGAATGTTGTAGTACATCATCTAAAAATCGTCGACCTGAGAATCAAGTTCGTCGAGCTTAGCTCAGAGAATTATCTCTGAGTTCGTCGAGCTGAGCATGACTTTTGTCAAGCTGAGTTCGGTGAATGTCGAACTCATTTCCAGAGTCATTGAAATTTCTCTAACTCTTGAGTCTTTTGTAGTTTGCTGATGGATGGTCCAAGTAATGTTGACTTGAAGGACATGGCCTAAACTCTAGGACACAAACATGACCCTAGCTATACGTGTTGGGTCAATAATCCTAGTTTAGTGAACCAAGACCAAATCCAACAAGGGATCCAACATCCTTACTAAATACGGCATTACGCATAAGCTTTCAACCGCTTATGTAACATCCTGAATCGCACTAGACCCCCATGCATGTCTTTTGTGTCAGGAGAGCTAACTGGGGTTCAGGGGAGTACTAACAACTGGGCAGCACTTGTGGGTAGTGTAGAAATTAGTGCATACAAGGACACGGGTAGAGACACGGGCATGTCCCTAATCGTGTGTGTGAGCCCGTCTCTCGAGTCAATGACTCGAGTGTGTCCAAAGAAGGACATGGGTAGTGACACGGGCGTGTCACAACCCGTGTGAATGTGACACGGGTAGGGACACGGGCATGTCCCTACCTGTGTGATTGCGTGTGCGTCGAGTTGACTCGACACAGCATGTCGAGATCGTCGAACTGCGTGTCGAGATCGACAAGTTATATGACACTGGAAGAGACACGGGCATGTCCCTACCCGTGTGTCATTGTATCGAGTTGACCTCGACGTGGCATGTCGATATCGACGAACTGCGTGTCGACATCGACGAATTATATGACACGGGTAGCGACACGGGCATGTCCCTACCCGTGTGTGTGTCAAGATCTACGAATTTCCTCCGTTCGATGATTTTGGTTGAGTTCGACGAATCCTCGAAGAGTTGATAGGGGTCACGCCCGGTGTCACGGGCGTGACCATGGGCGTGACCATGGGCGTGACCTGGGCGTGTTCTTCAGTCGACGATTTTGATTGTGATCGAGGAAGTGTATTGAGATCGACGAAATGTGTGACACGGGTAGAGACACAGGTCGTGTCCCTACCCATATATCGTTGTGTCGGGTTGAGTTCGTCGAAATGTATCCAGAGAAGGACACGGCCAGGGAACACGGCCGTGTCATGTGGACACGGGTCGGGACACGGGTCAGGACACGGGCGTGTCCCTACCCGTGTGGATTGTTGAACCGACACTAAAAACTGTCGTAACGCTTCGGTGGAGCAAGACACGGGTAAGGACACGGGCGTGTCCCTACCCGTGTCACTTTTTATATATAAGGTCTTAGAAAACCCTAGCAGTTTCACTTCTCTTTCCAGCCAGATTTTCTGAGAAAACTTCTGTAGAAAGAGAACTGCAGGAGCAAGTTCTGGGGAGGGAAAATCCACCAATGCCGCGAAGGAGAAGAGGCCGCCAAGGAGAATTATGAGATCCATGGCCTGAAATTTTGGTACCGCTGGAACCGAGGTGAGCTTCCTACCCTCTCCCTTAGTGCTAGATCTGTAGATATCTAGGCGAGACGTTGACTCAAAAGAGTCTAGACATGTGAGAAGATGCTTTCTATAGGGTGAGGCCAATCCAAGGCTTGTGCTCTCTGTTAGTGGTGTCTTCAACCTCTCCGATCTTCTATGTGGAGATGGGGGATGGTTTCGTAAAGGGCAAAGGCCTCATGAGGGTGAATAAGGGTGGAGGAATTTCTGTAGGTGATTCGAGAGGATCGACTTGAGGAGGAAGATGAACCAATGTTGTTCATTCCGCCTCAAGATGCGTGCTGAATCTGTATTCTGCATGCAACGATCTTCTAAACCATTTTCATGAGGGATATATCCATATCTGGGCTTTCGACTAAACACGAAAGTTGAAGCTCTTGAAAATACCTTTCCAACGAGTGGCTGCACGACTTCAGGAGACGTCTGTAGCGACAGGAAAGTCTGAACTAAAATGGTATTCGATAAATCCTGCATGCAAAAATTGTGTTCTATATGCATCGGACCTCAAGGTTGATTTCTAATAGGATACATTCAAATTTGGTTTAAGGTCTGAATGCGAAAATTGTATCCCATGGAAAGACCTTTCCATCGAGGGGTTACACGTCTTCACCGGATTCCTGTAGCTTCGAGAACCTCTGGTTGAAGTTGCTGTCCAGATTTACACTGTACCTAAATTCTGGGTTTATATAATATGGATTTGGATTCGGTGGAATTAATATTGCAAGTTACTTGGATTGAATGAACTCTTTTATGATTAATCATTTTAGTTGCATGATTGATGAGATTTATTAATCAGATTTCATATAATCAAATTGTGAAGCAAGCTTACTTAAACGAATTGACTTGTTAGAAATTTGGTAGATTATTATTTATGCGCATCATGTTTATAATATGTTGTTATCATTTGGAAAGATTGATAGATCTTTATATGCGTATCATGTTTATAATAAGTTGTTATCATTTGGAAAGATTGATAGATCTTTATATGTGCATCATGTTTACAATAAGTTGATATCATTTGGAAAGTCACGTATAAGAATAAACTATGGCCATTAGTGTGTTTGATTAATGGAATGAGTTTAGTAGTCCAATACTTAGAGTGTAGTCTCCCTACGGGTAGTATTGTGGAAGGATGTAAGTGCGGCGACGGCCGTCACTTGTTGGGTTAATGTTGAAAGGAGGTATAGACGGATGGTTGGGCTGTGTCCTCGTGCTTACTTCTGAGGCGCCTTCCTTGCTATGTCGATGTGGCATTTGCATTCGTTGTGAGTCGACACGCGGTGTCATAATCCTGGGTTAAGGATAGTGTGGCAGGTCTATGGGCTCGCCAGTCATCACACCGACGGGAGTTGACAGTTAGACTTTGGGCGGTTTGGCTGTGTCCTCAGTGTTCACGTCCCGGTGCCCCTTCCGTGCCAAGTGAACGGTTGGGCTATGTCCTCGGGCTTACTTTCGAGGCCCCTTCCGGGTCACATAAGGGCAGTTTGGGTTGTGTTCTTGGTGCACATCTTCCCAAGACCCCATTGGGCCATAGTACGCATGGGTTCCACTGTTGTGTTCTTAGCATTGAGGCGTACGGAGGCCTAGGTGAAGCAGTGTATAGGCCCGCCTAGTAGTAGAAGTGCACGTTCTACTGTCACCGTCTGTCCACGGCGGCTGATGCCTGAGAGGTTAGTTATCTGCTCGAAAAGTGGGAACTACAGTCTGTGTCAACATAGCAATTGCATGTGTGTGATCATGGGTGAATCATTGCATAGCATACATAGCATTTCATAACATTGCACAACAAGATCCTCATCGTATAAGTTTGTATGGGCACTCTTATACGATGAGTTACCTTTATGTAACCCGATCCTTAACTTATAAGCATGTATGGGCATTCTTATAAGTTAAGTTACTTTCATGTTGTTACTTATACTTGTTAGTTTGCTATAGCTCTTAAATATCTGCTAGATTATGATACCGTTACTCTTCACTATTGCCACCTGCTTGTACTTCTTTACTTGCATATATATATATATATATATATATATATATATATATATATATATATATATATATATATATATATATATATATATATACTCTTGTTCCTTCTCTCCGCGTGGTGCCGAAGAGTCGCTGGGGGAGCGAATGTGAATCCACTTAGTCATTTCGACTAACGGTTGCTACGTCTTCCTTTTTAGGAGGTCACGCCACAGGTAGAGCAGCCGCAGACTACGCAGCGGGACAGCCAGGCCAGGACGACATGGCCTAAAGTGACAGTGCCGTCGATAACGTCGGGCACATATGTGAGTGTTGAGAGGTTTTGATGTAGCCCCCTTTTGGGCAATTTCTATAGCTGTACTCTGATATGTAGAAGCATGTTTTAGCTTCTCTCTTTTGTGGTAATGATTTGGACATTATTACTTAGTGTGGATTTGACTTCTCTTGCTTATATTTTGGTTGGGTTGGCATGTGATATTGATATTTGTTGTAGCCGGCGGAATAGGCGTCTTGTGGTACAGGTTAGCCCGTGCACTAATGCTACCGCAAGGCGACTGTTCCGGGCATAAGACCCCCTTTGTGCCGTGTTTTGGGATCCGAGAGGGGGGGTCTTACAAATGGTATCAGTTTGCCACGATCCTCAACTAAAGAAGTCTTTCAAAAATGGAACCACCCCCGTTCGATCAGTCAGTTTGCGGACAAACTGACTTAGCGGAATCAGTGGTGTGCCCATATCTAATTCACACTAGGTATGTCCAACTTTAACCCTACGATTAGCCAACCTGACCTTAGGTACATACCTTTATACGTCGATCTTCCAAGTTTGGATGACCCCAAGTATGTAAAACTATGGTATAAAGTCTTGAGAGATCCCCTAGGGCAAGCACTTTTGTTTATAGCGGATTTTGAATCTAACGGAGATAATAGACATGGCAGATTTACTAGGGCAACCACTTTTGTTTATAGGAGACTTGAGCTTGGTGGAGATAATAGATATGGTAAAGTGGTTGGAAGCGTGTCTTTTGGGTTTTCAGACAAGCTTTAAGAGACTCGCTGAAGGAGTAATTGAAGCAGGACACAGCTCAAGGACGAGGACTACGAGGAAGAAATTAAGCATTCGTCCTTAGTCTGCCTAAGGTTTTCTAGGAATCTGGCTTGAGACTTCACAATTTTGATGCTTAGGCATAATGGTTAGTGAGAAACCGGCATACACTCGATTCGATACCGTTTCCTCACACTCCTTTGTGTCCGAGGATTTCATTAAAGGCATAAAGGGTGTGAAATATTTCACCGAAATAGCCCGACGAGTGCGCCTTCCGGATGGCTCGGAGATGGTCGCAACCGCCAAGTGCGAGTTGGAGTTATTCATTGATGGAAAGGCCTTTGATACGCCGGCCACAGTCCTGAGAATGTCGGAGTTCGACATCATTTTGGGCATGGCATGGTTGGACTGGCACTTCGCGAGGATTGACTGCGCAAAGAAGCGAATCTATTTGAGACGTGGAGACTCCGACGTCATCTTCCATGGTATTTGCTTTGCGCCTTGTATGATGTTATCTTCCGTACAGGCTATAAAAGCCCATATGAAGGGGGATGAGGTCTCCATGACCTGGTTCGAGTTGAAGGAGGTAGCGTTGGAAGTAAAAGATGTGAAAGTGCAGTTAGATCTGATATACTCTAGAGGGGGGTGAATAGAGTATATGGTGATTTTAAAACTTTTACAATTGCTGTTGTATTTTAGGTGTGTGTGTGTGCAGCAAATACAATAAATCAGAAAGCAGCAAAGGACTAATCACAGCACAATCACAGAGCAAGACCAGAAAACAAAAAGGAAAAGAAAGCAACCAGACGACACAAGAATTTTATAGTGGTTCCCCAAATCTGGGTAGTCCACTCTTCTACCACCCTGGTAGGAATCCACTGCAGGAAGGGGTTGATCAGGTGTCCATGCACCAATGGGGTTTTGATCAGGTTCCCAAAAACCAAACCCTCAAGTCTTTTGGAGGGAGACTTACAACCAGAATAATTTTCAAGGGAATTAAAACCCTGTACAGAGGTGGAGTGAGAGGGTGATGAGGTATTCTCTTTCTCAAGTCAACTGAGAAGACTTGTGGAATGTTGTTTAGCAGCTTTGCTCCCCCTGAGATGTAGGATGGTTCAGGAAGAATACTGGAGCACTGCTTCAGGGTGATAGGTCTTCAAAGACCTAGACTTCCGGGTCCAGAGAAATTCTTCAGGAACTTCTTGCAACTGATATGAATGTATTGTTTTGAAGTTCTCCAGAGTAAAAGCAGATGAAGAAGACTCTTGATATTGATGTAATGTTCTTCTTCTTCTTCTAGATCAAATTCTCTCTGGGCCAAGAATGAATTCTTTTTCTTGTGTTGTCCGAATTTCTGTCTATGCTGTTCTAGTTGTTCTGGTGTTATGTACTTGTTGAATTTCTTCTGGTTTCTGTATTCTCTCTCTGTCAAGGAGAGCATTCGAATTTTTGAATGCTGAGCAGTAATGACAGACGGCCTGGAAAGGAAGCAGCAATTAATTATTTCCCCAACTGTTTCCATGGGAAAACGGCATGTAATAATCCAGAATTAACTACGCATCCTAACGGTAGTATATGTGAAGAACTGCCATTAATTGTCCAGGAATCAGCACCATGGAATGAGACGGAAACGGAAGAAGACCTAGTCTGGAATCGTCGACCGAAGAACAGAAGTCGTCGAACAGAGTCTTGAATTCGTCGAGCTGCACTGAGTTCGTCGAGCTGCGCTGAGTTCGTCGAGCTGAGCTGAGTTCGTCGAGCTGAGCTGAGTTCGTCGAGCTGACTGTCTTCATTCGTTGAATAGACAATCTTCAATATCAGACTAACATTATTCGTCGAGCAGAGAACCAAATTCGTCGAGCTGAGAATAAACTTCGTCGACCTGACAAAAGTTCTGGACTTGGACGAAATACTCTACATCTGCTGAAAAACTGTGTCGACACAAAATGGTGTCGACAGATTGATCTTGGTGTCGACACAACTCCTCTGGTGTCGACAGATTGGTCTAAGTGTCGACACAAATCCTCTGGCATCGACAGATTGGTCTAGGTGTCGACTGAAATCCTTGGTGTCGACACAATTTGCCTGGTGTCGACACAAGCCCTAAGTGTCGACACAGATTCTCTGAGCACAAAAATCGTCGAGTACAGATTTAGCATTCGTCGACCTGAAAAGCTGTGAACTTGAGGTCCAAGTTCGTCGAGCTCAGAAAATAATTCGTCGACCGAAGCATGAAGCTGGACTTAGAGAAATTCTAAAGTAGTCCTGAGAATGCTTGAAGTAGAACCTGGGGTTCGTCGAGCAAAGAACAAAGTTCGTCGAGCTCAGTACTGCGAATTGTCTCACGATTGTCCAGCGCACAACTTCCTTCGTCGAGCTGAGTTCGACGAACGTCGAACTTATTTCACTTAGTCTGAAACCCTGATAGATCTGGAGTTCCTGGAGGTCTTGAAGAACGCTGGTCCATCTGAAGTTGAGATAGAGGACTGTCCTACACTCTAAGACACAAACTTGACCCAGACTATACATGATGGGTCACATCCTAAGCCAGTGAACCTAGCCCAAATCAACTAGGGATCCAACAAGATGTAGGGGTAGTACGGGAATTCCTCGAGGTATTTCCTGAGAAACTACCAGGATTGCCCCCGTATTGGGAAGTTGACTTCCAGATTAATCTAGTACCGAGTGACCAAGCCTGTATCTAAGGCCTCTTACCGAATAGGCCCCGAATGAACTCACAGAGTTTAGAGTTCAATTGCAATAATTGGTGGAGTCAGGGTTCGTTTCACCCCACTTCGTCACCCTGGGGAGCCCCTGTACTGTTCGTGAAGAAGAAGGATGGAACCCTGCGTTTGTGCATAGATTATCGGGAACTCAATCAGTTGACGGTGCGGAACACTTATCTGCTACCTCGGATCGACGGGCCGTTCGATCAACTAGTGGGAGCACATTGGTTTTCTAAACTGGATTTGGGCTCTGGATACTATCAGTTGAGGATACAAGAAGGGGACATCCAGAAAACGGCCTTCAGTTCAAGATATGGTTTGTATGAGTTCACGGTAATGCCGTTTGGGCTCACAAATGCCCCTTCGGCTTTCATGAGTCTTGATGAACAAGGTGTTTGAGCCATATTTGGACATCTTCGTCATTGTTTTCATCGACGACATCTTGGTCTACTTAAAGACGGAGGAGGAGCATGTCGAGCACCTTACCTTGGTGTTGAAGAAATTGAAGGAGCACACCTTGTATGCCAAGTTTAGCATGAGTGAATTCTAGCTTAGGTAGGTTGCTTTCTTGGGGCATGTGATCAGTTGAGCAGGATTAGCAGTGGATCCAGCAAAGGTGTGAGCCGTGAAGGAGTGGTCTCCCTTGAAGTCGGCGGCCGATATACGAAGCTTTCTTGGACTTGCTGGGTACTACCGCAAGTTCGTGAAAGGATTCTCCAAGATGGCCCTTCCTCTTACTTCTTTAACGAAGAAAGGTGTGCAATTTGAGTGGACTCCCCAATGTGAAGCGGCATTCCAAGAGCTGAAGGATAGGCTTACCTCCGCCCCCATCCTTGCACTTCCGTCTGGGAAGGAAGGATTTCAGGTTTACACTGAATGCATCGTATCAAGGGATGGGAGCGGTACTGATGCAGCATGGGCACGTGAACGCATATACTTCAAGACAGTTAAAGAAACATGAAATTAATTACCAGATCCATGATTTGGAGTTGGGAGCAGTGGTGTTCGCTTTGAAGGTCTGGAGGCATTATCTATATGGTGTCCACTGCGAGTTTTTTTTCGATCACAAAAACTTGAAGTATGTCCACACTCAGAAGGATTTAAACCTGAGACAACGGCGGTGGTTGGAATTTCTATGCGACTATGAGTTCACCATGAACTACCACCCCGGGAAAGCGAACTCGGTAGCCGATGCATTGAGTAGAAAGGTGTCAGGCTCTAGCCCAGAGTCTCGGTTGATGAGTATGGAGTTGGCTTGGATGATTGAGGAGATGGATATTACTTTGGTATTCAAGGCTCCTTCGGTAGAGTATGCGGAGTATTTGGCAAGCATGAGCATAGTTTGTGATATTCGGGACCGTATTCGGGTGGAGTAAGGAATGGCTGTGGCCTTGGCCCCGACAATCAAGGTAATTGAAGATGGGACCACCGATGAGTACACAATAAAAGATGGCCTCGTTTATTTTCGTGACCGACTCTACATTCCCAAGGGCGGTAAAATCCGGGAGGATATCTTGAGGGAGGAACATTGCTCTCAATATTCTGTACACCCGGGTATTGCCAAGATGTACGCCGGCTTACGGAAAGACCATGTGCTGGCCGGGAATGAAGAAGCATGTTTGTCACTATGTTACACATTGCGAAGCTTGTCAAAGGGTGAAGGCCGAATGTAAGAGTCCCGTTGGTTTGTTGCAGTCGTTGCCCATCCCCGAGTGGAAGTTTGTCGGATATCTCCATGGACTTCGTCCATGGGCTGCCTCGCTCCCGCTCCGGGAATGATTCAGTGTGGGTTATTGTTCATCGACTGACAAAGGTGGGCACGGTTCATTCCAATGAAGAAGGAAGCACACATGGACGTTTTGGTACGCCTTTTTGTGGAGCAATTCGAACGGTATCATGGCGTGCCCAAGACAATTGTTTCGGATCGGGATGGTCGGTTTACTTCCAAGGAGTGGAACGCGTTACAGGAGTATTTGGGCTCGCGCCTAACCTTTAGTACTGCATTTCACCCTCAGACGGATGGGCAGTCTGAGCGGACCATCAGAACACTGGAGGATTTATTGAGGTTGTGTGTGCTGGACAGAGGAGAGCCGTGGGAAAGACTCTTGCCCCTAGTGGAATTCTCCTACAATAATAGCCATCAGGAGAGCATTGGTATGGCGCCCCATGAAGCCCTTTACGGAAGAAGGTGTAGCACTCCCTTATCTTGGGTGCAGGATGAAGATCTGAAGGCATTGGGAAATGAATATATAGATGATACTGATGCGGCGGTCAGATTGATACAGAATCGCATGTTGGAGGCTCAAAGTCGGCAGGCGAAGTATTACAATGCAAAGCACCGGATGGTGGAGTTCCAAGTGGGTGATAAAGTGTTCCTCAAGATTCGGCCGATGCATGGAGTGTCACGGGTGCGTGGAGTGAAAAAGCTCAGCCCAAGGTATGTTGGGCCTTATACTATACTGGAAAGGATTGGCCCATTGGCCCATCGGTTGGAGTTACCGCCAGAGCTGGAGAACCTCCACGACGTGTTCCATGTGTCGTCACTTCGAAAGGAGTTGTTACGGCCCGATCAATATACCCCCACTACTGATGGTGCTGTGGCGTCCGATAGGTCTGTGCGACTAGAGCCGGTGCAGATCGTAGATAACGAGACGAGAATATTGCGCCGCAAAAGTGTTCCTTTGGTGAAGGTGATATGGTCTAACCATGGGAAGGGGGAGTACACATGGGAGCCAATGGATTTGATGCAACAACGCTACTCGGAGTTGTTTGCTCAAAGTAATTTTATTTAAAAGCATATGTTAATTTTCCTGTTATGCTTTTCTCCCCTAGCCCAAGCCTGATTTCGGGGATGAAATCTTTAATTTTGTTTATAGGATTTGTAACGTCCTGAATCACACTAGGCCCCCATGCATGTCTTTTGAGTCAGGAGAGATGACTGGGGTTCAGGGGAGTGCTAACAACTGGGCAGCACTTGTGGGGAGTGCAGAAATCAGTGCAGACAAGGACACGGGTAGAGATACGGGCGTGTCCATACACGTGTGTGTCAGCCGGTCTCTCGAGTCAATGACTCGAGTGTGTCCAGAGAAGGACACGGGTAGTGACACGGGCATGTCATAACCCGTGTGAATGTGACACGGGTAGGGACACGGGCGTTTCCCTACCCCTGTGATTGCGTATGCGTCGAGTTGACTCGACACATCTTGTCGAGATCGTCGAACTGCATGTCGAGATCGATGAGTTATATGACACGGGTAGATACACGGGCGTGTCCCTACCCGTGTGTCATTGTGTCGTGTTGACCTCGACGAGGAGTGTCGATATTGACGAATTATATGACACGGGTAGCGACACGGGCATGTCCCTACCCGTGTGTGTGTCAAGATCGACAAATTTCCTCCGTTCGACGATTTTGGTTGAGTTCGACGAATCCTCAAGTAGTTGATAGGGGTCACGCCCGGTGTCACGGGCGTGACCATGGGCGTGACCATGGGCGTGACAGGGGCGTGTTCTCCGGTCGATGATTTTGATCGAAATCGACGGAATGTATGATACGGGTAGAGACACGGGTGTGTCCCTACCCATATGTTGTTGTGTCGGGTTGAGTTCGTCGAAATGTATCCAGAGAAGGACACGGCCAGGGAACACGGCCGTGTCATGTGGATACGGGTCGGGACACGGTTCGGGACACGGGCGTGTCCCTACCCGTGTGGAGTGTTGAACCGACACTAAACACTGTCGTAACGCTTCGGTGGAGCAGGACATGGGTAAGGACACGGGCGTGTCCCTACCCGTGTCACTTTTCATATATAAGGGCTTAAAAACCCCTAGCATTTTCACTTCTCTTTCCAGCCCGATTTTTTGAGAAAACTTCTGTAGAAAGAGAACTGAATGAGCAAGTTCTAGGGAGGGAAAATCCACCAACGCCGCGAAGGAGAAGATGCCGCCAAGGAGAATTACGAGATCCATGGCCGGAAATGGTGTACTGCTGGAACCGAGGTGTGCTTCCTACCCTCTCCCTTGGTGCTAGATCTATAGATATCTAGGCGAGACGTCGACTCAAAAGAGTCTAGACATGTGAGAAGATTCTTTCTCTAGGGTGAGGCTAATCCAGGGCTTGTGCTCTTGGTTAGTGGTGTCTTCAACCTCTCCGATCTTCTATGTGGAGATGGGGGATGGTTTCATGAAGAGAAAAGTCCTCAGGAGGGTGAATAAGGGTGGAGCAATTTCTGGAGGTGATCCGAGAGGATCGCCATGAGGAGGAAGATGAACCGATGCCGTTGATTCCGCCTCAAGATGCGAGCTGAATCTGTATTCTGCGCGCAGCGATCTTCTAAGCCATTTTCATGGGGAAATTTCCAGATCTGGGCTTTCGAATAAACACGAAAATTGAAGCCCTTGAAAATACCTTTCCAACGAGTGGCTGCACGGCTTCAGGCGACATCTGTAGCCACAGGAAAGTCTGAACAAAAATGGTGTTCGATAAATCCTGCATGCAGAAATTGTGTTCTATACGCAGCGGACCTCAAGGCTGATTTCTAATAGTATACACTCAAATTGGGGTTGAGGTCTGAATACGAAAGTTGTAGCCCATGGAAATACCTTTCCATCGAGGGGTTACACGTCTTCACAGGATTCTTGTAACTTCGGGAATCTCCGGTTGAAATTGCTGTCCAGATTTACTCTGCACCTAAATTCTGGGTTTATATAATATGGATTTGGATTCGGTGGAATTAATATTACAAGTTACTTGGCTTGAATGAACTCTTTTATGATTAATCATTTTAGTTGCATGATTGATGAAGTTTTTTAATCAGATTTAATATAATCAAATTCTAAAGCAAGCTTACTTAAACGAATTGACTTGTTAGAAATTTGGTAGATTATTATTTATGCCCATCATGTTTATAATATGTTGTTATCATTTGGAAAGATTGATAGATCTTTATATGCGCATCATGTTTATAATAATTTGTTATCATTTGGAAAGATTGATAGATCTTTATATGCGCATCATGTTTACAATAAGTTGATATCATTTGGAAAGTCACGTAGAAGAATAAACTATGGCCATGAGTGTGTTTAATTAATGAAATGAGTTTAGTAGTCCAATACTTATAGTGTAGTCTCCCTACGGGTAGTATTTTGGAAGTATGTAAGTGCGGCAATGGCCGTCACTTGTTGGGATAATGTTGAAAGGAGGTATAGACGGATGGTTGGGCTGTGTCCTCGTGCTTACTTCCGAGGCGCCTTCCTTGCTATGTCGATGTGGCATTTGCATGCGGTGTCAGTCGACGCGCGGTGTCGTAATCCTGGGTTAAGGATACTGTGGCAGGTCTACGGGCTCGCCAATCGTCACACCGACGGGAGTTGACAGTTAGGCTTTGGGCGGTTGGGCTGTGTCCTCGGTGTTCACGTCCCGGGGCCCCTTTCGTGCCAAGTGAACGGTTGGGTTGTGTCCTCGTGCTTACTTCCGAGGCCCCTTCCGGGTCACACAAGGCCAGTTCGGGCTGTGTTCTTGGTGCACATCTACCCAAGACGTCACTGGGACATAGTACGTATGGGCTCCGCTATTGTGTTCTTAGCATTGAGGCGTACGGATGCCTAGGTGAAGCAGTGTGGAGGCCCGCCTATTAGTAGAAGTGTCGTTCTACTGTCACCGCCAGACCACGGCGGCTGATGCCTGAGAGGTTAGCTACCTGCTCGAAAAGTGGGAACTACAGTCTGTGTCGACATAGTAATTGCATGTGTGTGATCATGGGTGAGCCATTGCATAGCATACATAGCATTTCATAACATTGTGCAACAAGATCCTGATCGTATAAGTTTGTATGGGCACTCTTATACGATGAGTTACCTTTATGTAAACCGATCCTTAACTTATAAGCTTGTATGGGCATTCTTATAAGTTAAGTTACTTTCCTGCTGTTACTTATATTTGTTAGTTTGCTATATCTCTTAAATATCTGCTAGATTATGATACTGTTACTCTTCACTATTGATACCTGCTTGTACTTCTTTACTTGCATATATATATATTACTCTTGTTCCTTCTCTCTTCCCGATGCCGAGGAGTCGCCGCGGGAGTGGATGTGAAGCCACTTTGTCGTTTCGACTAACGGTTGCAACGTCTTCCTTTTTAGGAGGTCACGTCACAGGTACAGCAGCCGCAGACTACACAGCAGGACAGCCAGGCCAGGACGACAGTGCCTGAAGTGACAGTGCCGTCGATACCGTCGGTCACAGATGTGAGTGTTGAGAGGTTTTGATGTAGCCCCCTTTTGGGCAATTTCTATAGCTGTACTCTGATATGTAGAAGCATGTTTTAGCTTATTTTTTTGTGGTACTGATTTGGACATTATTACTTAGTGTGGATTTGACTTCCCTTGCTTATATTTTGGTTTGGTTGGCATGTGATATTGATATTGGTTGTAGCCGGCGGAATAGGCGTCTTGTGGTACAGGTTAGCCCGTGCGCTAATGCTACCGCAAGGCGACTGTTCCAGGCATAAGACCCCCTTTGTGCCGTGTTTTGGGATCCGGGAGGGGGGTGGGTCTTACAGCCTATCACCACCAAACTAACGGACTAGTTGAAGTAGTGAATAGAGAAATAAAAAGAATTTTAGAAAAGAATGTTTCAACTTCTAGGAAAGACTGGTCAACCAAATTAGACGATATTCTATGGGCCTACCGAATAGCGTACAAAACTGACCTCAGATGTACGTCGTATGGGTTAGTTTATGGAAATCGTATCATTTACCCGTAGAATTAGAACACCGCGCTTTTTGGGCCTTGCGATTATTAAACTTCGATCCCCACTTTGTCGGCGACCTTAGAAAATTTCAACTCAATGAAATCGACGAGTGGCGCTCTTACGCATACAAAAATAGCAATGTTTATAAAGAGTGAACAAAACGCTTTCACGATAAGCACTTAAGGCACCCAAAAACCATTAAGTCGGGGGATCAGGTTCTTCTTTATAATTCTCGTTTACGTTTATTTCCTGGAAAATTAAAATCACGTTGGTCGGGGCCCTTTACTGTTTTAGAAGTTTTTCCTTATGTTACTGTTTTGATTTCCCACCCTGATAAGGGTAATTTCAAAGTGAATGGTCAGCGTCTTAAACTGTATTTCTGTTATGATGTCAGTCCTAACTATGTTAACTATATCCTTCATGATCTAACTTTTGATTACTTTGGAACTTTGTTTTATTAAAACTTTTAACTATTTCTTTGAACTTTGTTTTAGACAATATTCTTGGAGAATATTATTTTGTTGCGTCGAGCTCAAATGATGTTTTAAACAAAGGGCGCTCTTGGGAGGCAACATAAGTTATCTTTTTCTGTTTTCTTTATTTTACAATTTTTCCCCCGGACGGCTCCGACAAGCTGAAGCTTCTGTGATGGCCTGCTCCAACGCTGCTGAATCCATCATGAAGTCCAAAGAAGACCTTTCATGAAGATCCAAAGCGCAAGTATGGGGGAGCGGCATCACTCAACTTTCGCAGCAAATAAATCCGGGGAAGTACCTATTTTTCAATCCTGCTTTTTCAATTATGTGCTTTATTTTTCTCTCTCTCTCTAACCTCCTTCTTCATTGAGGACAATGTCCATTTTAAGCTTGGGGGAGGACTTCCTCCTTTTTTGTTTTTTGTGAATATTTTTCAAAAATCCAAAAAAATGAATATCTTAAAATTTCAAAAAAAGAAAATATTTCCAAAATCCAAAAAAAGAGAATATTTCAAAATTAAAAAAAGAGAATTTTTCAAAATTTTAAAAAATATTTTTTTTTTGTTTTTTAATAGTTTATACATTTTGGTATTTCAATAGTACCCCTTGTTTTTGTTTTGTTTTTCTCAAAATTCCTTATAAACAACTTACCTAATTATGATTTTTTTAATCCTTCTTTTTAATTAGGTTTCACAAGTAAAATGTTGGTCATGCTGTATTTCTAATTCACGGTAGCATGTTAAGGTGAAATATGTTCCTAAAACTCGCATTTCTATTATGGTTTTTCGTTCTTTATTTTCTTTACTTTCTCAAAAATTAATCATCCGCTATTTTCCTTATCGTTTTTAGATAATTTTTGAAAAGTCAATGTTTGAATAGCGTAGTGGATGTGAATGATCCAAGTCACCTATTATTTCTATTTTCAAGTTAATTTAATCAATCTTCTTTCATTATCTATGACTTGTTTTTTGAAATTTTTCAAATCTATGTTTTAGATAATTTAAAAGCGTGAAAATGATTTAGGCCGTTTTTGTTTTCGTTTGAACTTTCCTGCCAAGCTAAAAACTTTCACCACTAGTTAGCCGCTTTTGAGATTTTTTCCACTTTCATTTGATAGCTCCTCTTTTCATATCATTTTCACCAAAGCCAAAATTTCCAACCTATCTAATCACACAAGCCTTTTTGAGTTTCATAAAGAATTTTCATGATTATGATAGGTTATTTTGTGATATTTTTGGAGAAGTTATTAAAAAAAGTATGCTCAAAAGAAATGTGTGTTTTTGTTTGGCCAATTCAAAATGAAAATGAAAATATTTATGGCCTTTGTTTTGAAAAAGAAAAAAAATGGAAAAGAAAAAAGAAAGAAAAATATTTTGTTCAAAATGAAAATTTTTGAAACTCTTTGTTTTGGTTTAGTGTGATTTTAAGTCTCCATATTTATCTTTGAATTCCACTCCTAATCATAATCCTAAACCAAATGCTTCGGTCCTATTAAGTCCTTTTGATTCACGCCTTTTTGAATATTATTTAATAACTAAGAAAAGAAGAAAAGTAAATCAGTATTAGTTTTGGATGTAAACTTAGATTTTTGTTATTTATTTGATATAATTATAATGCGTTGCTTGAATCTAGTAACAACTCAATGCGTTTTTTTCATTTTCGTTGCCTTGCTTAAATCTATTTAAAGAATTTCATCCAAATTTTGGATGATTTATTTTCGTTAAGTAAAGTTTATAAATGTTAAACCATACCTAAATAATTATTTTAAATTCACATTTCACTTTTTCCCTACTTAGAATTTTGCATAGTACTTGTGTAGGCATAATTAGAACTTTTTGATTAGTCCTTTTTTATGGTTATCTAGTTTTTATATTTTTGCTTAGGGACAAGCAAAGCTTAAGCTTGGGGGAATTTGATAGTTTGTTTTATATTTAAGCTATTAGAGTTTTTTTTAAGTCTTTATTGAGCAAATCTTGTCTTATTAGCTTATATGTCCCCTCCTCTTGTATTTATTTATGCCACTAATATTTTTGTGCTCTTTTGCAGGTTTTCTCAATTTTCAGCCAAAATGACCTGACATGGCCACCAACACGGCCGTGTCATGGGGCATGTCACTTGTTCCCAAAGAATCAACTGCCAGAGGAAAGTCCAGAGTTCATCCCGACCAGGACACAACCTCCAACACGGCCGTGTCATTGGCCGTGTCAAGCCGGTCGTGTCAACATGAGTCGTGTCACCAGGAGCCGATGACTTTCTAGCGATGGACATGGCCACCAACACGGCTGTGTCGCCAGGCGTGTCGGCACCTTATCAATGCATGCGGCCCGCCATTAATGCACCCCCGTCAAAGCACATCAACCACAGAGTACACAGCTACCAATACGGCTGTGTCGTCGGCCGTGTCAGCATGGGCGTGTCCGCCGATTCGACGTTGCAATGATCATTTCTCTCCAGAAACAGAACCCGAAGTCAACCAGCATGGGACACGACCACCAACATGGCTGTGTCGCCAGCCATGTCACCTCCTCTTGAATTTCTATAAATTCAGACCCCCCCAATCAGTCCAGAGAGTTTTTGTTGAATGGGGGAGGTGTTGCCCTTATGGTTTCTGAAGTTTTTCATGCTTTCTCTCTCTCTCTCTCTCTTTTTCTCATTTTAGTTTTTTCCTAATTCAAGTTTAGTTTAAGCTTTTGTAGTAGCCTTTGTATTTGCTTTAGTTGCTAATGGTAGGGCTAGTATAGGATTTTAATTTTCATGCACTTGTAATCTCTTATTTTCAGGTTGTAAGATCCTTATGTTCATTAAAAAAGAAGTGTTGTTTTCTCCTCCCTTTCTACTTTGTTTTCATTATGCTCTTCTACCCATCTCTTCTCCTCTACTTCACCATGAGTAACTAATCCTCCTTGTACTCGATCTTGATGATTCGAGGTTCAAGTGATTAAGTTATGATGCTTTGAACTTACCTTTTCTTTTTATGGTTTAGCCTTGAATTACTCTTGTTTTATCATGGGTTGGAGATATATCATCGATATATATTCTCCACCTTTGCTTTCATTCTTGGCTAGCCGAGAGGCCAATAGTTTGAAGTGAGTGCTCGGGTGTAAAGGGAGTTGTACGCACCCCTCGAGAGAGGCAGACATCCAAATCTCCCGGATTGGATTAAAATCCAATAGTGGGGTTCACCGCGTAAAGAAAGCTTTAGGCCTCTGATTTGGATGAGAGTCAGTCGGACCTTCCTAAACTCAGTTGGGCACGACTTCGAGAGAAGCGTGTTCAAGCTTTAGGAACCTCCACGGTCAAGGACCTTTACACTATTAAGCTTAGGTTTATTTTTTGTGTTTTTTTAATCGACTCTTGCCGAAGTGATTCTTGATCGAGTACAATTTTATTTCATCATTCCAACCCTTCATGGTAATCGTTTCTTGTATGCTCTCTTTATTTTTAGTGCAATTAGCTCTCTTTTTATTTCCTTTCTTTAGGCGCATTTAATTTTCCCCTTAACCCTAAGATTTCCGTCGATAAAATAATATCCTTCGTGTAAGTAAGCTTACTCAACAGTTCCCGGATTTAAATACGACTCTTGTGTCCCCTTACTACAGTTCGATAGGTATACTTACCTAGTTGGATTGCTAGTTCGGCTGCTCTCTTTTCTTAAGCAAAAGGCCGGCCCACCACTCAGCTCAACGAAAAGTGAAAGCTCAGTTCACCGAACTCAGAGCTCAGTTCGATGAACTCACAGCTGAGCTCGACAAAATTAAAAGCAATTAACACATTTTAAAACTGTGAATATTTACCATGTCCAAATGCGTTGAGTGAGGCAAGCTCTCTCAATGCCATGTGATAATGTGTTGACTAAATCTCAATGTCAGTGTTGTTTCTTAGACATAGAAATTTGGCTAAGTCCAAATGCGTTGGGTGTAGTTCATTCACTCAAAGCAAGATAATAGAAGATAATTTGTTAAGTTGTTTGACATTGAGTGCAGCTTACTCACTCAATGCCAAGAAGTAAAAAATCTGGCTAAGGCAGAAAGTGTTTAGTGAGGCATGGTCACTCAATGTTCACAAGACCATGATGTAGAAATTGTCAAGACTGAAAGCATTGAGTGAGGCGTGGTCACTCAACGCTCTCAACACTTAAGATTCTGAAGAGGTACAAAATGTTAAGGTAGAAAGCATTGAGTGTGGCATGCTCACTCAACGCTCTCAATGCCTAAATAACAGAAAGTATGGCTAAGTCACAAGGTATTGAGTGAGGTGTGCTCACTCAATGCTCTCAACGTCAGGCATTCAGAAATGCCTGCAGAAATGGTTAAGGAAAAAAGCGTTGAGTGAGGCTTTCTCACTCACGTTGTCAATGCCTAGATAGACAAAATTATCTAAGTACTTTGGAATTGAGTGAAGCTCATTCACTCAACGCCTATTCTACTAATGCTTGATTTTTAACTAAGCCCACAACTGGTGACGTCAGCAAGTCAACAAGTCAACATTATTCAAATTGGTAGTGGCAAATCTACGGTACAAGACAAATTACGTCGCATAGCTACTGTACGTCAGTTGGTGTTAAAGCAAGATTGTCGCTAGCCGTTAATAGTGTGGCACCCACTACTATAAGAGTCGTTGGGTTACAGTAAATAAAAGGAGAAGCTCTGTACAGAAAACTGTCTATCACAGATGTTATTCTTAATCGTCACTATTACTGAAGAACAAAAATCTCAAGATAGCAAGCCTGAAGGCTTAGCAAGTTAGCTGATTGTCTTCTTCATCAACATCAGCAAGATCAGAGCAAACCTCTTATGAATAGACAACAAGTTAGCTAGTGTAATCTTCACCTACACCAGCCAGTTCAGAAGGTCTTCCTTCTGAGGGAGAAGCAGAAATAGAGAACAAGTTTCTGAAGATCAAGTAGCCTCTCAGTTCAGCAAGCTCAAATCTAAAGATCTTCTTCTCAAGCTTAAAAGAAAGAAAGCAGGATAGTTGTTGCCATTTTCCATCTGCACCAGCATGATCATCACAGATCCAGTTAAACAACTCGGAAGAACATTTATTGGAGGCTATGAAGAAGAGAGTAGGGCTGATTCTCCTCAGCCCAGGAAAAAAAGTGGAAGCAGAACTGTTGTCTGCAAGTTGCTTCCAGCATAAGTCTCCTCATCCTAATTGCTGAAGATGTTGAGCTGATAATTATTCAGCTCAGTTGCAGCTCGTTTTGCTGCAATCACTTTACAGCTTCAGTAGGAAAAATCCCTGGTGCTGTGAAGAAGATGTTAAGACTGAGTATATCTCAGTTCAAGTAAGGTAGACTCAAGAAATACATTCCTTGAGTCAAAGTGGAGCTGAGCCTATATCATTCCAGGTAGATTGGCAAAGAGAAATTTCACTTGTTTCCAATCAAGACTCACCAACCCATTTCCATCTTGTAGGATCCTCTTGGATTTGTGTGGTAGGAGAAAATTTACTCTAAGGTAGGATCAAGTATTGGATCTGAGTTGTGGGGCTATTTAGCCTAAGATGAAGGATCCAATTTAGATCTGAGGTAGGTGATCGATTGATCACTGAGCTATAGGGCTCTTGAGCCTAAGGTAGGTGACTCATTATCACTGAGTCGTACAACATTTGTAATTGAGCTGTAGGATCCTTTTGATCTGAGATAAGACCTTTGGGTCTGAGCTGTAGGAGAGTCATTCTCTCTGAGGTTGGATCCCTTATGGATCTTCATTAGGGCTATCCTCCCAGCTTGAGTTATAGGGCCTTTGGGCCTGAGGTAGATGATCTGTTGATCACTGAGTTGTAGGGCCCTGTGCATGAGTTGGAAGTCTTGGAGGAGACTGAGAGATCCTGCGGAATCGAGTTGTAAGCTCTTAGGATTGGAGTTTTGGAGAAGTTCTTAGTCCAAGAAGATACTTGGATAGGCGGGAGGGAAAGTGGATGTACCATTATTAGGGGAACCACTATAAATCCTGTGTGTTTTGTGTGTTTTCTCTTTGATTGTTTTATTGCAGGTTGCATATCTTGAAAGCTTAACATAATAAACCATTAAAGCATCTAAACATAATGAAAATAAAAGATAGTCACTAAGGAGTAAGAAACATATTCACCCCCCCCCCCTCCTTGAGGTGATTTAGCTATCCTTGAAACAAAAGTCTTTCACACGCCTTTCTTTTGATTTTTTGCTTAAGTCATGTACATGATGTTAAGTCCACGTGTCTGTTCTATTGATTCCAAAAATTCCATCCAGTCCATGTGGGTGGTACCCTCGGGACAACGTTCATAGAGTGAGTGCGTCCTTTGAAGGTAAACAATTGGTGTTCATGCAGCCGAGCAACAATAAAATGGGTGCAACATGAGGATTTCCTAGGAGGTCACCCACCCCATTACAACTGCCTCCCAAGCACGCTAAACTTTGGAGGTCTGATGGGATCCAGTGCTCTAGTGCTTGTATGGTCTTACACGTTGGAATAGTCAAATACATTTTATTTAAGCCATCTCCCAGACCCACGATCTTCCGGATTGCAGGCTCCATTTCCATTTATATTATGCAATTTTGGTGGCTCAAATGTTTTGTGCGTCAACGGCCGGGTCGCCATGCCGCCGCCTCTATGGAGGATCTACGAAATAGGGAATTGGAAGTGATTTCCCTATATGAGCACGAAGTTTTGTTGCTGTAATTATTGTATCCACGGAAGTGTTTCTCGAAGCCTTCACTTGCATATCTAATTGGACATAATTGATGAAAGGAAAATTATGGGATACCTTTTAAATGAATTTGCATATGCTCAATCTAAGGGAGAAAAATTAGCTTGATCTCGTTCACCTAGTTTGCCAGTGGATGGACAACTCCGAGAGCTTTTCGAAATGGTATTGTGCAAAAAAATCGGACGATCTGATCAAAAGTTATGGTCGTTTGAACAGCCTTGAATTTGGAAACGAAGTCATGCCTATTTTTGATTTCCTACTCATCAACTGCACAAGATGTAAAGGCCACGTGTCCGGTGTGTTGATTCCAAGATGTCCTCCTAGTCCACGAGGGTAGTACCCTCAGGACTGCGTTCATAGAGAGACCGAGATCGCCGCAGGTAAAAATGGGCATTCATGCCACGGAGACGCAAAATATAGGTGCAAAACGAGGACTTCCCAGGAGACGACTCTCGCCCAAGTACGCTTAACTACGGAGTTTTGATGCGATCTTGCACTTAGTGCTTGTATGGTCACACCAGTTGGAATAGTCCGACAAATTTTTAAGCCATGCCCCCGGATGCATGATATTCCTGATTGCGGGCTCTGTTTCCTTTCAGATTAAGAAATTTTGATGGGTCGACTTTTTATGTTCTGCAACGGTTGGGTCTCCAGGCTGTCGCCTCTATTTGGGGTCACTGAAATGGGGAAGAGGTGGATAATTCCCCTCATGAGCACAAAGTTATATCGTGGCCATTACTCTATCCTTGGAATTGTTTCCCGAAGACTTCATTAACATATCTATTAGGACAAAATAGACAAAAGGAAAACACTGGGATTACTCTTAAACGGAGATGAATCTGTATGATCTGAGGGCGCAAAATGAGCTCGAATAGGTGAACCTAGTTTTCTAGTAGATGGACATCTCCGGGAGATTTACGAAATGGAATTGTATGCAAATATTGGACGGTTGTCTCAAAAGTTATGCCCTCTTGATGTGCCTTGCAATTAAAAACTAAATCACGCCTTTCTTTGATTTCCTGCTCAACTCCTGCATATGATGTTTATGCCAAGTGTCCATTCTGTTGATTCTTAAAATTTTGCACAGTCCATGTGGTCGGTACCCTCAGGCCCATGTTGATCGATAGAGCGCATTCACCGCGGGTAAATGGGCATTCATGCAACCGAGCGGTACAAAATGGGTGTAATACGAGGACTTCACAGTAGGTCACCCATCCCAAAACTACTCTCTCCCAAACATGCTTAATTGCATAGTTTTGATGTGATCCAATACTCTAGTGCTGGTATGGTTGCACACGTTGAAATAGTCCGGTATATTTTATTCAAGTCAAGCTCCTAGACGCATGATCTTTTGTATTGCGGGCTCCGTTTCCATTCAGATTAAGCAATTTTGGTGGCTCAAATTTTTACGAGTGGCAATGGCTGAGATTCCATGTCATCGCCTCTATGCGAGATCTCAAAAGTAGGAAAGTGGTGATCATTTCCCCGCATGAGTGCGATGTTATGTCGCGGCCATTTCTGTATCCTTGGAAGTGTTTCCCGAAGCCTTCGCTAGCATATCCATTAGGACAAAATCGAAGAATGGAAAATACTGGGATAACTATTAAACAAAGATGATTCTACATGATTTGAGGGTGTGAAATAAGCTGGAATGGGTTCACCCAGTTTTTCAATGGATATACATCTCCGAGAACTTTACGAATTAGTATTGTGCGCGAAAATCGAACAGTCAGATCAAACATTATAGTAGTTTGATGTAAAATATTTTGTGAACTTCTGGAAATGAATACGACAGATATTAGAACAATGTGTTATATGTTAAAACTATTTCATATTTGTTCTGTGAGAATGTCTATGTCTATTTCATATTTGTTCTGTGATGATGTATTTGTATACATGTGTAATTGATACATGTTTATGTTTACCCTGCTGTACATAATCCTGTCTTACATCATTTTGTAATTTTATTATGAATGGTGTATATCATTGACTAAGGGTTATGACTTCTCCAAATAGGGGGAGATTGTTGGGTACATTGGTTTAAATGTACCTGATTTGAAGAAGCCTCACCCAACTCAATGATATACATCAAAATGTATTTGATGTATTTTGAGTTACATGTGCAGGTTAAGTATTTACAGGAAATGATGAAAAAGTTTCTAAGTCCATGTGTCGACACCCAGAGGGAAAGTGTCGACACTTAAGAAGACTTGTGTCGACACCCAGACAAGCAGTGTCGACACTTGGAGTCATTGTGTCGACACCAGGGATGCTGAGTCGACACCAGACAGAAAGTGTCGACACAAGGAGTTGTGTCGACACTCAATGAAGAAAAGCCAGTAAAGCTGTGTCGACACTTAACAGTTGTGTCGACACCCAGTGAAGATGTGTCTACATCAGAAAGTGTCGACACTTGGAGGCTGTGTCGACACTCAGCAAAAGTCTGCATAGACTAAGTACAAGTGTCGACACCCAGAACAATGTGTCGACACTCAACAGAAGAGTCAACACTGGAAGTAAGTGTAGACACCGAGAACAATGTGTCGACACTTAGCTGAAGACTCGACACTTAGTAAAGATCAGCAAAGTTCAAGAATATTCTAAGTACAAGTGTCGACACTAATGGAATGTGTCGACACTCAGCCAGAGTCTCGACAGAAGAAGAAAGTGTTGACACCCAGAGCAATGTGTCGACACTCAACAAGTATCAACACTGAAGAGATGTGTCGACACCAAGAAGCAGTGTCGACACTTAACAGTTTCAACACATGGAGTTGTGTCGACACAAAGGAGATGTGTCAACACTTAGAAGAATTCAGCAAGATACTGAAGTACAAGTACTTGTGTCGACACTCAATTATCTGTGTCGACACATGAAGAAGAAGTAGTGTCGAGATACAAAATCTACAACACAAGGAGTTGTGTCAACACCTTGTAGGCTAGTGTCGACACTTAGACAACATGTGTCGACACTTGGTCTATAAGTGTCGACACTTAAAGACAGAAAGTCTCGACACTTTCAGACAGACAGAGAATTTTCAAGAACTGACTGGATGACTTGACAGCTGCCATTCCAGCCGGTCTACAGCACCTGTCAGAGTTGTCAGAATTCAGTTATGGACCGGACCAGCCGGTTACCATGAAGAAGGCCTATAAATAGGCCTATGCTGTCTACAGAAAAAGATTGATCAAAGAGTTATTGAAGTTGTCAAAGTTCAATTTATTGATCAAGTATTCAACAAAGAAGATCTAGCTATTCCTTGAAGAATCAAGTGCAGATCTAAGAAGTTGGAGAGAGAGAGCTCCATCCAAGAAATCAGCTGTTGGAACCCAGCTGAGAAGAAGGATTCAGATTGGTCTGAATCTTAAGAAGCAGAGATCAAGGATCAACTGCAGAGGAATCAGTCTTATTGTGTTCTACTTTCAAGAAGCTTTGAAGAAAGCCAAGTCAGATTGATTTCAGCTGAGTTCTTCCAAGAACTCATCAAGAATCTCACAACTTATCTCTCTTTCATCTAAGTTGTTGAGTGTATACATTTTGTATTCATTATAACTTGTAGGATCTTTAGGGATCTGAGATTGTAAGCCTGCAATTATAAAGGCTGAGGGTAGGAGAGTTAAATCTCTGAGTGTAGGCCTTGGTGGCTGAGTGTAGGCCTTGGTGGCTGAGTGTAGGCCTTTGTGGCTGAGTGTAGGCCTTTGTGGCTGAGTGTAGGCTTTGTGGAAAAGCTGAGTTGTAGGGCCTTGGGCCTGAGGTGTAGGAGCCTATTTTGGGTTCTGAGATAGTGGAGAAGTTTGGCCGAATCTAGTACACTGCTAGATAGGCGAAGGGGGAAAGTGGATGTACCCAAAGCTTGGGGAACCACTATAAAACTCTGTGTCTACTGTGTGTTTGTGGATTGCTGTGATTGGTGAATGTGTGCTGTGATAGATTAGATATAATTCTGTGATATTATCTGTTTGCTGCCTAAAAAGTTAAAAAGATTCAAGTCACCTATTCACCCCCCCCCCTCTAGGTGTTTAGGTACTATATCTTTCAATAAGTGTCCCCTGCGGTCCACTTATACTATGCAAGAGTCTAGATTTATTTTATATTATAAGTAGGAAAACGAATTTTTACGTTACTTGGAAAGTAGTGTATGAGCTTTATAAACATGCTGAACATGAGATTTACTTATTATAGTGTTTTTAGCTTTAAAAATAACAAGCAACCTAGCATAAAACTTCCCAAGAGCAAGTAGACTATCTCCAGAAAGGTAGCAGTAAAAGAAACATATCTAGTATCATAAGGTAAAACTACCAATGGGTGCCAACAAACTGACACGAACCCACTGACAAGCATGTATGTCTGTAAGATAACATAAAAACTACCTCACAACAGCAAGAGAAAGGTCCCTATAACTCAAGGGATCACCAGCAACACCACAGCAAATCTAGTCGCCTGCCCGGCTACTAATCCGAACCTGAGGCATTCAGAAAAGAAAAGAACACCTCAGCAAGTAAACAAGGAAATCAGAATTAGAGCGTTAAATCAAAATGGGACAAAAGAGAGTAAGTAAACATGACAGTAAAAATAAACATTGTCCCAAGTAAGCCAAAGTACACAAAGTGTCGGGTTACTACAACAAGCCCTACCCAAATCCTGCTGAGGCTACAAGGCAAACGACAAGAAAACTTGCCACAATATGCTGCATTCTACAAGGAAGACACACCTAACAAACCTAATTTGTGAGTTAATTGCAGTAAACAACATGGACCTGAGTTGGTGACCAAAAATAGTCCCCCAAACAAAACAGTTCCAGCTAAAAATAAAATTTCACTGTGTCTGCACAAAACCACCACAAACCTAGCCGTACATGGGATTAAAAGGGTGGCGGCCACTGTAATTCCCAACCCGTACCTGGGACTAAAAAGTTGCGGCCAGTGCTCGCACACAAAACATCCTACTCCTTTAGAGCGTCAAAATACCACTACCTTCCATAACCCACGATTCGGCCCTCAAAATAAATGTAGAACAAAAGGCTGACAAGACATCCCCCCTAGGAGGTATTCACTCGGGAAGAAGAAAAAAACTAAGAAGGAATAAATCCCAGCCTATAGGAATCGTCGAACGCATCTCGATGATTTTCGTCGAGCGCGGGAAAATCGTCGAATGCAGGAAAATCATCGAAAGCAGCTCGACGACTTTCGTCGAACATAGGACATGGGAAATCGTCGAACTCCGTTCGACGATTTTCCTTTCGTCGAACACAGGCCACGGGAACAAATCGTCGAACTCCATTCGACGATGTTCCTTTAGTCGAACACAGGTCATGGGTAAAATCGTCGAACGCCGTTCGACGATTTTCCTTAAGTCAAACACAGGTCACGGGAAAAATCGTCGAACGCCGTTCGTCGATTTTGCTTTAGTCGAACACAGTCCACGGGAAAATTGTCGAATGCCGTTCGACGATTTTCGTCAAACCCAGAACTCAGGCAAATCGTCGAGCTCAGCTCGACGATAATCGCCAAACTCAGATCGACGATCTTCGTCGAACTGGCAGCGTTGAGTGCAGAGAAACGCTAACTTAATTCCTATGCTCCACCTATCATACCAGACCACTTCTACTAGACCAGAATCACTCTAATCCTCAAGACTATCGAAGGAAAAGAAATTTCTGCTCCTGCTACCCAAACTGTCAAGCCAAATTTACTCCAAAACCGAGCCTACCCATGAAGAACTCAGCATTAAAACACTACAACATCTGACAGTAGGCCTAAAATTTCAGTAATTGAGAGATCCGACAAGGCTAAGCAGCTTTCCTAGGTTCTAAGAGCAGAAAATTTAAACAAAAATCTCAACCTGAAGTTAAATCAGATAATTGTACAGGAAGAAAATTTCAGTAGGCTTAACGATTGCTTGACATGATGAAGGAACAACTAAGCATTTGCAAGATCTGGAATTAAAACTTGACAACAGGGAACCAAAAATGAAGAAGTTTGAACTTGGCAGGGGCGAAGAGCACCACTTGCCTCAATTTCCAGCGATTTATCTTGCACAACCCTTCCTCTCTCTCTCGGCTCCAGCCGCAACAGCACCTAAACAGGATTCTAAAGCTTTAATGGCGGAAATGGATCAAACCAAAAAATTCCGAGACCCCTAGAAACAACATGAAAATTGAATCTCTTACCATACGAATGAAGGTCTAGGCGAGAGCACTCGAAATCCGCTATCGGAATTGAATTTCGTCCACTAATGCTCCCAGAATCGGCGCCTGAAGGGTAGCAGGGTTGACGGTTTTTCCTTCCTCTCGAACAGGCGACGGTTACACACTCACGGAAGGAGACGATGAAAAGTCTCGATTTTTTGCCTTGAGGCTATATATATATATGCATGGACACGTCTTATCAGCCCTAACTACCACCTAAACGCCACTGGATTCATTTCAAGCTTTAATAGTTAATCATTTACATCCATTATTATTAACACATCAAAACGACGCGAAAACCGAACCACCTCGGAATCCGACGAAATTCACACCGTAGCTAATTACCCACGCTACGAACGCAACGGCTAAGTCGAAATCAACTTTCGACGAACAAAACTCGGGTTATCACTACCCGAAACCAAAACACAAGCATCCCCCGAGAGGCCACACTGGTCACCAAAACAGACTCGGCTTGCTAGGGAATCTTGCCAAAAAGGCTACTAACAACCACACAAGGAACCTAGAGAGCTAAGACCACGCTCTAACAAACGGCACATGTCGGAAACACGTCAATGTAACGCCAAACGAGAATTAAATAATCGCAGAAAAATCGGGGGTGTTACAGTCACTCCCCCTAAAAGAAAGTTTCGTCCCGAAACTGTATGTACACAACTTATACTACAGAAGGAAAGTAACAAAACAAGAGTTACTAAAAAGAAAACGTACCAATCAAATCAAGGGAATAGATGAGGGTGAGCTTCCCTCATAGCCGACTCTAGCTCCCAAGTCGTGTTTTCCAAATCTTGATTCTTCCATAGAACTTTCACCATCGGGATAGACTTTGTCCGCAGCACCCGATCTTGAGTATCCAAGATGCGGACCGGCACCTCAACATATGAAAGATTAGGGTCCAACTGGGGCACCACATCCAACACTTTCCCACTGCTTCGCAAACACTTCCTTAGTTGGCTTACATGAAATACATTATGAACCTCTGTGAAATTTGCTGGCAAATCCAGCCTATAAGCTGACACGCCAATCCGCTCAACAATTTTAAACGGGCCCACATACCTCGTATCCAATTTCCGGTTCTTACCGAACCTCTTAAGAACAACCATCGGGGAAACCTTAAGAAACACAAGGTCCCCTACAACAAATTTCAAGTCAGACCTACGCCGGTTGGCGTTCTTCTCATATCTCTCCAGAGTTACACGAAGCTTTTCCCGAATAAGCTTCACTGCGACTTCCATTTC
Organism: Platanthera guangdongensis; assembly: GCA_039583875.1. Lineage (NCBI taxonomy): Eukaryota > Viridiplantae > Streptophyta > Magnoliopsida > Asparagales > Orchidaceae > Platanthera > Platanthera guangdongensis. Next base: position 91,843,155 of record CM077166.1, read on the forward strand.
CTCGAGCGCATCCGGACCCAGCACAGGCCTCTCACCGACCTTGGTACAAAAAAGGGAGTTCTGCAGTGCATCCCATACAAAGCTTCAAACGGAGCCATTTGCAAGCTCTCCTGCTAACTATTATTGTATGCAAATTCCATAAGCCGCAAACGCTCATCCCACGCTCCACCGTGGTCCAAGATGTAGCACCTGATCATATCCTCAACTATCTTGTTCTCTCGCTCAGTCTGACCATTGGTCTGCGGGTGTTAAGCTGTAGAATACCTCAAATTTGTACCCAAACCCTCTTGCAGACTCCTCCAGAAGCGATATGTAAAATGGGAGTCTCGATCCGAAATGATGCTAACTGGCACACCATGTAATCTGATGACTTCATTCAGATATAGCTCTGCTATCTTTTTCATCGGATAGTCAATCTTGTATGGCACGAAGTGAGTACACTTTGTCAGTCTGTCCACTATAACCCAAGCAGAATCAAATCCCCTTGGAGATCTCGGCAAGCCCGTAATGAAGTCAATAGAAATACTTTCCCACTTCCAAGTAGGGATCTCCAACGGAGTCAACTTGCCACCAGGCCTTCCATGATCGGCCTTCACACGCTTGCAAGTGTGGCACTCAGCAACAAATCGGGCTATATCACCCTTGATCCTAAACCACCAGGCAATCTGCTTCAATTCATAATACATCTTTGTAGATCCTGCATGGTAGGCAACACTGGATCCATGAGCCTCTCTGCAAATCATACCCCTGATGTCTCCAACAGCGGGGATGCAAAACCTGTCGTGGTACTTCAAAGTACCCGCATCATCGATAGAGAAATCCGGCAACTCCCCTCTCTCAGTCCTGAGGTATAAGTGCAGAAGATCCAGATCATCCTTCTGGTGCAACCTGGTGAGTGAAATCCAAGACGGGTCTGCCACTGCCAAACTGCTCTGCATGTCACAGCGTCCCACAGAGATATCGATCAGGAGGAACTCTTCCACTAATCGATCGGCGGTCAGATTAAAGATCTTCCCCGTCTTCCGGCTCAGGGCATCGGACACCACATTGGCCTTGCCCGGATGATACTGTATATCCACATCATAATCGGCCACATACTCTAGCCACCACCGTTGGCGCAGATTCAACTCCTTCTATGTGAACACGTACTTTAGGCTTTTATGATGTGTGAAGATCTTGCACTACGCACCATAAAGTAAATGTCTCCACAGCTTTAGGGCAAAGATCACTGCTGCGAACTCACGATCATGCATGGGGTATTTCCTCTCATGAGTCTTCAATTGCCTCGACCCATACGCAATCACCTTCCCTTCTTGCATCAACACACCTCCGAGCCCAACATGCGAGGCATCCACATACACATCATAGTCCATGCCCTCCATAGGCAATGTCAAAACAGGAGCAGTGCACAACCTCCTCTTTAGCTCCAGAAAGGCCTCCTCGCATTTCTCGCTCCAAATGAAGGCCGAATTCTTCTGAGTCAACCTGGTCAAAGGTGCCGCCAAGGTAGAGAATGTAACACCCCAGTTTTGGAGAAAGGGGTCGATTTGCGGTTCTGGAAAATTTTTGGTTTCTGACAGGGGGCACACGGCCCGGGACACGGGCATGTCCCAGGCCGTGTCAGGCCGTGTCGACAACTTGGCCGCGTGGTCGACAATTTGTGCTCGACGAAGTGTCGAGACAGGGCACACAGCCTGCAATACGGGCGTGTCGCAGGGCGTGTCGAGCCCGTGTCGACACTCGGCCTGGGGTGTCGACATTTTTAATCGACCATGTGTCGAGACAAGGCACACGGCCTAGGACACGGGCGTGTCCAAGGCCGTGTGGGTCTGTCGACGAGCTTCAGTCGACGATGTTCACTGTCGAGTGTCGAGTGTCGAAGGTCGAGTGTCGAGACTGGGTCACACGGCCTGTGACACGGGCGTATCACAGGGCGTGTCCCGCTTGGTCGACGATCTTTGCTCGACATTTTTCCGCGGTGTCGACACAATGGCTGTCTACGAGTGTCGAGACTTTGCACATGGCTTGGGACATGGGCGTGTACCAGGCCGTGTCCCTTCTCGGGATGTTTTTGGGGCCGTGTCATTGGAGGCACACGGCCGGCGACACAGCCGTGTCAGTGGGGACACGGGCGTATCGGGTCGAACACGGGCGTGTCGGATGCGCGTGTGCTGTTCCAGGCGCGTTGATTTGAGACGGAGAATGGGGGACACGGCCCTGGACACGGGCGTGTGCCAGGCCGTGTTCGGCCCAGGTATTTTATTTTTCAGGCGGATCGTGGCCATTCTTTCCCAGATTTTAGGATCTGACGGTTCAGAACTGTTCTTTGAGAGTTAAGTCCGAGAATAGGTGATGTAGCGCCGTCCTAGGAGCCTACACGTGGGATTTCGAGTGTTCTCTCGCCACGATAAACAACCTCGCACTATACGCTAGCGAAACGCAGCAAGGTACAATTTAGTTTATTTATCTCACGCGCCAACGTTCGGTTAGCCAATCCGATAGAGATCGAACCACGACTAGAGGTCGAGATCCGATCAAGCTAAAGGGACGAATATTCGCGTCCGGGCAAGCGATGTTGTACCAAAGAAAGATCCCACCAAGAAAATATCGATTCGAGAAACGGTTGATCTTTCCCCAACAAAAAAATAACGAGGATCGCCAATCCTTCCGAGAGTATTCAAAAATCAAACGAGAAATCCACAGATCTATCAAGAAAATGCCGCGAAATTTTGTCCGTTTCAAAAGTTACGCAAAAATCGTCCACCACGCAAACAATCTAGGAAAAGAAAACTCTTGTGTAGAAGTTTCGTTACCCCTCTCAAGTAGTAGATCCGGGATAGTGGTTCCACTAGAAAATAATCGCTCTCCGTTGAACTCCACGAGAGATGCTCCAATGATGTAGAAACTCGATCGTCTTCCCCGCTTTGCACCGTGAAGTTTCTCCCAAGGCCTTTGATCCTTGCAATCAATTTGTCTCCACCCGGGATGGCCGGTTAGGAGGAGATAAGTGGAGGATTCCGTGGGAGGATGTGTGATTGAGAGTTGAAGGAAGATTGGCGGAGGAGGAGGGGAGTGATGGTGGCCGAGATCTAGGAAGGGGAGAAAATGGGGGGGAGGCCGGCTATGGGAAGAGGAAACCCAAAGGGTGCGGCGGCTATGAAGAGGGATGAGAGGGGGGAAATCAAAATTAGGTTTAGGAAGATTTCTTGTTTAGCAAGCAATTCAAAATTATCTCCATTATGAGTAGAATCTTAGCCTTATATAGGCCTTACAACACAAGCGCTAATAGCAGTCCAAAATTAGTGCTAAATGCACACCAAAAGTTCAAGATAATAAAATACAAACCATAATTAAATTCAAACATAAAATAAGAATTAATTCTTGTGGCGTGGACGAAGATTGTAGCCGTGGCCGCCACGGCGCCGCAAGTCTTTAGCCTGTGGGCCAACATCATCATCATCCGCCGCAACTCCATGATCAACCAATGCGCCATGCACGTCATCTTCATCATCAATTTGACAGTCATGGTGGCGGTCGCCATCAATCCTCCCCCGCTCAAACGAACTCATCACCGATGAGTGGGCAGGAACATAACGGCGTAGTAGATCCGCATCAAGTAGCTCCACCTCCGAAGCCAAGAGCCAAGAGTCGTCCGAAGCAGGACGACCACGCCAACGAATCAAGAACCTGTGAACGTCACCATCGGGAGTTGGAAATATAGCATCCTGTAAAATCCTGTCAGGCAAGAAAACGGTCCGGGGGAATCTTGGAAATGCATTAGGCAAAGAAGAAAAACAAGTTTCATCATCAGTAGGCGGCATACCTCCCGAAGAGTCCGCAGGAGAGAACGATCCAGAAATCTCACCACCCCCCCCCCCCCACCATTAGAAGATGTAGTGGAAATATTAAACGGCGAGACAGAAAGTTCAGGTGGTGGAGCGACATAAAGCATTAAATCGGAAACGTTAAAAATAGGGGAAATTCCCCAATCAGCGGGTAACTGTAAGAGATATGCATTTTCGCCCAACTTTTTCAACACTCGAAAAGGACCGGCTCGCCTATTCGCCAATTTCTTTATAGCGCCCGAGGGCAGCCGTTCAGGGGAGAGACGAACCATTACCAAATCTCCAATATTCAAGGTGACCGCTCGCCGATGTACGTTGGCATTCGATTGATAAATAGCATATTGTTTAGCTAGCGTCTCGCTAATGTGCTTATGGAGATTGTGGACGTGCGAGGCGAAATCTCGAGCGAATTGACTAGACTTAAAAGATGGTGGTAATGGGACCAAGTCAAGAGGCACGGGCGCCTTATAACCATGAACGATCTCGTTCGGAGACAGACCGGTGGACCTATTCCTTGAATTATTATAAGCTATTTGAGCATGAGGAAGGATAAGGTCCCACGTACCTTTATGATCGCCCACTAAGCAATGAAGCAAACTACCCAAGCTACGATTAACCACTTCCGTTTGTCCATCCGTTTGGGGATGATAGGCCGATGAAAATAGCAATTTTGTACCCATAAGCTTCCAAAGTGTTTTCCAAAAATAGCTTGTAAATTTAACGTCCCTATCAGACACTATCGTTTTGGGGACGCCCCGATGCGCCACGACCTCTTTGAAATACAATTTAGCAACATGAGAGGCATCGTTGGTATTGTGACTAGCAATGAAATATGCCATTTTTGAAAATCGATCAACGACGACAAGGATGGAATCGTGTCTCCGAGATGTCATGGGTAGACCCAAAATAAAGTCCATACTTACGTCCTCCCAAGGAACAGAAGGAATAGGGAGTGGGGTGTAAAGACCGGCATTGGTTTTGTTTCCCTTCGCTAACTGACACACGCGGCAACTCCCTACGATTTTATTGACCATTGGTTTAAGCCCCGGCCAAAAGAATTTATCTTCCACTAGCGTTATCGTTTTATCCCGGCCGAAATGTCCACCTAACCCTCCACTGTGCAGCTCCCAGACAATGAAGTGGCGGAGTGAAGAGCGGGGAATACACAATTGCGTATGCTTGAATAAATAACCATCACGAATGTAGTAGGCTGAAATAGTAGAGGGGGCCTGTTCCTGAGCGGCTAAATAAATATCCTTAAAATCCGGGCATAAGACATACTCGTCCTTAATGCGTTCAAATCCTATTACCGTCACCTCCATTTTAGATAATAATAGAGTGACACGACTAAGGGCGTCCGCCACTCGATTTAACGTGCCCTTAAGGTGTTTAATAATGAATGTGTACTCCTGAAGATAGGAGACCCATTTGGCGTGTCGAGGGCTGATTTTACTTTGAGAGTTTACAAATTTTAGCGCCTCATGATCCGAGAGGATTACAAATTCTTTCGATATGAGATAGTGTCGCCAATTTTGGAGACAACGTATCACGGCATAAAATTCACGATCATAATTAGAGTAATTTAATTTTGGGCCCGCAAGTTTCTCGCTAAAGTATCCGACCGGATGTCCCTCTTGACTTAACACTCCACCAATTCCTATCCCCGAGGCGTCGCATGATAATTCAAACACTTTACTAAAATCCGGCAACCGTAGTAGGGGGGCTTCGGACATCCGATCCTTAATCATTTGAAACGCGCTAGCGGCCGATTTGGTCCATATAAATTCACCCTTCTTCATACACTCAGTGATTGGTGCCATGATACTACTAAAATTGCGAATGAATCGTCGATAGAACGTGGCCAATCCATGAAAACTCCTAACTTCCCTCATATTTTGCGGTTCCGGCCACTCTCTAATCACTTGGACCTTCTTAGGGTCAACATGTATACCCTCAACGTTCACTATGTATCCTAGAAATTCCACGGAACTCACACCGAATGCGCACTTCTTAAAATTAATATATAAGTTCTCTTGGCGCAATGTAGTAAGGATTGTCCGCAAATGAGTTTCATGATCGCTCGGCGAGGTACTAAACACCAAAATATCATCGAAATAGACTACGACAAATTTTCCCATGTATGGCTTAAATACTTGAGTCATTAACCGTGAGAAAGTGCTTGGTCCGTTGGTGAGTCCCTCTCCTAGCACTAACCACTCGTAAAGCCCATCCTTAGACTTAAAGGCCGTTTTCCATTCGTCTCCCTCTCGTATCCTTATTTGGTGGTAACCACTCTTTAAATCCAATTTTGAGAACACGGTGGCACCGGACAACATATCCAATAGATCGTCCAAACGGGGGATGGGAAACCTATACTTGACAGTTATTTTATTGATGGCCCGGTAGTCTACACACAACCTCCAAGACTTATCTTTCTTCGGGACCAACAAGGCGGGGACGGCACAAGGGCTTTTACTATGGCGGATAAATCCTTTAGCTAATAAATCGGAAATTAATATTTGTAGTTCATTATGTGCGGAGGGATTAAGTCGGTAATGGGGTAGGTTAGGCAAGGACGAGCCCGGGACGAAGTCAATTTCATGTTGAATATCCCTGATTGGTGGCAACTTGGAAGGTAAATCTACCGGATAGACGTCCTTATATTCTTCCAATAACGTGCGCAGAGATAACGGTATGTTCTCTAAAGATGGCGAATCTTCCTGTACTTGTAGACATACTAACGCATATATGACGCCATCTAGAAAGGTCTCACGTTCTAACTCCTTCCGACTTATAAGACTTATCATTTTCCTTTCCGCAGGCACCACTGTGTCCTTGGACGCAATCGACTGGTCCTTAGGTGGTGTGGGTTTCAAAACAATGGTCTTACCATTGAACTTGAACTCGTAGGTGTTGGCTTTGCCAAAGTGGGTCACGTCATAATCATAAAGCCATGGACGTCCTAGTAGAACGTGACATACATCCATAGGGATGACATCACACCACACCTTATCGACGTAGTTCTTCACCGTAAGCGGTACCAAGCAGCGCTTAGAAACTGCGATGGACGTTTTGTTCACCCATGCTATCTTATACGGATGTGGATGTGGCTCAGTGACTAGGTGCATTCGCGTGATGGCATTCTCCGACACGACGTTCATACAACTACCGCTATCGATTATTAACTTACACCACTTGTTACCGTTCTTAAAATTTACCGAGAATATATTCGTCCGATTGTAATCGTCCGTCGCTCGCGGTGTATTCAGAATACATCTCATAACCATCATAAACGAGTCGTCATCAATATCACTCGGCTCGGCGTCAGACTCAGTACCGGCTTCATAAACGATCTCGGCGGAGTCAGACGTGGCGTCTAAAAGGGCTAGGGGTTTTGCCTTGGTGGGGCACTCACTAGAGTAATGTCCTTGGATTCCGCAAGAATAACAGGTGGCGTTGGTCTTATTAATACGCCCTATTGGAACTCTCTCACCAGTGGGGTTCTGGATGTTCCTAGCGGTAATGACCACGGAGTTCGAATCGGTTGATCGAAACTTTCCTTTGTCTCGCACGGAGGATGAGGGTGGGGGTCCTAAAATGGATTTTCCTTTTTGGAAAGCTCGTCCCTTGGACTTATAGGCATTGTGTTTTTCAATATCCAAAGATGCATTAAACGTTGCGTTAAGATCCGTGTGACCGTAACGCAGGAGCTTGCCTTGGATATCCGGCCTGAGTCCCTTACGAAAACGTGATAGTGTTACTTCGGGCATTTCCCGGACGTCGCATCTCACCATCATGTCCTTAATAAGTCCCATGTACTCCGCTACCGATTTGTCGCCTTGGCGAAGGGTGGCTAGCTCATCGAACATTTGGGTTCGGTGATACGCGGGGACATATTGGTCAGTCAATAATGCTTTCATGGCAGCCCACCCAATTGGGGGTACTCCATTCACGGTACCCAGTCGCCTCTCTTCGTTCAACCAGAACGTCTTAGCCCTACTCAGAAGCTTCATTCGTGCCACTCGCACCTTATCACCGTCAGACAGGTTGAGCCACTCAAAGTAGCACTCGATCTCCATGATCCAATCTAGGAAAACTTGAGGATCTCCCATTCCATCGTAAGATGGTGGATGTAGTCGCACTGCCATAGTTAAATTGAAATCGTCATCCTGATCACGAGGGTGGTCTTGTCTTTCGTTGCGTTGGTTGGCGGGCTGTAGTGGGGGCCCCTGTCAATTTATCCCAAAGCCGGGAGCTTGAGGAGCCGCATGATTTACGGCCAACCCTTGTATTAATTGGGTGAGTGCATCGAACCTAGCATTGAACTCTTCCCGAAGCGCCGCAATCGCTGCTGGCGCGTGCTCATCATCATGGTGGTCGGCCATGTGTGAGGTGGAGGGAAAATACTCCGTACCAAACCTAGTGCGCATGAACAACAGGACAACCAGAAAAAGTTTTTTTTTTTTTTGACCAGATATTTTATAAAGATGATTTTTTTTTAGACTTAGAAAGTAGGAGGAAGAAAATACTTTTTTGGCTTTTATGCTTAGAAAAATAGGGAGAAAACTCAGGAATTTTTTTGTAATTTTCTGCAGAAATTTTTTTTTTTGGAATTTTGCTATTTGCAGACCCAAAGAAAATTTCAGAATTTCGTTGTCTAAACCGAAACGTGCACGACCAAGTGTTGGTCGACGACCTACGACAGGAAAGCGTAAGGATGGTGTCGATTGAGAAATCAACACAACCTCGCTTTGATACCAAAATTGATGTAGCGCCGTCCTAGGAGCCTACACGTGGGATTTCGAGTGTTCTCTCGCCACGATAAACAACCTCGCACTATACGCTAGCGAAACGCAGCAAGGTACAATTTAGTTTATTTATCTCACGCGCCAACGTTCGGTTAGCCAATCCGATAGAGATCGAACCACGACTAGAGGTCGAGATCCGATCAAGCTAAAGGGACGAATATTCGCGTCCGGGCAAGCGATGTTGTACCAAAGAAAGATCCCACCAAGAAAATATCGATTCGAGAAACGGTTGATCTTTCCCCAACAAAAAAATAACGAGGATCGCCAATCCTTCCGAGAGTATTCAAAAATCAAACGAGAAATCCACAGATCTATCAAGAAAACGCCGCGAAATTTTGTCCGTTTCAAAAGTTACGCAAAAATCGTCCACCACGCAAACAATCTAGGAAAAGAAAACTCTTGTGTAGAAGTTTCGTTACCCCTCTCAAGTAGTAGATCCGGGATAGTGGTTCCACTAGAAAATAATCGCTCTCCGTTGAACTCCACGAGAGATGCTCCAATGATGTAGAAACTCGATCGTCTTCCCCGCTTTGCACCGTGAAGTTTCTCCCAAGGCCTTTGATCCTTGCAATCAATTTGTCTCCACCCGGGGATGGCCGGTTAGGAGGAGATAAGTGGAGGATTCCGTGGGAGGATGTGTGATTGAGAGTTGAAGGAAGATTGGCGGAGGAGGAGGGGAGTGATGGTGGCCGAGATCTAGGAAGGGGAGAAAATGGGGGGGAGGCCGGCTATGGGAAGAGGAAACCCAAAGGGGCGGCGGCTATGAAGAGGGATGAGAGGGGGGGAAATCAAAATTAGGTTTAGGAAGATTTCTTGTTTAGCAAGCAATTCAAAATTATCTCCATTATGAGTAGAATCTTAGCCTTATATAGGCCTTACAACACAAGCGCTAATAGCAGTCCAAAATTAGTGCTAAATGCACACCAAAGTTCAAGATAATAAAATACAAACCATAATTAAATTCAAACATAAAATAAGAATTAATTCTTGTGGCGTGGACGAAGATTGTAGCCGTGGCCGCCACGGCGCCGCAAGTCTTTAGCCGGTGGGCCAACATCATCATCATCCGCCGCAACTCCATGATCAACCAATGCGCCATGCACGTCATCTTCATCATCAATTTGACCGTCATGGTGGCGGTCGCCATCAATAGGGTTGGAAACCCTCATTCTTCTTCAAGCTTTCCTCTTACTAATTTTTAGAGAGAAGGGAGAGCAAGAAAGAAGCAGAAGGAGGGTTTGGGCTGTAGGAGAGGTTTCAGTGCTCCAAATCGCAAGCCGAGTCCAGATCCGTGGAGGCTAGATCTTTGCGAAGGTTTTCATCCAGCTATTTTTGACATGGCGAGGAAGAGGAGTCGGAAGGTAACGACACTTCTCCTCTCGGTCTTAGGATGCATGTCTTTAGCATCATTTATTTTCTTTCTAGTTTTTGGGCACCAAACTCTCAAATGAGAGGAGTTTTGGGTTGCCAAGGTTCAAGAGGGACCTCCGGGTTGATTGAGTCCATCCCCGACATATTTTGCATTAGAGATCCGCTCCGTTAGTGGATTAGGCATGGTGGGTGAAGCCGTAGTCGCGACCGTTAGTCAGACTCGGTGATGTTGCATACGAACGTTAAGGATTCGTAGAGATTCCGTCGTGGCAAGATGCCGTTTGTGATGTGGTGATGTTTCCCCTTTTTCTCAAGTGAGTACGTGTAGTCGGAACCGGACAAGGTTAGCTCCTCGTTGCGTTAGATGGTTTCCTTGGTGGATAAGGTTAGCTCCGCATGAGTTGTAGATGTTTCCTTGGTGCGCGGGAACGCTGCAGTACAAATGAGGGACTGGGGTGAAATTGTCTTGGTTTGTGATGTGCCAAGGCGTGGCTATGTCTCCGTGGTCGGCTGGCTATCCCGTGACGTTCATGTCATGTGTGGAGAGTGTCCCGGTGAGACTAGTCCCCTTCTGTGAAACTTACGAGAATGCCAAGCATGGGGACAAGCCCGGCCAATGAGGCCATGAGCGGGTGGGGTCCGGCAAGGCTTCTTAGAATCGGTCAGTTTTGTGTTTGTTGGAATCCTGACATGAGACGTCAGAGCTTGTAGGCAAGCCCGGGTCTAATACCTTGAGCAGGTGGGGCCTTTGCAAGAGTTCCATGTGGCGGCCTGTGTGCCGATGGGGGGAATGGTTTTACCCCCTTTGTTTGCGGCTTTATGCCAATGGGGAGTCGATGAGTACCCATATGATGTGAGGATGTGCTAGATGCATATGCAATAGGGTGCTTTGGGTGAAACCCTGGTTGTTGCATACATGATTGCATAAGTATGCCCTTTTCATTATATGCTCAACCAGTAGAGAACATGTATGATGTGTGTGACATCCAAGCCTATTTTTGTAGCTGCTTTTCTTGCTTATGATTATTGCATACGAAGTGCTAACTTGCAGGTTGGAGGGGTACCCCGAGGTCCATTAGGGGCGGCCATGAGGAGATGTGTTGTTACACAGTTTTAGGTCAGCCTTTCCTGACCCACATTGCTAATAAATTTTACAGGGCAAGGATCGCATGCAGGAGCTAGCTCGCCGGCCAGAAAGGCCTAAGCTTCATGAAGTGCTTCTCTCTTTTGTAGTTCTACTTATATGATGTTGTATGTTTGAGATTCATGTTGTCCGGCTTGCACGCGGAGGTAGACTAGAAGTGCTATGCACATTCATGACTGTTGTTCTTATTTGAGTTTGGACACTTGTTGTAAGGCCATAAGGGCATTTGTTTTACTCTTGTAGTAGTGGATAACTTCTAGTCTTGCCTATGTTTTTGATGTGTTGTTCAAATTGTTTTGAGTGTGGGTAGCTATATCAACTTATAATACTAAAGCTGTGGCGTCCGTATATTGTGGGGCCCCGGCCGGACCCATATTATACGGTCATTACAGGGGAGGTGTTACAATTTGGTATCAGAGCGAGTTTAGATTCAAGGTCCGTGCGTAGAGAAGTTATCCACATAAGAGTAACGCGGGACCCTGAGTGTCCTTATGTTTAAGTCTTGAGATTAGAGACTAATTCCTTGTCCCTTGTTTTCTTGAAGAGTTCAAGCAACGAGGCGGGTACGTCGAGAGTAAGAGAGGAACTTTCGGCGAGCAGTGCCACTGCTCCAGGTCTTTTGGGCACGGGTGTAAACCCGGCCGACTTCTGTCGCATGCTTGCAGAAGCGATGGTGGAAGCCCAAGCTCCAGCGGCAGCTCAAGTAGCAACCCCTGCTACACCGAATACGGCGACGGCCGTGCTAGGAGGAGAAGCCAGGCTAGTGGAGCCTTTGGCGGAAAGGGTGGTTGTCGGACATGGAGACCGATACGTGAAGTATTTCCTGAGCTTCCATCCCCCGTCATTCAAGTGAGTTGGTACACCAACGGATGCGGAGGATTGGTGGGTTCGCATTCAAGAGCTTTTGAGGGCGGCAGAGATGCTAGAAGAAAAAAAAGCTGAGTATGCGGCTTTCATGTTGGAAGGAGACGCCAAGTTGTGGTGGGTGAGCCATAGCGGCCGCCAGTTCCCGGGACACACCCCCTCGGTGGAGGAGTTTGGGGATGCTTTTCTTTAGAGGTACATTCCAGTTTCTACACGGTTGGCCCTTCAAAGGCAGTTTCTGCACTTGATGCAGCGAGATAAGACGGTGGACGAGTATGTGCAGGAGTTCACCCGTTTGGGTCGTTACGCAGGAACGATGATGGCAGATGATGTAGAGAGGGATAACCTCTTCTACCAGGGGCTGAGGGAGAACCTGAGACAACCCTATATCTCCATGAAGAGAGCGGGATTTAATGAACTAGTTGAGGCTGCCAGGATTTTGGAAAGTGATTTGGAGCGAACCCAACGCCGTAAGGGTTTCACTCCCAAGCAAGGGGAAGGGAATCCTTCCCAATCCCATGGAAAGTCTGAAGGGTGTAGGTGGAGGAAGAAGCCTCACACTTCCAGATCCGGTGAGAAGAGCAATTGGACGCCTGGAGGTTCTCACTCTAGGGGTCCGCCGACGTGTTACAACTGCGGTAAGGTGGGTCACATAGCTCGTGTTTGTCCCCAAGGAGGAGCGGGGCAAGAGGCAAGACAGGAGCAGACTGTGCGCTCCAGCCCTAGTGCTGTAGAGAAAGGGAAGATGGCGGAGTCGAGCGCTTCTCAGTTCCAACCGGTGCAACCAAGGGCTTACAACCTTGGACAGCAAGAAGCGATCCGCCAAACCGATGTGGTGACAGGTATGAAGAAAATTTAAGTTGAAATTTTGTGCTTCATACTTTTAGACCCTTGTTGTGTGATGTCTTTGTTGTAGGCTTCATTTTAGTTTCTGGATACCACGCTAAGGTATTGTTTGATATGGGAGCATCGCACTCCTTTCTTGTGGAGAGCTTCATCCGGAGAATAGGAGTTGAGTCTTTCTCGGCAGACGCAGAGTTGAAAGTGTGCATGCCCAATGGGTCATCCATGACCACCGGGGCCAAAGGGCGCATCTGTTGGGAGTTGGGCGGAGTTGACTTCGTTTTGGTAGCAGCGATATTACCATTGGTTGAGTTCAATGTCATTTTGGGCATGGACTGACTTGCAGAGCAGCGCGCCAGTATTGACTGCCTATCTAAGGTAGTGACCCTAAGGAGTAAAGGGCAGGCGGAGGTCAAATTTGAGGGCCTTTGTGGAGTGGCCTGTTCCCTGATTTCAGTCATACAGTTGATGCGGGCGGTTAACCAGGGTGGTGTAGCGCTTGTAGCGTTATTGGAGGTTCGTCTCTCCCAGTTGTCTATTGAGGAAGTGCTCGTGGTGGCAGAGTTCAAGGATGTGTTTCCGGATGAACTTCTTGGAGCGCCTCCTCGGAGGGAGATCGATTTCTCGATCGAGTTAGTGCCGGAGGCTAGGCCGGTGTCACGCCCTCCGTTTAGGATGGCACCAAAGGAGTTGGCTGAACTTAAAGTACAGTTATAGGAACTATTGGAGCAAGGGTATATCAGACCCAGTTCTTCGTCGTGGAGTGCGCCGGTGTTGTTTGTAAAGAAGAAAGACGGTAGCATGCGGCTATGCATAGACTACCGAGAGATGAATAGGTTGACCGTCAAGAATAAGTATCTAATTCCTCGGATAGATGACTTGTTCGACCAATTAGTGGGGTCAGTGGTGTATTCAAAATTGGACTTGAAGTCAGGCTATTATCAACTGCAAATTCGGGATGAGGACATACCCAAGACTGCCTTTGGTACAAGGTATGGACACTTTGAGTTTACGGTGATGCCGTTCGGGCTGACGAACGCACTATCTGTGTTCATGGATCTTATGAATCGAGTATTTCTGGAATACTTGGATTCTTTTGTGGTTGTCTTCATGATGACATCTTGGTGTATTCCAAATCAGAAGTGGTGCATGAGACCCACTTGAGAGTGGTCTTGCAAGTGTTGACAGAGAATCAGTTGTATGCAAAGTTCTCCAAGTGCCAGTTCTGGTTAGAGAAGATGGCATTTTTGGGCCACGTGATTAGTAGGGATGGGGTGGCAGTGGATCCGAAAAAAGTGGAATCCATCAGAGATTTGCCGGTTTTGAGGACCGTGGCGGAGGTCCGAAGTTTTCTTGGACTAGCCGGGTATTACAGGAGGTTCGTGGAGAATTTTTCGCGGATAGCTCTACCCCTCACCTCACTCACTCGTAAAGATCATAAGTTTGTGTGGACTCAAGAGTGCAGCCAAGCATTTGAGGCACTGAAGGAGAGACTGATGATGGCTCCAATCCTAAGTCTACCGCAAGGGACCGAGGGATTTCAGATCTTCAGTGACGCATCGGGATGCGGTTTGGGTTGCGTTTTGGTGCAACATGGCAAGGTGATAGCTTTTGGGTCTAGACAGCTGAAGCCTTATGAGATAAATTACCCCGTCCATGACCTGAAGTTGGCGGAAGTAATTTTTGCGTTGAAAATATGGCAGCATTATGTTTATGGTGCAAAGGTGGAGATCTTCACGGATCATAAAAGCCTGAAGTATCTCTTAGATCAAAAAGACTTGAACATGCGGCAACGCAGGTGGGTTGAGTTTCTTGGAGACTACGAGGTGGTGATTCAGTATACTCCAGGTAAAGCCAATGTGGTGGCGGATGCCTTGAGTAGGAAGTACTCGGGGCAAGGGAATTGGATCGAAGCTCATGATGAGCGGTTGGTACGGGAATGGGAGTCCCTTGGTTTGGAATGTGTTGCGAGAGGCGAGTCCAGCGTGGCTCGGTTGAACTGGATTGAGGTGCAGAACGACTTGACCGATCGCATTTGGGAAACGACTCGGTTGGATGTGGAGTTTCAACCATTTGTGTTGGAGGCTCAAACGGGCGAGAGAAGCGCCTGGGAGATGATTGATGGGATTCTGAGGAAGGCGGAAGGGTTTGTATACCGCAGTTCGGCAAACTCCGTGAGGAGTTGATGTTTGAGGCTCACTTCACAAAGTACTCCATTCACCCGGGCAGTACAAAGATGTACTTGTATATGAATACATTCTTTTGGTGGTCGGGGCTGAAGCGGGACGTATCTTTGTATGTGAATCGTTGCCAAACTTGCGCCTTGGTGAAGGCCGAGTGTCAGAAGCCGGGCGGGTTCTTGAAGCCCCTTCCAATCGCTGAATGGAAATTTGATGACATTTCCATGGACTTTGTGTATGGTTTGCCTAGATCGAAGCAGGGTAATGATGCTATTTGGGTGATCGTGGACCGCTTAACCAAGGTGGCCCACTTCATCCCAAATCAGAAAGAGGACAGCGTGGAGAAGCTGGTGGAGTTGTATGTTCACAACTTTGTGCGAATGCATGGGATTCCAAAGAGTATACTCAGCGATCGAGATGGACGGTTTACATCCAAGGACTGGAGACTGGTTCAAAAGAGTTTGGGCACGAAGCTAAAGTTCAGTACGGCGATCCATCCTCAAACTGATAGGCAAACTGAAAGAACGAACCATACTATGGCGGATATGTTGAGAATGTGCGTTCTTGACTTCGGCAAAAATGGGAGGATCACCTCTTCATGGTGGAATTCGCGTACAACAACAGTTTTCAAGCCAGTATAAAAATGGCGCGATACGAAGCTTTGTATGGGAGGCGGTGTCGAACACTAATGTCTTGGGCAGAGGTGGGAGACACCAAAATTTTGGGAAAGGAGGTGGTAGTTGACGCTTGTGAGTTGGTATGGACCTTTCAAGAGCGTATGAAGGTGGCGCAAGACCGGCAAGCAAAATACTTTAATGCTCGCCACCGGAAGTTGGAGTTTACTGTAGGTGATTGGGTCTATTTGAAGATCAAACTGTTCAAAGGCGTCTCACGAATTCGCCGACTCAAGATGTTGAGTCCAAGGTTTTTGGGGCCTTTTGAAGTTGTTGAACGGGTGGGGGAAGCAGCCTATCGGTTGGCGTTGTCCGCGGAGCTGAGTGGATTGCATGACGTCTTCCATGTCTCCGTCATGAGGAAAGCCTTGGTGGAGGCTAATGTGGTGATCGAGCCGGCATCGGTGCCGATAGAGGAAGACTTGAGGATGATAGTCCGTCCGATTGCTATAGAGGATTCGGAGACTCGTCGGTTGCGGAATAATGAGGTTAAACTCGTGAAAGTCTGATGGGACAATTGTGGTCGAGAGTAGTTCTCTTCGGAGTGAGAACAGGCCATTCTAGAAGAGTATCCAGAATTCTCCATTTCAAGTACAAGTTAAGTTTTGTTCCCTTTTGTTTTGTAATTTCGGGACAAAATTCTGTTAAGGGGGGAGAGTTGTAACACCCCAGTTTTGGAGAAATGGGTCGATTTGCGGTTCTGGAAAATTTTTGGTTTCTGGCAGGGGGAACACGGCCCGGGACACGGGCGTGTCCCCGGCCGTGTCAGGCCGTGTCGACGACTTGGCCGCGTGGTCGACACTTTGCGCTCGACGAAGTGTCGAGACAGGGTACACGACCTACGACACGGGCGTGTCGCAGGGCGTGTCGAACCCGTGTCGACACTCGGCCCGGGGTGTCGACATTTTCACTCGACCATGTGTCGAGACAAGGCACACGGCCTAGGATACGGGCGTGTCCAAGGCCGTGTGGGTCTGTCAATGAGCTTCAGTTGACGATGTTCACTCGACGAGTGTCGAGTGTCGAGTGTCGAGTGTCGAGACTAGGTCACACTGTCTGTGACATGGGCGTGTCACAGGGCGTATCCCGCTTCGTCGACGATCTTCGCTCGACATTTTTCCGCGGTGTAGACACAAAGGCTGTCGACGAGTATCGAGACTTTGCACATGGCGTGGGACAATGGCGTGTCCCAGGCCGTGTCCCTTCTCGGGATATTTTCGGGGTCGTGTCGTTGGAGGCACGCGGCCGGCCACACGGCCGTGTCAGTGGGGACACGGGCGTGTTGGGTCAAACACGGGCATGTCGGATGCCCGTGTGCTGTTCCAGGCGCATCGATTTGAGAAGGCGAATGGGGGACATGGCCCTGGACACGGTCGTGTGCCAGGCCGTGTTCGTCCCAAGTATTTTATTTTTCAGGCGGATCGTGGCCATTCTTTCCCAGATTTTAGGATCTGACGCTTCAGAACTATTCTTTGAGAGTTAAGTCCCAGAATAGGGTTGGAAACCCTCATTCTTCTTCAAGCTTTCCTCTTACTAATTTCTATAGTGAAGGGAGAGCAAGGAAGAAGGAGAAGGAGGGTTTGGGATGTAGGAGAGGTTTCGGTGCTCCAAATCGCAAGCCGAGTCCAGATCCGTGGAGGCTAGATCTTTGCGAAGGTTTTCATCCGGCTATTTTTGACATGGCGAGGAAGAGGAGTCGGAAGGTAACGACACTTCTCCTCTCGGTCTTAGGATGCATGTCTTTAGCATCATTTATTTTCTTTCTAGTTTTTGGGCACCAAACTCTCAAATGAGAGGGGTTTTGGGTTGCCAAGGTTCAAGAGGGACCTCCGGGTTGATTGAGTCCATCCCCGGCATATTTTGCATTAGAGATCCGCTCCGTTAGTGGATTAGGCATGGTCGGTAAAGCCTTAGTCGCGACCGTTAGTCCGACTCGGTGATGTTGCATATGAACGTTAAGGACACTCAGGGTCCCGCATTTTCGGCCGAACGACACGCCCACTGTCACGCCCGTGACCTGGGGCGTGACCGCCGCGTTTTCGGCCGGAAAGTCAAATCGCCGTCAAATCCGTCAGATCGCCGAATTCCGCTGTAAAATAGTGCTGACATGCCCCCCGACACGCCCGGGTCGGAGGGCGTGTACTTGGAAATTTTTGCCTATAAAAAGGCAGCTGCTGTATGAGTTCAGGATTCCAAAAATCCGAATCATTTTGATGTATACGGGCTGTTGTTGGAGCTGCTTTAGTGCTATGTAAGGATTCCCCCCGCCCTTTTCGAAGTTTGTTTGTTTAAGCTCCTGTAATCAACCTCTTTTGTTAATAAAATAGATGTTTTCTCATCCTTATATGCTCTGAATTTTCTCTAAAGCCCTCTTTTTCATCAATCTTATATACTTTCATTTTCATTTTCATAATGTGTGTGTGTGTGTGTATGAGCTTAAAATTGCAAAAAATATGTTTTTAAAACGAAAATGTTCTTGTTTTCCTTTCAATTATAACAAAATTTATAGCCGTTATTATGGCCGTTTCCATTCTCAAACTCTTAAAAATTGGTTAGGCTTAGGATTTTCATGCTTCAAAATGCATTCTTATGAACTTGTAAAACATTAAAAAGGTAGTTTTCATTCCTCTTAACTTAGTTTTTTACTTTGTTTTAATTATAAAACCATTGCTTCTTTTTAGCTTACTGCCACTTTTTAACCATTTTATCACGCTATAGGAATGTATAAATTGTTATTTTTATTTTTCATCAACTTTCATTTTAAGTAATTACAAAAATTATTTTCCCTCGAATAATTTTTATTTTCACTTTTTAAGCATTTCTATCAAAATCTAACGGTAAAAATGTAAACGTTTTAATTTTTCGGGCACTTGCCTTTCTCACTTTAATTTGAAAACTTTTTGCTCAAACAATTTTTATTTTGCTTTTTTATGCATTTCTACTGCATTCCAGCGGTAGAAATGCAGTCATTTTAATTTTTCGATAACTTTAATTTTTGCAATTATTTTAGCATGAGTGTGTGCGTGTATGAGATATTTTTCAGCTCCTAAGTTAAATTATGCAAGTGTGTGTGTGTGTATTTATTTATGTCGAGTGCGTGAGTAGTTACTTTCAAGTAGTGTGCGTGTGTTGTTTTTATTTTTCTGCCTACTCACTTGAGTTAATTGACTAGATTTTATTCAAGTAGAGTGCGTGTGTAATTTTTATTTTTCCGCCTACTCATTTGAGTTAATTGGCTGGATTTTATTCAAGCAAGTGTTTGTAGCTTTTATTTTTCCGCCTACTCATTTGAGTTAAATGGTCGGTCTATATTTTCAGTCCTACTCTTTTGAGTAGGACTTGTAATTTTCATTCTTTATTTTTCCGCCTACTCACTTGAGTTAAATGGCTGGATTTGATTTTCCGCCTACTCGCTAGGAGTTAAATGGTCGGACCTTATTTTGATGTAAATATTTAAGAAAGCCCTGTAATCGCATTTATTTTCTCCTACTCGTTTGAGTAGGACTCGCTTTCATTTTAGTCCTACTCCTTTGAGTAGGACTTGCAATTTTCAGCTTTAATTTTCCGCCCCCACTCGTTTGAGTGGGACCTGCAAATTTCAATTATGCACTCTTCAGCTTTTGTTTCCCGCCCCCACTCGTTTGAGTGGGACCTGCAAATGTCAATTATGCAATTTTTTCTTATGTGTAGCTTAGTTTTATTTCTTTCTTTTGTTATATGTTTGAATGAGTGCGGGTGTGTTTAGTTGTAAAAACTTTTCTAATATTAGGATATTTTACTTTTCTTCTTATTTTCTTTATAACCTTTCAGCGAATAGTTTAGAACGCTCGCACAACCAAACATATAAGCTATCCCCATTCCGATGAGTGGCTTATTGCTTTTAGCCCTCGGTATCGAAGAGCTTTGGGATCTAAAATGTTTTAAATAACCAAATGTATAATTTTTCGATTTAATTAAAAAACTTAAGGTCTACCCCGGGTTAACGACGCGTAGACCCACATATCGATGTATGGGCTCTATTTCCGTTATCCATACGCTAGCTAGCCGAGAGGCCGTGCATATGGACCGATCACCCTTGGGTAGATAGAGTTACGCACTAACCCTCGAGAGAGGAGGCGCGCTAACTCTACCGGATTGGGTTCCCCACCCAATAGCGGGGTTCTTAGCGTACTGCGGGCATTAAGGGGAATCCTTCGTCGGACGAGAGCCCGGTCGAATAGCCTTAATGTCTAGGTGAGCGATATTCCTAGAGATAGGTGAGCTCATTATTTTGAACCTCCACGGCCAAGTTTCCGCATTAATTAAATTGAAACTTTAGATATTTAGTTATTCAAATCTATTTTTAATCCTAACGCAGTTCGATACCAGGAGTTATCTCTTCATCGACTATTTTCTTAAAATCTATTTTCGTTCCTATTTTACTTAAAACCCTCAACTTCTATTTCGGTAAAATAATAGTGTTTTCGGAGGAGTAGGGGTAATCAACCCATTCCCGGGAATAATACGACCTCGGTATTCTCCCGAATATCGAGTACTACTTGCGATAGGTGCACTTGCCTCATCTAGCAAGCCCGCGGAGATCGACTCACCGAACCAACCACAGTAAGAGTCTGTTCGCGGGCCAATCAAGTTTTTGGCACCGTTGCCGGGGAACTTCTCTTTGAGTTGTTATTCTGAATCCAAACTCTATTACATTTACTTTTATTTCTAAAAACTAAAAAAAAAAACTTAAAAACGTTTCTTCAAAATCCAAAAAAGAAGTTAATTTTCTACTTTTTATTTTAGGGTGTATGACCCGTGGAGAGCCTTCGGAGTCCGAAAATTTGGATTTCAATCCTGAGATCGAATGCTCTCTTGCGCGTATTCGGTCTCAACGCCGGAATCCCTCTTTGGATCCCGAAGAATCCATCGGAGAGCCCTCTGCCATTGCTATGGCCGACCCCAATCCGAACGCGGCCCTTGAGCGTACAATGTCATATTACGTCCGACCAAATTTGGACGATACTGGGTCCAGTATTGTTCTCCCGACGGTGGAGAACAATAATTTTGAGATCAAATCGAGCGTTATCCAAATGATCCAAAACATCGTGCAGTTCGATGGACAGTCGGATGAGGACCCGAACGTTCATTTGTCTAGTTTTTTGGAGATTTGCGACACTTTTAAGATTAATGGCGTCACTGATGATGTCATTTGTTTGCGCCTTTTTCCATTCTCCCTCAGATCCAAAGCTAAGGCATGGTTGAATTCCCTCCCATGAGGATGTATCACCACCTGGGCCGAGCTTGCGGAGCGGTTCTTAACGAAGTATTTTCCGCCCGCCAAAACTGCAAAGTTGCGGGCGGACATTTCTTCGTTCGTGCAGAACAATTCTGAGTCTCTTTTTGAGACTTGGGAGCGCTTTAAGGAATTCCTCCGCAAGTGTCCGCACCACGCGCTGCCTGCGTGGTTGCAGGTCCAAATCTTCTACAATGGGCTTAACTATCAGACGCGTCAAATGATTGACGCGGCTGTCGGGGGTACCTTGAATAATAAGACCCCCGAGGCTGCCCAAGTTCTTATTGAAGAGATGGCTATGAACGCCTACCAATGGAACGTCCCTCGGGGACGTCCCAAGCAGGCGGCCGGCCTCTTAGAAGTGGATGCCACTGCCCACTTAGCCCTTCAAGTTGAAAGGCTGACGAAGCAGGTGGCGGAGATGTCTGCTGCCTCCACCATTCCTCCTGGGGCGATTCCCCCTAATGCCGGCATAGCAAATGAATTCGTAGACTACGTGGGAAATGCTGGGCGACATTCCTTCAACCCCAATAACAACCCTTATAGCAATAACTATAATCCGGGTTGGAGGAACCACCCCAACTTCTCATGGAGCAATCCGAATAATGCGCAGCGCCCCCCCCCCCCCCCCCCCCCCCCCCCCCCCCAATTCTTTCGCGCCCGGATTTCTGCCACCTCCCCTCTTCCAAAACCCTCCCCGATGGAGGATAATTTTTCTAAATATATAGCTTCCAACGAGTCAAATATCCGAAACATCACCGGATCGCTAAAAAACTTAGAACTCCAGGTTGGACAGCTAGCACGAATGATGTCCGAGCGCGCGCTCGGGGCACTGCCGGGAAACACGGAGCCCAATCAGCGGGAAAACATCAACGCTATACCCCTCCGTAGCAGAAAGGAGGTGATCGATCCAAAACGGACCAATCCTCAGGTACATATTTACCTCCGACCCCTCTTCCCCGTTCTTTGGTTAAACCACCTTTACAAATTTTAACTGAAAAAATTATTAAAACGCCCTTGCCGTATCCGCATAAAGTTAATAGTGAGCGTAAGGACGCGCAATTTGAAAAATTTATTTTATTATTAAAACAAATTCATATTAATGTTCCCTTCTGCGAGGCAATCTCTCAGATGCCTAAATATGCGAAATACTTAAAACAACTTCTTTCCAATAAACAAAAATTAGAAAATATTTCGCATATTTCTCTTAATGCTGACTGCTCAGCGGCTCTTACTAATAAATTGCCCCTAAAAATAAATGACCCAGGACGGTTCTCCATCCCGTGCCTTTTTGGCAATATATTAGTAAAATACGCTCTTGCAGATTTAGGCGCGAGCATTAATTTGATGTCGTTCTCGCTCTTTCAAAAATTAGGTTTGGGCACTCCGGCCCCTACTAAAATGCGAATCCAACTAGCGGATCGCTCGGTTAAGTTTCCCGTCGGGGTAGTGGAGGACGTACTTGTCCGAGTTGATAAGTTTATCTTTCCGGTAGACTTCGTCATCTTGGACATCGAGGAGGACACCGATGTACCAATTATACTCGGTCGCCCTTTTCTCGCCACCTCCCGCGCATTAATTGATGTCAGTAACGATCGTCTCCTCCTTCGGGTAGGAGATAACGAAGTTACTTTCTCTATTAATCCCTGCATAGGAGACTTGTCATCGAGCGATGACTTTTGTTATAATTTAGACACATATCTCGGAGATTGTTCTTCCCCTATTTTTGAGTCTACGTTTTTAAACGACGATATTTATGCGCTCGAAAATTTTAACTACGATGAGGATACCTCTATAGACTTGCCTTTCGAACCAATTGGTAAGAAAGATATAGGAATTAAAACCTCGTTAGAAGAACCGCCCTGCCTAGAACTCAAACCCCTACCCGATTCACTCAAATACGCCTTTTTGGGAAAAGATGATACACTCCCTGTTATCATTTCTTCGCATTTGAGCGACTCGGAGACTTCCGATTTATTGGGAGTTTTGCTTAAACATCGCCACGCAATTGCGTGGCAAATTTCTGATCTCAAAGGGATTAACCCGTCTTTCTACACCCATAAGATTTTCCTTCTCGATAATTGCCGCAAAACCATTCAGCCGCAGCGACGTCTTAACCCAAACATGAAAGACGTCGTTAAGGCCGGAATTATTAAATTATTAGATGCGGGGATTATTTATCCCATATCGGATAGTACGTGGGTTAGTCCCATTCACGTGGTGCCCAAAAAGGGCGGTCTTACCGTAGTGGAGAATGAGCATAATGAACTCGTCCCAACTCGTACTGTTACGGGTTGGCGGGTGTGCATCGATTATAGAAAACTAAATGACGCCACCCGTAAGGATCATTTCCCACTACCATTTTTAGACCAAATTTTAGAGCATTTGTCCGGTCATTCGTATTTTTATTTTCTCGATGGATTATCGGGGTTTTTCCAAATACCCATTTCCCCCGATGACCAAGAGAAAACAACTTTTACCTGCCCGTTTGGTACCTTCACATATCGAAGAATGCCATTTGGCCTCTGCAACGCGCCCTCTACATTCCAAAGACGTATGCTGGCGATCTTTGGCGAGCTGGTAGGAGACATTATGGAAGTCTTTATGGATGACTTCTCTGTTTTCGGAATATCTTTCCCATCCAATCTTAGTAATTTAGATCGTGTCCTCCAGCGATGCGAGGACACGCATCTTGTTTTAAATTAGGAAAAATGTAACTTTATGGTTCGAGAAGGTTTGGTTCTCGGCCATATGATTTCGTCTAAGGGGATGGAGGTCGATAAGGCCAAAGTTGAAATTATAGAAAAACTTCCCCCGCCTTCCAATGTTAAATCTATTAGAAGTTTCTTAGGGCACGCGGGCTTTTATAGACGTTTTATACAAGATTTTTCAAAAATAACAAAGTCGCTTACTCGCCTCTTGGAAAAGGAATCAAATTTTGTCTTTGATAGCGAATGCGAGTCTGCATTTAATTTCATAAAACAAAAACTTATCAATTCACCTATTTTAGTGGCGCCTGATTCGACCCTTCCGTTCGAGATTATGTGCGACGCTAGTGATATTGTCGTAGGAGCCATTCTTGGCCAACGTATAAATAAATATTTTCATCCTATTTACAACGCTAGCAAGATACTCACTTCCGCACAAGGAAATTACACGACAATGGAAAAGGAACTTTTAGCCATCGTATTTGCTTTCGATAAGTTTTGCTCGTATATAACGCTATCCAAAGTTATCGTATTTACCGACCATTGCGCCTTAAAATATTTGTTAGCGAAAACGGACGCCAAACCACCTTCGATGGATCCTCCTCTTGCAGGAGTTCGATTTAGAGATCCGGGATAAGAGGGGCGCGGAAAATTTAGCCGCCGATCACCTGTCCCGCTTAGAAAATCCCGCTGCGGAAGCGCTCGTCGAATCTGACATAAATGACAGATTCCCCGACGAACGCCTCCTAGCCATAACTACTAGTTCCTCTTCCCCGCCGTGGTTCGCAGATTTTGCGAACTATTTAGTTGCGAGGGTACTTCCAAAATACTTTTCAAGCCAGCAAAAGAAGAAATTCTTTTCTGACTTGAAATATTTCTTTTGGGAGGACCCTTTTCTTTTTCGTATCTGCGCGGACCAAGCGGTCCGAAGATGTGTCGCTGGTGTGGAGTGCACGCAAATCCTTAGGCACTGCCACGAGGGTCCGGCTGGTGGGCATTATCAAGCTAACCGGACCGCGCGGAAGGCGCTAGAGGCGGGCTTCTTTTGGCCCACTCTATTCAAAGACGCTCACAATTTTGTGTGCACATGCGATAGCTGTCAGCGGTCGTGTAACATCTCTCTTCGCGACGAGATCCCCCAAAACATGTTTTTAGAGTGCGAAGTCTTCGATTTATGGGGCATAGATTTCATTAGCCCCCTACCTCCGTCTTTCAAAAATATGTATATTTTAGTAGCGGTCGACTACGTATCGAGATGGGCGGAAGCGCAAGCTCTCCCCACCAACGATGCGCGAGTCGTCGTTACATTTCTTAAAAAACTATTTTCGCACTTCGGCACTCCGCGCGCTATTGTAAGCGATAGGGGGATGCATTTCTGCAACACCCAGATGGTTAAGACGTTAGCTAGATACGGCGTCACGCACAAACTTGCCACCCCCTACCACCTGCAAACTAGTGGCCAAGTAGAGGTAGTAAATCGAGAGATAAAGCGCATATTAGCGAAAACCGTTTCACTTAATAGGAAAGATTGGTCCATCAAACTCGACGATGCGTTGTGGGCTTATCGTACCGTATACAAAACCGCAATTGGTTGTACGTCGTATCGATTAGTGTACGGTAAAGCGTGTCATCTACCCGTAGAATTAGAACATCGCGCACTTTGGGCTTTAAAACTTTTAAATCTTGACGCTAACTTAGCCGCCCATAATAGAAACTTGCAACTAAACGAGCTCGATGAATGGCGTGCAAACGCTTACGAGAGCAATAAGTTCTGTAAGGAGCGTTCTAAGTTTTATCACGACCGAAAACTCAAGTCCCAAAAAACTTTTTCTCCGGGCGATCTTGTCCTTATTTATAACTCACGACTTAGACTTTTCCCCGGAAAACTTATATCACGTTGGTCCGGCCCCTTTAAAGTTGAAGAGGTTTGGCCTTATGGGACCATACTTGTCTCCCACCCGGATAAAGGCTCGTTTAAAGTGAACGGTCATCGCTTAAAATTATACATAGCAGGCGATCCTGTGGGCGGTAACTTCGAATCCATAACCCTCCTAGATATATAAACCGCCAACATAGTCAAGCTACGCGACTATAAACAAAGCGCTCCTGGGAGGCACCCCATGTTTATCTTTTTCGCTATCTCTTTACCTTTTTCTTTGCTATCTTTCTTCCTAATGCAGGGTTCCTAAACTGCGCCTTCCCCACCTCCTATCAGGGAAGCTTCTACCCCCATCTCTTTCTTTTCTTTGTATATATTATCTTACCTATTTTGTTTCGCATACTTACGTTACAACATTGGGGACAATGTTGGACGTAAGTATGGGGGTGTTTTCTCGCTTTCTTTTTCATATTTCTATTTTTTGCACTGTCTTTCTATTTTCTTCATTGTCTTTCTATTTTCTGCACTTTAAACATAAAAAATATATGAACAAAAAAAACTATAAAAATAACAAAAACTTCAAAAAAATTTGAAAATGAAAACAAAATCCCAAAAACCTATGTTTTTTTGGTTATGTTTTTGTTTTATGTCTTTTTAAACCAAAAATCCCAAAAAAATTGTAAAACACAAAAAACAAAATTCAAAAAAATTATAAAACAAAAACTCCAAAAAGTTATAAAACCAAAATTCCAAAAAAGATTTTCTGTTTTCATTTTGTAATAATCTGTGTAAATAATATTCTCTCTCCCCCTTCCTTTTCTCTCTCATTCTTGTAAATACCGTCTCTTTTTCTCCCACTTTCCGCAAAACCTTAAAAATCTAAAAAAGATAATAAGTTCAAAATAAAAATAATTCAAAAAAAAACTAAACAAAAATTCAAAAAAATGTTTAAGAAAAACTAAACAAAAATTCAAAAAAATTTTGAGTAAACCAAAACCAAAATACAAAAAAAAGAGATAATAAATAAAAAAACACAAAAAAATGATGAAAAAAAACTCAAAAAAACCAAAAAATATTTGGAAACAAATAAATCAAATATACCATCCTTAATTTTCTTGCTATCCGAAAATTTTGCTTTAAGTTTATTTATATGTGAATTTTATTAATTCTTTGTTTGTTATTCGTTTGTTAATTATTGATTGAAAATTTTAAATATTCGGGGTTAAGTTTTAACGAATTCATTATGCTTTGTTAAAAATAGCGAACTCGTTTTAGGCACTACTTCTAATTTTTCATTGATAGGAGCACGTGTATTATGTTAGAAAATAACGATTATAGGATTCAATTATGTTTACTTTTAGCTTTCTGAAAAATTGGAACTTACAATTTATTAAGGTTGCTCTCAAAATTGTTTTTTAATAAAAAATCTAGTTTTCTTTTCTCACCGTCCTTATCATGACCGACTTGGCATGATAAAATTGTTATCCTTAAAAGATCCTATGTCAATGGGAATAAGATTTCGTTCCGTAAACATAGGCACTCAATAGATTAAAAAGATTATATGCTATGGAGTAAGAGGATAAAACTCATTACTCCTACACATATACATTGGGTTAAAATTTATTATGAAGTTAAAAAAAATCGATATTAGGAAAATAAGATTTCGTTTTCCTAATAATCCAAAAAAAACATGGAGGTTCGAGAAAAAATTACCTCGCCTCAAAAATCAAAACCCTCTTCATAAACCAACATCAACCCTCTTACCCAATTTCACGATTCTAGATTAAATTCAAAAATCTTTTTGAGAGCATAATTTGTAAATTGCATTATTTCCAATAAAACTCCAATAGGCTAAAAGTTCATATAATTCCAAACTATTCTTGTTAATCTAACCATTACACTTATTGCTTTCTATTTGATTATATCAAGAAGTCTTTTGGCCAAAACTTTTGCGCTATTTAAATCATCTTCATAATTTTAGGACTTAACTCTTACACCCCATTTATTTATTTAGATCTCTCTTATAATTAATTAAGTGGTAGCTAAACTTAGAGTTTTTTTTATTCCTTATAAGTTCATCTCAAACTTTTGCTCTGGAATAGCAAAAGCTAAGTATGGGGGTATTTGATGAATTGTAAATATACCTATTTTTATGTACATTACTTAAGTCGTTTTAATTAATTTTTGTCATTTCTACTTATTTTTATTCAATAAAATGCTCCTATTTTTGTAAATATTATACTAACTTATTTTATTTTATTTGTCAGGAAAAAAATCAAAATCTTCAAAAAAATGTCATGTCACACCCGTGACATATTGGTCACGCCCGTGACCAGGGCGTGACAGCTCAAAATCCTGAAAAGAAGCCAATTTTGAAGAAAAAAAAGCCTGACACGCCCGTGTTACATGATTCGACACGCCCGTGTCAATCCGACACGGGGCGTGACCAAGTCGTCCCCATCCCGCTCGATGATTTCAACTCGACGTTCGTCGACCCAAGAGGGACACCCCCGTGTCCGATGTGCGACACGCCCGTGTCAGCCCAACACGCCCCGTGCCAGCCAGGTCACCGTTTCGCGCTCAACGTTCGTCGAACCTAAGAGGGACACGCCCGTGTCCGATGTGCGCCACGCCCGTGTCAGCCCGACAAACTGCCGCCGGCGAATCCCGAAGTCAACAATGCCTTTAAGCGCCGAACGACACGCCCACCGTCATGCCCGTGACCTGGGGCGTGACCGCCGCATTTTCAGCCGGAAAGTCAAATCGCCATCAAATCCGTCAGATCGCCGAATTTCGCTATAAAATAGTGCTGACACGCCCCCCGACACGCCCGTGTCGGAGGGCGTGTACTTGGAAATTTTTGCCTATAAAAAGGCAGCTGCTGTATGAGTTCAGGGTTCCAAAAATCCGAACCATTTTGATGTATAAGGGCGGACGTTGGAGCTGCTTTAGTGCTATGTAAGGATTCCCCCCCCCCCCTTTTGAAGTTAGTTTGTTTAAGCTCCTGTAATCAACCTCTTTTGTTAATAAAATAGATGTTTTCTCATCCCTATATGCTCTGAATTTTCTCTAAAGGCCTCCTTTTCATCAATCTTATATACTTTCATTTTCATTTTCATAATGCGTGTGTGTGTGTATGAGCTTAAAATTGCAAAAATTATGTTTTTAAAACGAAAATGTTCTTGTTTTCCTTTCAATTATAGCAAAATTTATAGTCGTTATTATGGCCGTTTTCATTCTCAAACTCTTAAAAATTGGTTAGACTTAGGATTTTCATGCTTCAAAATGCGTTCTTATGAACTTGTGAAACATTAAAAAGGTAGTTTTCATTCCTCTTAACTTAGTTTTTACTTTGTTTTAATTATAAAACCATTGCTTCTTTTTAGCTTACTCCCACTTTTTAACCATTTTATCACGCTATAGGAATGTATAAATTGTTATTTTTATTTTTCATCAACTTTCATTTTAAGTAATTACAAAAAATATTTTCGCTCGAACAATTTTTATTTTCACTTTTTAAGCATTTCTATCAAAATCTAATGGTAAAAATGTAAACGTTTTAATTTTTCGTGCACTTGTCTTTCTCACTTTAATTTGAAAACTTTTTGCTCAAACAATTTTTATTTTGCCTTTTTATGCATTTCTACTGCATTCTAGCGGTAGAAATGCAGTCATTTTAATTTTTTCGATAACTTTTATTTTTGCAATTATTTTACCACGCGTGTGTGCGTGTATGAGATATTTTTCAGCTCCTAAGTTAAATTATGCAAGTGTGTGTGTGTGTGTTTATTTATGTCGAGTGCGTGAGTTGTTACTTTCAAGTAGAGTGCGTGTGTTGTTTTTATTTTTCCGCCTACTCACTTGAGTTAATTGGCTGGATTTTATTCAAGTAGAGTGCGTGTGTAATTTTTATTTTTTTGCCTACTCATTTGAGTTAATTGGCTGGATTTTATTCAAGCAAGTGTTTGTAGCTTTTATTTTTCCGCCTACTCATTTGAGTTAAATGGCCGGTCTGTATTTTCAGTCCTACTCGTTTGAGTAGGACTTGTAATTTTCATTCTTTATTTTTCCGCCTACTAACTTGAGTTAAATGGCGGGATTTGATTTTCCGCCTACTCGCTAGGAGTTAAATGGTCGGACCTTATTTTGATGTAAATATTTAAGAAAGCCCTGTAATCGCATTTATTTTCTCCTACTCGTTTGAGTAGGACTCGCTTTCATTTTAGTCCTACTCATTTGAGTAGGACTTGCAATTTTCAGCTTTAATTTTCGGCCCCCACTCGTTTGAGTGGGACCTGCAAATTTCAATTATGCACTCTTCAGCTTTTATTTCCCGCCCCCACTCATTTGAGTGGGACCTGCAAATGTCAAATATGCAATTTTTTCTTATGTGTAGCTTAGTTTTATTTCTTCCTTTTGTTATATGTTTGAATGAGTGCGGGTGTGTTTAGTTGTAAAAACTTTTCTAATATTAGATATTTTACTTTTCTTCTTATTTTCTTTATAACCTTTCAGCGAATAGTTTAGAGCGCTCGCACAACCAAACATATAAGCTATCCCCATTCCGATGAGTGGCTAATTGCTTTTAGCCCTCAGTATTGAAGAGCTTTGGGATCTAAAATGTTTTAAATAACCAAATGTCTAATTTTTCGATTTAATTAAAAAACTTAAGGTCTACCCCGGGTTAACGACGCGTAGACCCACATATCGATGTGTGGGCTCTATTTCTATAACCCATACGCTAGCTAGCCGAGAGGCCGTGCATATGCACCGATCACCCTGGGTAGATAGAGTTACGCACTAACCCTCGAGAGAGGAGGCGCGCTAACTCTACTGGATTGGGTTCCCCACCCAATAGCGGGGTTCTTAGCGTACTGCGGGCATTAAGGGGAATTCTTCGTCGGACGAGAGGCCGGTCGAATAGCCTTAATGTCTAGGTGAGCGATATTCCTAGAGATAGGTGAGCTCATTATTTTGAACCTCCACGGCCAAGTTTCCGCATTAATTAAATTGAAACTTTAGATATCTAGTTATTCAAATCTATTTTTAATCCTAACGCAATTCGATACCGGGAGTTATCTCTTCATCGACTATTTTCTTAAAATCTATTTTCGTTCCTATTTTACTTAAAACCCTCAACTTCTATTTCGGTAAAATAATAGTGTTTTCGGAGGAGTAGGGGTAATCAACCCGTTCCCGGGAATAATACGACCTCGGTATTCTCCCGAATATCGAGTACTACTTGCGATAGGTGCACTTGCCTCATCTAGCAAGCCCGCGGCGATCGACTCACCGAACCAACCACAGTAAGAGTCTGTTCGAGGGCCAATCAGGCCATAAGGCCATTTTTTTTACTCTTGTAGTAGTGGATAACTTCTAATCTTGCCTATGTTTCCGCTTTGTTGTGCAAAGTGTTTTGAGTGTGGGTAGCTATATCAACTTATAATACTAAAGCTGTGGCGTCCGTATGTTCTGGGGCCCCGGCCGGACCCATATTATACGGTCATTACAGGGGAGGTGTTACAGAGAAACCCTCCACGAACCTCCTGTAGTAGCCTGCCAACCCTAGGAAGCTTCTAATCTCCTTGGGAGTGCTCGGCCTGCTCCAATCCATCACTATAGAAATATTTTCCGGGTCGACCGAGATCCCATCCTTATTTGCCACGTGGCCCAGAAATGAGACCTGAGGTAACCAAAATTCTCACTTGCTCAGCTTGGCGAATAACTTGTGGTTCCTCAACTCCGTTAGAACCAAGCGCAGATGCTGCTCATGCTCCTCAGCACTGCGAGAGTAGATCAACACATCATCAATGAATACCACAACGAACTTGTCTAGGAAGTCCTTGAACGCCCGGTTCATCATGTCCATGAATGCTGATGGCGCGTTGGTCAAACCAAACGACATAACTAGGAATTCGAAATGCCCATGCCTCGACCTGAAAGCAGTTCGTGGAATGTCCGACTCATGGATCCTGAGCTGATGATATCCAGAACGAAGATCGATCTTGGAGAACACCGTGCTACCACGCAATTGATTAAATAAGTCATCGATCCTCGGCAGAGGGTACCTGTTTTAATGGTGACTTTGTTCAACTCCCTATAATCAATGCACAGCCTCATCGACCCATCTTTCTTCTTCACAAATAGAATAGGAGCACCCCAAGGCGACGAACCCGTCCTGATAAAACCTTTAGCCAACAACTCGTCCAACTGGACTCGCAACTCCTCCAACTCACGAGGGGCCATCTGATACGGTGCCTTAGCAATAGGATGCGTACCCGGTTCCAAATCAATCACAAACTCAACATCCCGCTCTGGGGGAAGACCAGGAAGGTCATCAGGAAAACATCAGAGAAACCACGAACCACATGAATCTACTCCAAGCGCGGCAAACTGACAGCAGTCCCAACCACCGAGACTAAATAAGCAAAACAATCAGAATGAAATAGCTTCTGAGAACATATCGCAGAAATGATAGGAGAATCCTGGCACGGATCAGCATACACACTTCCAGGCTGACCGTTGTCCTTGATGAAGTCCAAGCGCTTCCCTTTTCACTGAATAACTGTATCATACTTAGACAACCAGTCCATGCCCAGAATAACATCGAAGTCCTCTAGATCAATCATCTTTAAGTCTGCCTTCGCAAGAAAGTCCCCCAACAAAATAGGGCAATCCAGAATACCCAAATCTGACAACACAGATTCACCAGAAGGGAACTTGACACGGAAGGTATCATGAACTTGATCTAGAATCAACCGATAACGCTCCACAAAAGCTCTAGCCACAAACGAGTGGGTAGCGCCGGAGTCGAACAGAACACACGCCCAGCGTTTCTTCACCTTAAATTTCCCTATATGAGTACATAAGCAACTAAGGAACTACCACAACAAAACTGTAACCATTCTAGTAAATAAAACGTTTAGGCTAGGAAAATAACTATCCTGAGATGACCTGAGTCGAAGCTTGAGCCTCCTCGGAAGAGATCACGTTCAGCTTTCCTTTGCCCTTGTCCACACGCTGAGGCGGAGGTATAGCCTGAAGTGGAACTGCATGAAGAATAGGTTGGACCTGAGGACACCTTGTCTTGATATGGCCCTTCTAGCCACACTGATAGCAGACTTTATCCTTGGACCAGCACTTGGCAGCATCATGCCCGGGTCGCTTGCAAATAGAACAGGAACCATCCTTCCTAGGAGCACCTTGAATAGCATGAACTTGCTCCTTCTTCTGAGCTCCCGCATTCTTGAAACACCTCTCAACATGGTGGCCTGACCGGCCACAGAAGCTACACACTACCTTGCTCTTCTTTCCCAAAGCAGCATCGAGTACCTGGGGGTTCTTCTCTTCAGCAGACTTCCTCTTGTCCTTCCTCATTTGCTGTCATCGGTTCTTTACAGTCTCAATTGCCTCCACTTTCAGAGCAGCCTCCACTACCCCTGCATAAGTCTCTGATCTATAAGCATTGGCCAACTGCTGAACCTCGCTCCTCAAGCCACCAAGGAACCGCTTCCCTCGATCTACTTCAACACTCACCAATCCAGGGGCAAACCGGATCAACTTGCTGAACTCTATCTCGTACTCACTGACCGTGAGTTTCCTCTGCTTTAGGTGAATAAAGTCGTTTATTAGTCGGTCACGCTCGACCGAAGGCAAGAACTTTCTCAATAGCATCGCCTTGAACAATCCCCAAGAGCAACCAGCCACCAAGCTCTCCTTTTCCCTACGCCATCAGCTCTTAGCCAAACCTTTTAGCTGATAGGCGGCTATCATCACTCTCTGATCATCTACAATACCGGAGTACGAGAACTCTCCTCCATGGAGATCAGCCAATCATCTATGACCATGAAATCTGCCTTCCATCATATGTAGGAGGGCTAAGTCTCTGAAACTAAGAAATAAAGGCCATCTCGGCTGGCACCACCACTAGAGGTCTTAGGGGAGCAGGAGGGGGAGGGGATGCTGACCCCCCTGTAGGGTCTTGCACTCCCTGAGTTTGTCCTGCCACAACTGCCACCAGAGACTGGATCTGGGCCTGCATCTCCACCAACTGCCTGGTCAAGGAATCGTTGCTCTGTCGTAGGCTCTCGATCACCGCATCACTCTGCGCTCCTGAAGACTCACCCTCAAATAGGGGAGTCGACCTAGTCGAAGGACGTCTCGCCATCCTAAAACCAATAAAAAAAACTGAGGTCAAAACCTAGTTCATTAGTTGGAACAAACTACCAGTACAGACAATACATACATAAATATAAACTTTTAACTTCTATACTTGCTCTGGGATTTTATTTGTTTAACAAAAGTGATGTTATTCCTAACCTAGGATGGTTAACCACCATCAACTAACTCTTGTGCCTAGATCGGGAATGCATGAATTTATATATATATATTTTTAAACCATGTGTGTACATATGTCATCCTGCAAATCTTTAGCTTGGCACGTTGTGCTTATGCAATGTTATGTTTTGCGTGATGGTGCTATGCATTCTAAAAAGGCCCTAATGCATGTCATGAGCTGCGTACGCATGAAAATGTTATGCATCTCATACTACATAACATTCTCATGCAAAGAAAAAGAAACGTGCTAGTCACATTCATGTGGTGAGGTTATGCATCTCATACTACATAACCCTCACATGTTGCCCCTATGGTGGATCCATATACAGATACATATTATGCATCTCATACTACATAATATGCCCCATATACTTCATGTTATGCTATGAGTGTCGTGTTCGTGCTTCAGCCAAGACGTGCAGATGACATATCGGTGTGTGTATGATATGATGCTAAACATTTAATACCTATAAAGAAAAGGTTGCCCGACAAATTGTCAAGCAACCTGCCTCTGAAACCAACTGTCACAACCCGCATTTTCTCCGAATTTGAGAAGTATCAGAGTATGAGAAAATACGCGTCGTGATTCCACGTCGAGCAGGGGATAACTGTCGACGCTCAGGCGAACACCAACTAACTAGACTATGAAAATTCGTAAGTTTCATGATTAGAAAAATCAGTTATATTTTAGAGGCCGTATCCCTCAGCTCGGTGGATCACCTAGTCCACAGTTTAAAAACTATACTTATACGTGGCGGAAAATACTTTATTTATATTTGACACACTATGAGAGTGCATAAGTGTCCCCGAGGTCCACTTATACTATGCAAAACTCTAGATTTATTTTATATTATAAGTAGGAAAATGATCTTTTTACGTTACTTGGAAAGTAGTGTATGAGCTTTATAAACATGTTGATCATGAGATTTACTTATTATAGTGTTTTTTTGGTTTAAAAATAACTAGCAACCTAGCATAAAACTTTCCAAGAGCAAGTAGACTATCTCTAGAAAGGTAGCAGTAAAAGAAACATATCTAGTATCATAAGGTAAAACAACCAGAGGGCGCCAACAAACTGACACGAACCCACTAACAAGCATGTATGTGTGTAAGATAACAGAAACACTACCTCACAACAGCAAGAGAATGGTCCCTACAACTCAAGGGATCACCAGTAACACCACAGCAAATCTAGTCGCCTACCCGGCTACTAATCCGAACCTGAGGCATTCAGAAAAGAAAAGAACACCTCAGCAAGTAAAACAAGGAAATCAAAATTAGAGCGTTAAATCAAAATGGGACAAAAGAGAGTAAGTAAACATGACAGTAAAAACAAACACTGTCCCAAGTAAGCCAAAGTACACCAAGTGCCGGGTAACTACAACAAGCCCTGCCCAAATCCTGTAGAGGATACAAGGAAAAAGACAAGAAAACATGGCACAATATGTTGCATTCTACAAGGAAGACACACCTAACAATCCTAATTTGTGAGTTAATGGCAGTAGTAAACAACATGGACTTGAGTTGGTGACCAAAAATAGTCCCCCAAACAAAATAGTTCCAACTAAAAATAAAATTTCACTGTGCCAGCACAAAACCACCACAAACCCAGCCCGTACCTGGGATTAAAAGGGTGGCGGCCACAGCATTTCCCAGCCCGTACCTGGGACTAAAGAGTTGCGGCCACGGCTCGCACACAAAACATCCCGCTCCTTTAGAGCGTCAAACTACCACTACCTGCCATAACCCACGATTCGGCCCTCAAAACAAAGGAAGAACGAAAAGCCGACAAGACATCCCCCCTAGGAGGTATTCACTCAGGAAGAAGAAAAAAACTGAGAAGGAATAAATCCCAGCCTACAGGAATTGTCGAACGCAGCTCGACGATTTTCGTCGAGCGCGGGAAAATCGTCGAATGCAGGAAAATGGTCGAACGCAGCTCGACGACTTTCGTCGAACACAGGACACGCGAAATCGTCGAACTCCGTTCGATGATTTTCCTTTTGTCGAACACAGGCCACGGGAACAAATCGTCGAACTCCATTCGACGATGTTCCTTTAGTCGAACACAGGTCACGGGTAAAATCGTCGAACGCCGTTCGACGATTTTCCTTAAGTCGAAAATAGGTCACTGGAAATATCGTCGAACGCCGTTCGACAATTTTCCTTTAGTCAAACACAGTCCACGGGAAAATCATCGAACGCCGTTCGACGATTTTCGTCGGACCCAGAACTCAGGCAATTCGTCGAGCTCAGCTCGACGATAATCGCCGAACTCAGATCGACGATCTTCGTCGAACTGGCAGCGTTAAGTGCAGAGAAACGCTAACTTAATTCCTATGCTCCACCTATCATACCAGACCACTTCTACTAGCCTAGAATCACTCTAATACTCAAGACTATGGAAGGAAAAGAAATTTATGCTCCTACTACCCAAACTGTCAAGCCAAATTTACTCAAAAACTGAGCCTACCCATGAAGAACTCAGTATTAAAACACTACAGCATCTGACAGTAGGCCTAAAATTTCAGTAATTGAGAGATCCGACAAGGTTAAGCAGCATTCCTAGGTTCTAAGAGCAGAAAATTTAAACAAAAATCTCAACCTGAAATTAAATCAGATATCTGGACAGGAAGAAAATTTCAGTAGGCTTAACGATTGCTTGACATGATGAAGGAACAACTAATCATTTGCAAGATCTGGAATTAAAACTTGACAACATGGAACCAAAAATGAAGAAGTTTGAACTTGGCAGGGGAGAAGAGCACCACTTGCCTCAATTTCCAGCGATTTATCTTGCACAGCCCTTCCTCTCTCTCTCGGCTCCAGCTGCAACAACACCTAAACAGGACTCTAAAGCTTTAATTGCGGAAAAGGATCAAACCAAAAAATTTTGAGACCCCTAGAAACACCATGAAAATTGAATCTCTTACCGTAAGAATGAAGGTCTAAGCAAGAGCACTCCAAATCCGCTTTCAGAATCAAATTCCGTCCACGAACGCTCCTAGAATCGGCGTCTGAAGGGTAGCAGGGTTGGTGGTTTTTCCTTCCTCTCGAACAGGCGACAGTTACACACTCACGGAAGGAGACGATGAAAAGTCTCGATTTTTTTGCCTTGAGGCTATATATATATGCATGGACACGTCTTATCAGCCCTAACTGCCACCTAAAAGCCCCTGGATTCATTTAAAGTTTTAATAATTAAGCATTTACATCCATTATTATTAACACATCAAAACGACGCAAAAACCGAATCACCTCAAAATCCGACGAAATTCACACCGTAGCTAATTACCCACACTACGAACGCAACGGCGAAGTCGAAATCAACTTTCAAAGAACAAAACTCGGGTTATCACTGCCCGAAGCCAAAACACAAGCATCCCCAGAGAGGCCTCACCGGTCACCAAAACATACCCGGCTTGCTAGGGAATCTTGCAAAAAAGGCTACTAACAACCACACAAGGAACCTAGAGAGCTAAGACCACACTCTAACAAATGGCACATGCCGGAAACGCGTCAATGTAATACCAAACGAGAATTAAATAATCGCAGAAAAATCGGGGGCATTACATCTCCCCTCTATCTAGACTTAGAAAGAGAACCACTCAAGTGAAATGAGGGTTTCAAAAACACAATCTAGGGTATATCCCAGTAGGAACAACCCCCAGCCGTCGGATCCCAAAATAAGGAAATGAACGGCCATGATCCGGAGCTGAAATGTAAAACCTAGGCCGAACACGGCCTGCGACACGCTCGTGTCCAGTGCCGTGTCCCCTATTCGCCGTCGAAATCGACGCATTTTGAAAAACACACGGGCACCCGACACGCCCTTGTTCGACCTGACACGCGCATGTCAGCCAGTACACTCCCGTGTTCCCGGGCGTGTTCCTCCGTCAACACAGGACCAACACCAACCCGAGACTCACACGGGTCTTGGACACGCCCGTGTCCAATTTGACAAGCCTGTGTCGTACCCGAACACGCCTGGGCTCCAGGCCGTGTTCACAGTCTCTGTTGGGTCCGGCGTTCCTTCACTTGACCCGTGGCGCTTTGCTACTTATTTAAGAAATTAAGTAGCACCCTCTCCAACAGTCCGGGCTTTTGGTGCAGTTGGGTATGCGCTTGATCCTTCAATTGGTATCAGAGCGAGGTTGGTTAAACATACCATACCTGATTGGTTGTACAGGCTAACACCTGAACCCAAAGATCCCAAACTAGATCCTTTTTTCTTTGATATTTTATTATTAGATTTTGTTTTCACAAATCATGGCCCAAAATAAAGATTATGCTAGCACCAGACCTGCAGTGTGCAATCTATCCAAGTTTGCACTTTGGAAAGCAAGGATTAGACTTTACATGAATTCTATTGACGAAGATATCTTTAATTCTGTTTTGAAAGTGTGTCCAAGACCCCTAGAGAACACAAGCACAAATGTTGTTCCACCTCCATCAGGAACAGATGCTGATATCTGTTGAAGTATTAGACCGGGCGGCTTAGCGGTCTGATCCAGCGGTTTGTTGACCAGGCGGCTTAGCGGTCTGATCCAGCGGTTTGTTGACCGAGCGGTCTGGCGATCTCACTCTGAAGCCTGGAGACCGGGCGGTCTAGCGGTCTACCATTGCAGCCTGTTCTATCCTGCTGGAGTTGCCGGGCGGTTAAGCCATCTGTCTAACCGCGCGGCCTGTGCGGTCACCTTTATTCTAGCCGCTCTGTATTGTAAATGTTTAGTCCCACATTGTTTGTATACTCTCTTTCTTATCTCCTCCATTCTATATAAGGGAGGCCATACCTTTGTAAATGATATCTTTTTTGGATAATAAAATTTCAATTATTCAAAAGCTTATCCGCTTGTTCTCTCTTTTTCGCTACTTTCTAACATGGTATCAAAGCACACGGTCATTTCCTCCTGATTCTGTGCGCTCTCTGTTATTAACGGCTTGTTTTCCGCTTTGTGCGACCTGTTTCGCGACTTGCCTTCTCTTCTGTCCGCTGCCCTGTTCACGCGGCTTGTTTCTGTCCGCTGCCCTGTTCGCGCGGCTTGCTTCTTATTGGTTCTCTTCTCCTACTGCTATTCATCGCAGCGACCTGTTTCCTTGTCGCCGCACTCCTTGTTCTTTCTTGTCTCTCAGACTTCCTAGTCATTGCGGCCTTGTCTCTACCCGCTGCGGACTTCTTCTCCCTGTCCGCTTCTGCTTTCCCCTTTTCCGCTTGTCTCTATACTCGCGGTTTGCTGCTGTGATCTGCCTGACCGTGCGGGTTGTTCCTATCTCACCTGCATCTTGGTCGCGGTCACCTGCTCTTCTCCTCTCTTCTGTTCGCTCGGCCTTTGACTTCTTTCTAGCCGCTACTGTTCGCACGGCTTCTTCTATTTTCTAACCGCTTCTGTTCGCACGGCTTCTTCTGCTTGCCGGGTTCTATGACTACCTCCGGTCTCACCACTACTCCTGCAGCTCCTTCTCCTCCTCCTCCTTCGGGCAACCTTGGCACCCTTTTCAAGCTTGTTGGCTCCAACTATCCCGATTGGAGCGTTTCTTTCACCTTTCTCCTTCGTTCTCAATGCAAGCGTCATCACCTCACCGATGACCCTCCTCCTCGCATCTCTCCTGAGTTTGATGACTGGGATACGAGTGATGCTCTTGTCCGTACCTGGCTGGCCAACAACCTTTCTGATGAGTGCCTTCCCGTCATTCGCCATGATGAGACGGTCAAGGCCGCCTGGCTTCACCTCGCTGCTCTCTATTCTAAGGGGGGCCAGACGTCCCTCATTTATACTCTCTATGCGGACCTCTTCGCCCGCCCTTCCATGTCACCGGCTGCGGCTTATCAGCAGGTTCAGGCTCTTGGTGCTGAAATCCTCCAAAATTGCCCCTTCTCTGCGGACTTGGCCGACCAGCACAAACACTTCCAGGAACTCCTAGTTGTTTGTTATCTTCTTCGTCTTCCCGACTCTTATGATATGATCCGCCAGCAGATCTTGGGTGAGGCGGAATCTCCTACTTTGGATGCCACTGCGGCTCGCATTGCCGATGTTACTTCGCTTCTCCAGCGGCCTCTGTTGGCCTCCCCCCCCCTTCCCAGGACTCCTTTGCTCACCAAGCTTAGAGGGGGGGCCCTAGTAGTCGCGGCTCCTCTGGCGGACGAGGTTCATCTCGGTTCCTCTGCTCTCATTGTGGTCTTACTGGCCATACTATTGACCGCTGCTGGCAGAAACATCCTCATCTTCGCCCTTCCGGTGATGCTCCGTCTTCGGCCTCCGCCTCTTCTCGGCCGTCTGCCTCTGTGGCCACGACGTTAGGTAGTGCCCACGTCGTTACCCAAGGTAAATGGTTGATTGACTCCGGTGCCACAAATCATATGACAGGCAACCCTCATTGCTTCTCCCGTCTTGAGACACATGACCGCTTACCCCCGGTTCGTGTGGCGGATGGTTCCCCGTCCCCGGTTCATAGGACGGGCATGGTTCAACTCACCCCATCGCTTTGCTTGGAGGATACCCTCTATGTCCCGAAGTTCCCGTGCAATTTGTTATCAGTTACTACTTTATGCCGACAACTTCAGTGCTCCGTCTTATTCACTCCCACTACTTGTTCTTTTCAGGACCCGAGGACCCAGCGGACGATTGCTACTGGGACTGAGAGCGGCGGCCTCTACTTCCTCGACGATGTTTCCGCTCTCTCTGCCTACTCCTCCTCCACCGATCTCCTTCAGTGGCATCTTCGTCTTGGACATCCTCCTCCTCGGCTTATTCACCAGCTTCTGCCCCACTTACCTCCTACCAGTTCTCCGCTCAACTGTGATGCGTGTCAGCTTGGCAAACATCATCGCTCCTCCTTCCCACCGAAGCAAGGTCGTGTATCCTCTCGCATATTTGATCTTATTCATTCTGATGTATGGGGTCCTGCTCCTACCCTTACAGTTGGTCGGGGCAGTTCCTATTTTGTCACTTTTATCGATGATTTTTCTCGATGTACCTGTGTGTATCTGTTAAAAGATCGCTCTGAACTATTTTCTGTTTGGCAATCATTTTACTTTATGATTAAGACTCAATTTGCTACTTCTATTAAAGTCTTACGTTCTGATAATGCTAAAGAATATCTAACTCATGAGTTCTCCGCATTCTTTCACCAACATGGCCTCCTTCATCAAACGACTTGTGTTTACACCTCCCAGCAGAATGGGGTGGCGGAGCGTAAAAACCGTCACCTGCTTGATGTTGCGCGTACTCTCATGACGCAGATGCACGTCCCTCGCTCCTACTGGGGCTACGCTGTGCTCCTCGCCTGCTATCTCATCAATCGCCTTCCCTCCGCGGTTCTCCACGGCCAGACTCCCTTCTCCCTTCTCTACCCCCACCAGGAACCTTTTCCTCTTCCTCTCCGTGTCTTTGGCTGTACGGCCTTTGTTCACGCTCCCTCCGCTACCCGCGACAAGCTTTCCCCCCGTTCCACCAAGTGTGTCTTCTTGGGGTACTCTACCACTCAAAAAGGCTATTGCTGCTTTGACCCCCTTCTCCGCAAGCAGTTTGTCTCCGCGGATGTGACTTTTTTCGAAAATGCTTCCTATTTCTCTCCTCCCTCTTCTCTTCCTTCTGATATCTCCATTCCTTCCACACCTCTCCACGTTTTCCCACCTTCGTCTCCTCCTCCACCCACTCCTTCCCAGTCCGTCTCCCCACCCACCCCTCCACCCTCCTCTCCGCTGCCGTCTCTCTCTAGTCCCGGGCCAGCCTTCTCCGCCACGGACGCTCCGGTCGCTGACGCTCCCGTCGCCAACGCTCCCGTTGACCTGGATGTTCCCATTGCCCTTCACAAAGGGGTGCGGGCGTGTACTCAACACCCGCTCACGGCTGTTGTTTCCTATGATCAGCTTTCTCCTTCTCGCAGGTGTTTTGCCTTGGCTATCGCTGCTACTTCTACTCCCCGTACCTACCAGGATGCTCTTGCTCTCCCTCATTGGAAGTCTGCCATGGATGAGGAGATGGCTACTCTAACTGAAAGGGGTACCTGGACCCTTGTTCCTCCTCCCGTGGGCACTGATGTGGTTGGCTGTCGCTGGGTCTTCGTTGTGAAGTTTCGCCCCGACGGCACTGTGGATCGCTACAAAGCCCGGCTGGTGGCCAAGGGCTTCACTCAGACTTACGGCGTTGATTACTTTGATACCTTCTCTCTGGTTGCTCGCCTCAGCACCATCCGGGTTCTCTTTTCTGTCGCTATTAATCGGGCTTGGGCCATTTCCCAGCTTGATGTGAAGAATGCCTTTCTCTATGGCGATCTTCAGGAGGACGTCTATATGGAGCAACCTCCTGGGTATGTTGCTCAGGGGGAGACACGTGTATGTCATTTGAAGAAGGCCATTTATGGCCTAAAGCAGAGCCCTCGGGCATGGTTTGACAAATTCAGTGGTATTGTGGCTACCATCGGCTTTCAAAGGAGTTCGGCCGATCACTCCTTATTCATTCGCAAAACGGCCTCGGGACTGGTGGTTTTGGCCGTATATGTGGATGATATTCTCCTTACTGGCGATGACCGAGATGGGGTGGACTTGACGAAGAAGCACCTCCGTCAGCACTTGGTCACGAAGGATATGGGCTCCCCAAAATACTTTTTGGGGATAGAAATCTCTCGGAAACTTGACTCCTTGGTTCTCTCTTAACGGAAGTATGCCCTTGATCTTCTACGAGAGGCAGGATTGACAGGAGCCAAACCAGCTCGTTTTCCCATGGCTGTTGGAGAAGAGAAAACGTGGATGGATGACTCGCCTCTTCTATCTGATGTCACCAGGTACAGACGTTTGGTAGACAAACTCATCTATCTCACGGTGACTATACCCGACATCGCCTATGTTGTAGGCAAGGTCAGTCAGTTTATACAAGCTCCCCGGGAGTGCCATCTTCAGTCCGCCCTGAAGATTTTGGAGTATATCAAAGCAGCACCGGGCAGAGGGTTACTCTTTCAGAAGAATGGTCATCTGAGGGTTGAGGCCTACTCAGATTCATGTTACGCGGATGACAAAGGCGATCGTAAATCCACATCAGGTTTTTGTACCTTTGTTGGAGGTAATCTCGTGAGTTGGAAGAGCAAGAAACAGTCTGTTGTCTCCAGATACAGTGCCGAAGCCAAATACCGGAGTATGGCGTCAACTACGTGTGAGTTAAAGTGGTTGTGGGCTCTCATGCTTGACCTGGGCGAGGTATATGACTATCCTCTCCCTATGTTCTGTGACAACAAGGCCGCTATACACATATCCAGAAATCCGGTCTTCCATGAGAGAACAAAGCATATAGAGGTTGACTGTCACTTCATTCGGGAAGAGATTTTGAAGAAACAGATTTGTACTCCTTTTGTCACCTCTGACAAGGAATTGGCAGATATCTTCACCAAGCTGGTTTCTACTTCCTTCTTCCGCATTTGTGACAAGCTGGGCATGATAGATATCTATGCTCAAGCTTGAGGGGGAGTGTTGACGTATTAGACCGGGCGGCTTAGCGGTCTGATCCAGCGGTTTGTTAACCAGGCGGCTTAGCGGTCTGATCCAGCGGTTTGTTGACCGAGCGGTCTGGCGATCTCACTCTGAAGCCTGGAGACCGGGCGGTCTAGCGGTCTACCATTGCGGCCTGTTCTATCCTGCTGGAGTTGCCGAGCGGTTAAGCCATCTGTCTAACCGCGCGGCCTGTGCGGTCACCTTTATTCTAGCCGCTCTGTATTGTAAATGTTTAGTCCCACATTGTTTGTATACTCTCTTTCTTATCTCCTCCATTCTATATAAGGGAGGCCATACCTTTGTAAATGATATCTTTTTTGGATAATAAAATTTCAATTATTCAAAAGCTTATCCGCTTGTTCTCTCTTTTTCGCTACTTTCTAACAATATCAAGAGATGGAAAGTAGCTGATGCTAAGGCTATGAACATCCTCGCCCAGACAATGTCTGATGACATATTTCAAAAGGTAGCTGAATGTAATTCAGCCAAGGAAATTTGGGACTAACTCTCAAAAATAGTCTCAGGCTCAGCTGATGAGAGAAAGGATAAGAAGATCCCATCTCATCTCTCAATATGAGAATTTCAAAAAGGGAGAAACTGAGTCAGTGGGAGATATGTACAACAGACTAAGTCTAATTGTTAGTGAACTCAGGACATTGGACAAAGAGATCTCTCTAACTGAACTTAATGACAAGATCCTAATGTGCTTCCCCAGCACTTGGGATTCAAGAATCTGGCCAATTAAGGATGCCAGAAGTCTGAATGAGATCACTACTGAAGCTCTATTGGGTAAGCTCAAATCTTATGAGCAACTCATCAAAAATAGAGAGGAAGAACAGAAGGCTGCCTCACCAGCCACAAGAAAAGAGAAGACTGATGAACTGTAAATATACGTATTTTTTGTGCACATTAATTTAGTCATTTTCATTTATTTTCGTCGTTTTTACTTATTTTTGTTCAATAAAATGCTCATATTCTTGTAAATTTTCTTCTAACTTGTTTTATTTTATTTTGCAAAAAAATTTCAAAATCTGCCAAAATTGGGCAGTACATGCCCGTGACACTTTGGTCACGCCCGTGACCGGGCCGTGACATTGCATTTCCCGTGAAATTGCAAAATTCTGAAGTACA
Source organism: Platanthera guangdongensis (assembly GCA_039583875.1). Lineage (NCBI taxonomy): Eukaryota > Viridiplantae > Streptophyta > Magnoliopsida > Asparagales > Orchidaceae > Platanthera > Platanthera guangdongensis. The sequence continues at coordinate 91,887,698 of CM077166.1, forward strand.
AGCTTGACACGCCTGGCGACACGCCCGTGTCACCCGACACGGGGCGTGACCCAAGCCCGTGTTCACTCCACTCGACGAATTCATCTCGACGATCGTCGAGTGTCGACACCAATAGTCACGCCCAGCGTCACGCCCGTGACCTGGGGCGTGACTCAATTTCCGCTCGACGATCTCGACTCGACACTTTCCGCTTGACATTCATCGAGTGTCGACACCAACTGACATGCCCAGCGTCACGCCCGTGACCTGGGGCGTGACCTTTCCAGCTAGCCCGACAAGATGCTGCCGAAGACTTTCGGCGCAACCCGCGCCCGATTCTACCTCCCCGACACGCCCAGATTCACGCCCGTGACCTGGGGCGTGACTGCCGCGAACTCAGCCCGAAGTCAACTTTCCTGTCCAATCGCCGACCGCCTTTATGAATAGTACTGTCATGCCCCCCCTACACGCCCGTGACCTAGGGCGTGTACTTAGAATGTTTTGCCTATAAATTGCCCAATTCTGTAAGGTCCAAGGGTTCAGATTTTTGGGCCATTTTAGTGTCTTTTTGTGGGCTTAATCCGTGGATACTAGTGCTATGTAAGGAGATTTCTCCCTTCTTTATTTCATGTTTTATTTTGCTTTATCTTTTAGCTTTGTAATAGCTTGAAAATTTTAATAAAAATGTTAGATTTTCTCTCTCTATATAGCATGAAAATTCATTTGGATGGCTTACTTCTCCCCCTTTTTATCCTTTGTTTTATCTTTGTTCTTCATTTAGTTCTTCATTTATGAAATGTGTGTGTGTGTGTATGAGTGTTATTTATTTACTTTACATGCCTTTAATTTTTCTCAAGTTAGGTTTTGTTAAAAATTCATGAAATGATGAATTAGGTTTTTCCTTTTTTTTTCATGTCTTCTTTTAATTTCTTCAACATCTTCACTCTTATGAATGTGTAAAAGAGTTACTAAAGTTTCTTTTAATTTTTTTTACTTAGCTTTATTTTAGGATGAAAATCTTTTTTTTTCTCTTTCTTTTTTATTTCAACTTTTTTAGCACTTTTATGAAATCCTAGGAATGAAAATGTTGAAATTTTAATTTTCCAAAAACTTTGGTTTTTAATTTGTTTTGAAAAACTTTTGTCTTCTAAAAATTATAATTTCTTCTTTTTATTTGTTTTTGGCAAAACCTATGCTTGAAAAAGTAAAAGTTTAAATTTTTAGGTAACTTTCATTTTGCTTTCAATTAGTGTGTGTGAGTGTATGAGAATAAACTTTCTTTTGTTCTTCTTAAATTTTCATGTTGTGTGTGTGAGTGTATGAGTATAATTTTTAATGCTTTGTTCAAATTATGTAGAGTGTGTGAGTGTAGGTGTATAACTTTTATGCTTTGATTCAAATTTTGTAGAGTGTGTGAGTGTAGGTGTTAGTTTTATTGCTTACTTGAAATTCTTATGGAGTGTATGTGTCTGTGTGTATTTATTTCCGCCTACTCGTTAAGAGTTAAATGGCGCATCGTTTTCATTTTCAGTCCTACTCGTTTGAGTAGGACTTCTTATTTTCTTTCTTTATTTTTCCGCCAACTCACTTGAGTCAAATGGCCGGACTTTATTTCCCGCCTACTCGTTTGAGTAGGATTTGTAATTTTTCTTTCTTTATTTTTCCGCCTACTCACTTGAGTTAAATGGACGGACCTTTAAGCCCTGTAATCGCATTTATTTTCTCCAACTCATTTGAGTAGGACTCGCTTTCATTTCAGTCCTACTCGTTTGAGTAGGACTTGCAATTTTCAGCTTTTATTTACCGCCCCCACTCGTTTGAGTGGGACTCGCAAATTTGAAATATCCATATTTCTTTTATGTGTAACTTAGTTTCTATTTAATTTATAATTTGGAGTGTGCGTGAGTTCTCGTTTTAGTTAACTTTTTAGCTTTCTAAATGATTGTTTTGTTTTTATGTCCCCTTCTTATAATCGTTTAGTGTAACTTGCGCCTCACTAAATTATAAGCCGTCCCCATACCGATGTGTGGATAATCGCTATTAGCCTCGGCATCAAAGAGCATTGGGACATTTAAAATGATTTCTAATAATTGAAGCTCTTTATTTTCATTTTAATTTAAGCACTTAAGGTTTACCCCGGGTTTACGACGCGTAGGACCACATATCGATGTGTGGGCCCTATTTCCGTAGTCCATATGCTAGCTAGCCGAGAGGCCGTGCATATGGACCGATCACCCCTGGGTAAATAGAGTTGTGTGCATACCCTCGAAAGAGGACAAGCGTAATTCTACCGGATTGGGTTCCCCACCCAATAGCGGGGTTCTTAGCGTAAAGCGGGCGTTAAGAGGAATCCTTCGTCGGACTAACGTTCGGTCGAATAGTCTTAACGTTTAGGTGAGCGATATCCCTATATCTAGGTGAGCTCACATTTGTGGAACCTCCACGGCCAAGTTGCCTTATTATTAATTTGAAAACTGACTCCTATAATTATTAAAAATTATTTTAGTCTTATCCGATTCGATGCCGAGCGTTAACCCTTCATCGAATATTTTCTAAATTGTTTTTTTTTTCGCTCCTTTGCTTTTCCATCTTTTATTAAGTAAAAAAATCGACCTTACTTTCAGTAAAATAATAGTCCTCCCGGAGGAGTAAGAATAGTCAACGTGACCCCGAGAACAATACGACCTCGGTATTCCCCCGAATATCGAGTACTACTTGCGATAGGTGCACTTGCCTACCCGAGCGAGCCCGCGACGATCGACTCATCGAACCAACCACAGTAAGAGTCTGTTCGCGGGATCATCAAGTTTTTGGCGCCGTTGCCGGGGAGTCTCTTTTCGAGTTGCTATTTCGAATTCCGGAGTCTATTACTTTTACTTATTTTCTATAAAAAAAAACTAATAACTTTATTTTAAAAAAAAAACAAAAAAAGAGTTTATTTTGTTTTATTTTTGTTTGGGTGTATGACCTGTGGACAACCCTCAGAGTCTCAAGATTTTGACTTCGACCCTGAGATCGAACGCTCTCTTGCGCGTATTCGATCTCAACGCCGAAATCCTTCTTTAGATCCCGAGGAATCTATCGGAGAACCCACTCTTGTAGTTATGGCCGCGCCTAACCTTCCCAGGCGGCCGAGCGTACTATATCTTATTATGCCCGGCCTAACCTGGATGATTCTGGGTCGAGTATTGTTCGCCCTGCGGTGGCGAATAATAATTTTGAAATAAAGTCAAGTGTCATTCAAATGGTCCAAAACGCCGTGCAGTTCGATGGACTGCCGGATGAGGACCCGAATGTCCACTTGTCCAATTTCTTGGAGATATGCGACACCTTCAAGATTAATGGCGTCACTGATGACGCCATTCGTTTGCACTTATTTCCTTTTTCCCTTAAGTCCAAAGCCAAGGCGTGGTTGAATGCCCTCCCGCGAGGATGTATCACCACGTGGGCTGAGTTGACGGAACGGTTCCTAACGAAGTACTTTCCGCCTGCCAAAACTGCAAAGTTGCGGGCGGACATTTCTTGATTTGTACAAAATGATCCTGGGTCTCTATACGAGACTTCGGAACGGTTTAAGGAATTCCTCCGCCGTTGCCCGCACCACGCGCTGCCAATGTGGTTGCAAGTTCAAATTTTCTATAATGGGCTGAATTTTCAGATGCGTCAAATGATTGACGCGGCTGCCGGGGGTACGCTTAACAACAAAACCCCCGAGGCCGCCCAGGCTTTATTTGAAGAGATGGCTATGAACGCCTATCAATGGAACGTCCCGCGGGGATGGCCAAAGCCGGCGGCTGGTCTTTTTGAAGTGGATGTCACTGCTCTCTTGACCGTTCAAGTTGAATGGTTAACAAAGCAGGTGGCGGAGATGTCTGCTGCCTCCTCCACTCCGCCTTGTTTTATTCCCCCTAATGTCTGCATAGCTGAAGAGTTCGTGGACTTCATGGGAAATTCGGGTCGTCCTCCCTTCAACCCCAACAACAACCCTTATAGTAATAACTATAATCCGGGTTGGAGAAATCACCCCAACTTCTCGTGGAGCAACCCGAATAATGCTCAGCGTCCCCCTATTTCTTATGCGCCCGGATTTCTTCCTCCTCCTCCTCCTCTTCCGAAACCCTCCCAGATGGAGGAAAAGTTTTCGAAAAATATTGCGTCCAACGAGTCAAATATCCGGAACATCACCGGATCGCTAAAAACACTCGAACAACAGGTTGGACAGCTGGCGAGGATGATGTCCGAGCGCGCGCTCGGGGCACTGCCGGGAAACACGGAGCTCAATCCGCGGGAGAACGCCAACGCTATAACCCTCCGTAGCGGAAAGGAGGCGGTCGATCCAAAACGGACCGACCCTCAGGTACATATTTCACCTCCGACCCCTCTTCCCCTTTCTTCGCTTACGCCGCCTTTACCAATTATAAAAGAAAAAATTATTTTAAACAAGGCTCTTCCGTATCCGCTTAAGTTAGATAACGAGCGTAAGGACGCGCAATATGAAAAATTTATTTTATTATTAAAACAAATTCACATTAATGTTCCTTTTTGCGAGGCTATCTCACAAATGCACAAATATGCGAAATTTTTAAAAGAACTACTTTCTAATAAACGCAAATTAGAGGATATTTCACATGTATCTCTCAACGTCGTTTGCTCGGCGGCCCTTACTAATAAATTGCCCACAAAACAAAACGACCCGGGACGGTTTTCCATCCCGTGCCTTTTTGGCGATATATTAGTAAAGTACGCCTTAGCTGATTTAGAGGCTAGCATTAATCTAATGCCGTTCTCGCTCTTTTCGCGTTTAGGTTTGGGTACTCCTACTCCTACGAATATGCGCATCCAATTAGCGGATCGCTCGGTTATGTTCCCTATCGGGGTAGTGGAGGACGTCCTTGTCCGAGTCGACAAGTTTACCTTCCCGGTAGACTTCGTCATCTTAGATATCGAGGAGGACGCCGAGGTACCAATAATACTCGGTCGCCCTTTTCTCGCCACCTCCCGCGCACTAATAGATGTTAGTAATGGTAGCCTTCTCCTTCGAGTAGGCGATGATCTGGTTACTTTCTCTATTAATCCCTCGATGGACAATTTGTCATCGAGCAACGATTTCTGCTACTCTTTAGATACCTTTTTCGGAGATCGTTCTTCTCCCATTTTCGAGTCCGTATTTTTAAACGACGATATTTATGCGCTCGAAAATTTTAAATGCGATGAGGATACTTCTTTAGACTTGCCTTTCGAACCAATTGGTAAGAAAGACATAGGCATTAAAACCTCCCTAGAAGAACCGCCCATCCTAGACCTCAAACCCTTACCCGCATCGCTCAAATACGCATTTTTGGGAAAAGGCGATACGCTTCCCGTTATCATTTCTTCGGACTTGAGTGATTCGGAGACTTCCGATTTATTGGAAGTTTTATTTAAACATCGCCACGCAATTGCGTGGCAAATCTCTGACTTAAAGGGGATTAGCCCCTCCTTTTGCACCCATAAGATTTTCCTTAACGATAATTGCTGCAAAACGATTCAGTCGCAACATCGTCTTAACCCAAACATGAAAGACGTCGTTAAAGCCGAAATCATTAAGTTATTAGATGCGGGGATTATCTACCCTATTTCGGACAGTGCATGGGTTAGTCCCGTGCATGTCGTGCCCAAGAAGGGCGGTCTTACCGTAGTGGCGAATGAGCATAACGAGCTCGTCCCAACTCGTACTATTACGGGTTGGCGAGTGTGCATCGATTATAGAAAACTTAATGACGCCACCTGCAAGGACGATTTCCCTCTGCCATTTCTGGACCAGATTTTAGAGCGTTTATCCGGTCATCCGTATTATTGTTTTCTTGATGGTTTATCGGGGTTTTTCCAAATCCCCATTTACCCCGATGACCAAGAGAAAACAACTTTTACTTGCTCGTTTGGCACCTTCGCATATCGAAGAATGCCATTTGGACTCTGCAACGCGCCAGCTACATTCCAAAGATGTATGCTAGCGATCTTTGGCGAGCTAGTAGAAGACATTATGGAAGTCTTTATGGATGACTTTTCTGTTTTCGGATGCTTTTTTCCTGACTGCCTTCACAATTTAGATCGTGTCCTCCAACGGTGCGAGGACACAAACCTTGTTTTAAATTGGGAAAAATGCAACTTTATGGTTCGAGGAGGTTTGGTCCTCGGCCATATGATTTCGTCTAAGGGGATAGAGGTGGATAAGGCCAAGATAGAAATTATAGAAAAACTTCCGCATCCAACAAACGTAAAATCAATTAGGAGTTTCTTAGGCAATGCGGGCTTTTATCGACGCTTTATTCAAGACTTTTCAAAAATAATAAAGCCGCTAACTCACCTCTTGGAAAAGGAATCACGCTTCATCTTTAGTGGCGAATGCGAGTCCGCCTTTAATTTAATAAAACAAAAACTTATCACTTCACCAATTTTAGTGGCCCCTAATTGGTCCCTTCCGTTCGAAATAATGTGCGACGTTAGTGATATTGCCTTAGGTGCCGTTCTTGGCCAACGCGTAGAAAAACATTTTCATCTTATTTATTACGCTAGCAAGACGCTCACTTCCGCACAAGTAAATTACACGAAAACGGAAAAGGAACTCTTAGCCGTCGTTTTCGCTTTTGATAAGTTTCGCTCGTATATAACGCTATCTAAAGTTATCGTTTTTACCGATCACTCCGCGCTTAAGTATTTATTAGCTAAAAATGATGCGAGGCCCCGCCTTCTTCGATGGATTCTCCTCCTACAAGAGTTTGATTTGGAGATCCGAGATAAGCGGGGAGCGGAAAATCTAGCGGCAGACCACCTCTCCCATTTAGAAAATCCGGGTGCGGAAGCGCTCGTCGAATCTGAAATAAATGACAGATTCCCCGAGGAACGCCTTCTTGCCATTAATAAATCTTCGTCATCTTCGCCTTGATTCGCAGATTTTGCAAATTTCTTAGTAGCGCGGGTCCTTCCAAAAGAGTTTTCCAGTCATCAAAAGAAGAAATTCTTTTCTGACTTGAAAAATTTCTTTTGGGAGGACCCATTTCTTTTTCGTATCTGCGCGGACCAAGCGGTCCGAAGATGCGTTGCGGGTGTGGAGTGCTTACAAATTCTTAAGCACTGCCACGAGGGTCCAGCCGGTGGGCATTATCAAGCCAATCGGACCGCTCGGAAGGCGCTAGAGGCGGGCTACTTTTGGCCCACTCTCTTCAAAGACGCGCATAATTTTGTGCGCGCATGCGATAGCTGTCAGCGGTTGGGTAACATCTCTCGTCGCGACGAGATGCCCCAAAATATGTTTTTAGAGTGCGAAGTCTTCGATTTGTGGGGCATAGATTTTGTTGGCCCCCTACCTCCATCTTTCAAAAATATGTATATTTTTTTGGTGGCGGTCGACTACGTATCAAGGTGGGCGGAAGCGCAAGCTCTCCCCACCAACGATGCGCGAGTCGTCGTTACATTTCTTAAAAAATTATTTTCTCGCTTCGGCACGCCTCGCGCAATTGTTAGTGATAGGGGAACGCATTTCTGTAACGCTCTTATGGCTAAGACGTTAGCTAAATACGGAGTCACGCACAAGCTTGCCACCCCTACCACCCGCAAACAAGTGGCCAAGTTGAGGTAGTAAATCGAGAGATTAAGCAAATTTTAGAAAAAACCGTTTCACTAAATAGGAAAGATTGGTCTGTTAAACTCGACGATGCGTTGTGGGCATATCGGACGGCATATAAAACCGCAATTGGTTGTACGCCGTTCCGGTTAGTCTACGGCAAAGCGTGCCATTTACCCGTAGAATTAGAGCATTGCGCTCTTTGGGCTTTAAAACTCTTAAACCTTGACTCCAACTTAGCCGCTCAAAATAGAAAACTACAACTAAACGAGCTCGATGAATGGCGTGCGAACGCTTACGAGAGCAATAAATTCTATAAGGAGCGCTCTAAGTTATATCACGATCGAAAAATCAAGTCCCAAAAATTATTTTCTCCGGGCGATCTTGTCCTTCTTTACAATTCACGTCTTAGACTTTTTCCAGGTAAATTAAAATCTAGATGGTCCGGTCCCTTCCTAGTTGAAGAAGTTTTTCCATATGGAACCGTACTCGTCTCCCACCCGGACAAAGGTTCATTTAAAGTAAATGGTCATAGGTTAAAGTCTTATATAGCAGGTGACCCAGTGATCGGTTTTAGCGAAACCATAACTTTCCTCCACTTTATAAACCCGCCAAAATAGTCAAGCTACACGACTATAAACAAAGCGCTCCTGGGAGGCACCCCTCGCTTATCTTTTTCGCTCCTTCCTCATTATCTTTGCTGCTTTTTCTAATAAACGCAGGGTTTCTGATCGGCCTCCCCCTACGCATTTCAGGGAAGCTTCTACCCCCTTCCCTTTTCTTTTCTTTGTATATATTGTCTTTCCCTTTTTGTTCTGCATACTTACGATACAACATTGGGGACAATGTTGGACTTAAGTATGGGTGTGTTTTCGTGCTTTACTTTCTGCACTTCATTTTTTTTTCTGCATTTCAAAAATACAAAAAAAAAATACATATAACAACAAAACAAAAACAAAAAAAAAATTACAAAAAATCTTAAAATGAAAAAATTTTAAATGAAAAATCCAAAAAAAATTTTTTGTTCTCTTTCTTTCTTTTTTCCAAAAAAACTCAAAAACAATTAAAAAAAGGAAAACAAAAAAAAACAAAAAAATATATTTAGTTTCACTTTGTAAATATTTTTTTGTACATACTCTTTTCTCTCTCCCTCTTCCTCATTCTTGTACAAACCTTTTTATTCCCTTATTTTTGTACATATAATGAAACTTCTCTTAAAAAAAAATAATACAAAAAAAAAGATAATAGTTCAAAAAAATAATTTCAAAAAAATTAAGAAAACCAAAAATACAAAAAAAAAGATAATAAATGAAAAACAAAAAAAATGATGAAAAAAAAATATAAAAATAAAAAAAAATGTTTTGAAACAAATAAATCGAATATTTCATCCTTAACTTTTCTGCTATCCAAAAATTCAGTTTTGAGTTTATTTATATGTGAATTTGATTAATTCTTTGTTCACTACCCGTTTGTTAATTGTTGATTGAAAAATTTAAATACCCGGGGTTAAGTTTTAAAGAATTCTTTATGCTTTGTTAAAAATAGCGATCTCGTTTTAGGCACCACTTCTAATTTTTCATTGATAGGAGCACGTATATTATGTTAGAAAATAACGACTATAGAATTCTATTATACTTACTTTTAGCTTTCTGAAACATTGGAACGTACAAATTATTAAGGTTGCTCTCAAAAAATTTTAGGATTAAAATCTAGTTTTCCTTTCTCCCCTTACCTTTCATGACCTACTTGGCATGAAAAAAATTTATCCTTAAAAGATCCTATGTCAATGGGAATAAGATTTTGTTCCGTAAACATAGTCACCCAATAATTTTAAAAGATTATATATGGAGTAAGAGGATAAAATTCATTACTCCTATAAATATACATTGGGTTAATTTTATTCTTATGAAGTTGAAAAACAAAAATCATATTAGGAAAATAAGATTTCGTTTTCCTAATAATCCAAAAGAAAAAAAAATGGAGGTTCGAAAAAAAATTACCTCGCCTCAAAAATCAAAACCCTCTTCATAAACCCACTACCCCCTTAGCCAATTACACGATTCTAGAATTAATTCAAAAATCTTTTTGAGAGCATAATTAGTAAATTGTATTATTTCCGGTAGCACTCGTATAAGCTAGAGTTCTTATAATTCCAAACTATTTTCGTTAATCTAACCATTACAAATGTTGCTTTCTATTTGATTACATCAAGAAGTCTTTTGGCCAAAACTTTTGCGCTATTTAAATCATCTACATAATTTTAGGACTTAACTCTTACACCCCGTATATTTATTTCGATCTCTCTTATAATTGATTAAGCGGTAGCTAAATCTTAGAGTTTTTTTTATTCCTTATAGATTCACCTCAAACTTTTGCTCTGGAATAGCAAAAGCCTAAGTATGTGGGTATTTGATGAACTGTAAATATACGTATTTTTTGCGCACATTAATTTAGTCATTTTCATTTATTTTCATCGTTTTTACTTATTTTTGTTCAATAAAATGCTCATATTCTTGTAAATTTTCTTCTAACTTGTTTTATTTTATTTTGCAGAAAAATTTCAAAATCTGCCAAAATTGGGCAGTACACGCCCGTGACACTTTCGTCACGCCCGTGACCGGGCCGTGACATTGCATTTCCCGTGAAATTGCAAAATTCTGAAGTACAAGCTTGACACGCCTGGCGACATGACTGTGTCACCCGACACGGGGCATGACCCAAGCCCGTGTTCACTCCACTCGACGAATTCATCTCGACGATCGTCGAGTGTCGACACCAACAGTCACGCCCAGCGTCACGCCCGTGACCTGGGGCGTGACTCAATTTCCGCTCGATGATCTCGACTCGACACTTTCTGCTCGACATTCGTCGAGTGTCGACACCAACTGACACGCCCAGCGTCACGCCCGTGACCTGGGGCGTGACCTTTCCAGCTAGCCCGACAAGATGTTGCCGAAGACTTTCGGCACAACCCGCGCCCGGTTCTACCTCCCCGACACGCCCAGAGTCACGCCCGTGACCTGGGGCGTGACTGCCGCGAACTCTGCCCGAAGTCAACTTTCCTGTCCAATCGCCGGCCGCCTTTATGAATAGTACTGTCACGCCCCCCCCCTACACGCCCGTGACCTAGGGCGTGTACTTAGAATTTTTTCCCTATAAATTGCCCAATTCTGTAAGGTCCAAGGGTTCAGATTTTTGGGCCATTTTAGTGTCTTTTTGTGGGCTTAATCCGTGGATACTAGTGCTATGTAAGGAGATTTCTCCCTTCTTTATTTCATGTTTTATTTTGCTTTATCTTTTAGCTTTGTAATAGCTTGAAAATTTTAATAAAAATGTTAGATTTTCTCTCTCTATATAGCATGAAAATTCATTTGTATGGCTTACTTCTCCCCCTTTTTATCCTTGGTTTTATATTTGTTCTTCATTTAGTTCTTCATTTATGAAATGTGTGTGTGTATGTATGAGTGTTATTTATTTACTTTACATGCGTTTAATTTTTCTCAAGTTAGGTTTTGTTAGAAATTCATGAAATGATGAATTAGGTTTTTCCTTTTTTTTCATGTCTTCTTTTAATTTCTTCAACATCTTCACTCTTATGAATGTGTAAAAGAGTTACTAAAGTTTCTTTTGATTTTTTTACTTAGCTTTATTTTAGGATGAAAACCTTTTTTTCTCTTTCTTTTTTATTTCAACTTTTTTACCACTTTTATGAAATCCTAGGAATGAAAATGTTGAAATTTTAATTTTCCAAAAACTTTGGTTTTTAATTTGTTTTGAAAAACTTTTGTCTTCTAAAAATTGTAATTTCTTTTTTTTATTTGTTTTTGGCAAAACCTATGCTTGAAAAAGTAAAAGTTTTAATTTTTAGGTAACTTTCATTTTGCTTTCAATTAGTGTGTGTGAGTGTATGAGAATAAACTTTCTTTTGTTTTTCTTAAATTTTCATGTTGTGTGTGTGAGTGTATGAGTATAATTTTTAATGCTTTGTTCAAATTATGTAGAGTGTGTGAGTGTAGGTGTATAACTTTTATGCATTGATTCAAATTTTGTAGAGTGTGTGAGTGTAGGTGTTAGTTTTATTGCTTACTTGAAATTCTTATGGAGTGTATGTGTCTATGTGTATTTATTTCCGCCTACTCGTTAAGAGTTAAATGGCGCATCGTTTTCATTTTCAGTGCTACTCGTTTGAGTAGGACTTGTTATTTTCTTTCTTTATTTTTCCGCCTACTCACTTGAGTCAAATGGCCGGACTTTATTTCCCGCCTACTCGTTTGAGTAGGATTTGTAATTTTTCTTTCTTTATTTTTCCGCCTACTCACTTGAGTTAAATGGACGGACCTTTAAGCCCTGTAATCGCATTTATTTTCTCCTACTCATTTGAGTAGGACTCGCTTTCATTTCAGTCCTACTCGTTTGAGTAGGACTTGCAATTTTCAGCTTTTATTTACCGCCCCCACTCGTCTGAGTGGGACTCGCAAATTTGAAATATGCAAATTTCTTTTATGTGTAACTTAGTTTCTATTTAATTTATAATTTGGAGTGTGCGTGAGTTCTCGTTTTAGTTAACTTTTTAACTTTCTAAATGATTGTTTTGTTTTTATGTCCCCTTCTTATAATCGTTTAGTGTAACTTGCGCCTCACTAAATTATAAGCCGTCCCCATACCGATGTGTGGCTAATCGCTATTAGCCTCGGCATCAAAGAGCATTGGGACATTTAAAATGATTTCTAATAATTGAAGCACTTTATTTTCATTTTAATTTAAGCACTTAAGGTTTACCCCGGGTTTACGACGCGTAGGACCACATATCGATGTGTGGGCCCTATTTCTGTAGTCCATATGATAGCTAGCCGAGAGGCCGTGCATATGGACCGATCACCCCTGGGTAAATAGAGTTGCGTGCATACCCTCGAAAGAGGACAAGCGTAATTCTACCGGATTGGGTTCCCCACCCAATAGCGGGGTTCTTAGCGTAAAGCGGGCGTTAAGAGGAATCCTTCGTCGGACTAACGTTCGGTCGAATAGTCTAAACGTTTAGGTGAGCGATATCCCTATAGCTAGGTGAGCTCACATTTGTGGAACCTCCACGACCAAGTTGCCTTATTATTAATTTGAAAACTAAGTCCTATAATTATTAAAAATTGTTTTAGTCTTAATCCGATTCGATGCCGAGCGTTAACCCTTCATCGAATATTTTCTAAATTGTTTTTTTTCGCTCCTTTGCTTTTCTGTCTTTTATTAAGTAAAAAAATCCACCTTACTTTCAGTAAAATAATAGTCCTCCCGGAGGAGTAAGAATAGTCAACGCGACCCCGAGAACAATACGACCTCGGTATTCCCCCGAATATCGAGTACTACTTGCGATAGGTACACTTGCCTACCCGAGCGAGCCCGCGGCGATCGACTCACCGAACCAACCACAGTAAGAGTCTGTTCGCGGTATCATCAAAGACCATAGCATTCAAGGCAACTGAGGATCTGCCTGAAGATAAAGCTACAGGCAATGATGAACTACTCAGTCTGCTCGCCAAAAGATTCTACAAGATGGCCAGAAAGGACTTCAGAAGAAGATCATACAAGGAGCAGGATAAGCCAAGGTATGACAAGTCCATTAGTAATAATAAAGACATTATTTGCTTTGGTTGCAGGAAACCAGGGCACATAGTTCCTGACTGTCCAGAGAACAAGAACAAGGACAAAAGGGACAGGAAAGAAAGAAGAAAGGAGAAAGACTCCAAAAGGAATGGCAATGGCAAACCTTCTTCAAGCAAAAACAAGCATACAAGAAAAGGGTTTGTTGCTGAATCCTGGAGTGAGACTGAAGAGGAGTCAGAAGCCTCATCCAGTTCTAGTGATGATGAGGATGATGCAGAAGAAAAGGAGTTCTGCATGATGGCAATCAATGCCTCACAGCATAATTCAGAAGAAGAGGAGTCAGAGTCAGACTCAGAGACTCAACCTGAAGAAGATCAGGTAATTAGTTCTTTTGATTTTAGTTCAGAGGATTTTAAATCTGAATTTAAAGCACTGTGTTTAGACCTGCTAAAGTCTGAGAAAGAGATTATCTCTCTCAGAAATCAATTATCTGAACACAATACTTTAAGGTTAGAAAACCTCAAACTCTCTCAGGAGTTGAAGTGCTCTAGGGAACAGATAGCTTCACTGAAAAGTGAGCTCTCTGAGGCCAAGAAGCTTGAAGAATCCCTTAATGGGAGAAGCATCAAGCTGATGGACATCACAAGCACAGTGAACTCCAGATTCAATAGTACACTGGGCTTGGGTGCTTCATCCAGCCAACCTATAGTCCTGACAACTCCCATCAAATTCATTTCTGACAAAGGAAAGGGAGTTGTAGAGGTTGCTAGGAAAAATTCTGATCTGCCTCAGAAAATTACGTCCCAGTAGAAATCGTCGAACGGAGATCGACGATCGCCGAATGAAGATCGACGATCGCCGAACGCAGCTCGACGATCTCAGGCACAATCGTCGAACGCAGATCGACGATCTCAGCCAAAGTCGTCGAACGCTGGTCGACGATCTCAAATACCTGACTACAGCCATAGTCGACCGTCGAACGGAGCTCGACGATCTGACCCAAGATCGTCGAACGCAGCTCCAAGATCGTTGAACAGAGGTGAGAGCTCTGGAAAGTTTTTCAAAGGCAAATCAAAATTGAATCCTAAGGGTCCTTCATCCCAAATCTTTAACCCTTATACTGAATGGATTATACCTTCAAGGAGATATCATCCTGAAGGATATAAGAGTCAACCAGGGATGTCTTTCATTTCAGAATTTAAAGGTTATCAACCTAGGCCCAAGGTAAACTGGGTCAAAAACAAATGAATTGTCTTATGTGCAGGTGAAGACCTATCCAACATCTAACCAGCAATGGTATTTGGATAGTGGGTGCTCTAAGCACATGACAGGGAACAAGGACAACCTCACTTTCTTTAGAGCCAAGCTTGGACCCAAAGTTATCTTTGGTGATTCAAACTTTGGACAAACTAAAGGATATAGTGCAGTCCAGATTGGTTCAGTAACTTTCAAGAAGGTAGCTTATGTGGAAGGACTGAAGCACAACCTAATTAGCATCAGTCAGCTGTGTGATGAAGGCTACCAGGTGACCTTCAGCAGAGTCTTATGCAAAATCAAGTCAGAGGACAACACAACTGTGTTGACAGGTAAAAGGAAAGGTAACATCTATCTAGTAGATTTTCTTTCAACTGATGTAGATATCTGCTTGTTTAATTCTGTCAGTAGACCCAATATTTTATGGCATAAGATTGGTATCAGAGGAGGTCACGGGTTCAAGACCGGGGGAGCGCTATTAAATCCTGATTTTCCCTTCTACCTGTGTGGGTCTGGTGGGTTAGGCAACCGTGGACATGTGGTAACCCCACCTCTGAGCCGTGCAACCGTGGACATGTGGTAACCCCACCTCTAAGCCGTGTGGGCCATGTGGTAACCCCACCTCTGAGCCACGTGGGCCATATGGTAACTCCACCACTGAGCCGACGGGTTGTGCTGGACGCCGGGGGGGGGGGGGGGGGGGGGGATTGTTGGGTCTGGCGTTCCTTCACTTGACCCGTGGCGCTTTGCTACTTATTTAAGAAATTAAGTAGCACCATCTCCAACAGTCTGGGCCTTTGGTGCAGTTGGGTATGCGCTTGATCCTTCAGTCTCGACACTTCGTCGAGCACAGTTCGTCGACCATCCGACACGGCCTTGGACACGCCCGTGTCCTAGGCCGTGTTCCGTGTCTCGACATTTCATCAAGCGAAAATGTCGACTTCCGGGCAGATCATCAACACGAGCTCGACATGCCCTGAGACACGCCCGTGTCTCAGGCCATGTTCGTTGCTCGACGATCGTCGCCTACAAAATTCATCGACCTCTCGGCCAAATCGTCGACCCAAACAAGACACGACCTAGGAAACGCCCGTGTCCCAAGCCGTGTGCCCCCTGCCAGATTCCAAATTTGGCCCAAAACGCCTCCCGTCGCACTTTTGAGTTTCGGGGCGTTACACCTGAAGCCTTTGCTGGCATATCCATTAGGAAATAATTTACCAAAGGACAATGCTAGGATAACTTTTAAACGGAGTAAAATCTGCATCATCTAAAGGCGCAAAACAAGCTTAAACGGGTTCACCCTATTTTCCAATAGATGGACATCTCAGCGAGCTTTTTGAATTGGTATTGTGCGCGAACATTGGACCGTCGGATCAAAGGTTATGGCAGTTTGAAGTGCCTTCCCTTTCTAAACGAAGTGAAGCATTGGTTTTGATTTCCTGCTCATCGCCTGCATATGATGTTAAGGTCACATGTTTGTTCTGTTGATTTTAAAAATTCAGCCCAACCCACGTGGTTGGTACCCTTGTGCCTGCATTCTTAGAGAGAGCCATTCATCGCAAGTAAAAATGGGTGTTCATGCAACCAAATGGAAACAAATGGGTACAACATGAGGACTTCCTAGGAGGACACCCATCCCAGTACTACTCTCACCCAAGCACGCTTAATTGCAGAGTTCTAATGATATTCAGTGCTCAAGTGCTGGTATGGTCACACACATTGGAATAAACCAGTACATTTTATTTAAGCCAAGCTCTCTGACGCGGAATCTTCTGGATTGTGGGTCCTTTCTCAATTTGTATTAAGCAATTTTGGCACCTTAAAATGTTATATGTGGAAATGGTCGGGTCCCCACTCTACTACATCTACGCAGGATCTCTAAAATGTGTAAATGGCAATATTTTCCCCGTGTGAGGGCGAAATTATTTTGCGGCCATTATAGTATCCATGGAATTGTTTCCCGAAGACTTTGTTGGCATATCCTGTAACATCCCTCAAACAACTAGACACCTAGGATGGTTATGTCATGACTGGGTCATGAAAAAAATCTTAGGAAGCACAAGGAACCAAGTGAGCTTAGGCATGAAGGTGAAAATCACCTTCGTTTGTAAATTGTAAATTTAAAATACCAAACCTAGGGTTTGACTTTAAGGCTTCTCCTTGACCCTTTATCCCCACCATAACATCCCTAACCTATTAGGGGGGTGCATTGGAGCCATTACGACCCATTCGGGTCAACTAAGACGCTCAAATTGACCCAAGTCAACCTTAGCCCTAAATTGGTCAAGGTTCCCTAATTATGGGCCACTGTCCTCTAATGTGTGCAAGTGACCTTACGCAGACCTTCCTAGCCCTTAGGGGAGGCCAAATGGTCACTAACCACACATTAGGGTCAGTTAGGTCACCTAGTGCGGCCTTGGGTTGGGCTAACCCACACTCGGTGAATTTAACCCAAATTGGCTAACTCAAGCTAAAACAAATATCCACTTGTGCTAACCACATTTTGATTATTCATATGGGTTAATGTGTGCTTTTTGGCTGTAATAATCATCAGAAATTGGGTACGGTGACTAGGAGAGAGAAAAATAGGGTATGGAGGAAAGTCGAAGATGAAGGATCCATGAAAATCAATGCTTGGACCTTCAAACTCCCCCATTGAAAGATAAATTCATCTCTTCTTGTGAATTGGAAGAGTTTCCAGCCCTTGGCCAGCTTCCTTGATGGCGGGATTCAATAGATTTAGGGAAACCAAAAAAATGCTCTAATGGCCATTAATGGCATCCCCCTATTTATCCTCTCCCACATACAATTGTACCCCTATCATCTTCATGATCTCACAAGTAGCAAAACCCTATGCATCCCAGGCATCATGAGCCCTCTGAGTAGGAGATAGCAGAGCACCTAAAAGCTCCCAAAATGGCCATGGTGGACTGGAGATCAGCAAGGATACAAGCGCACTACCAGGTCTATTTCTCCATCTCTTTCTCTACGGTAGAATCTAGATCAACTAGGATTTGTAATCGAGCACAATTGAGCCGATTCCAAGCTTCTATTTCCATGGTTTTTTTAGATTTGGGCTTCCTTGTGAGTTCGTCGAAAACCGCCCCTCCGGCTGTCGTGACGCCTTCTAGCAATAGCCACCACCTCAATGGAGGTGGTGGTGATGGAGGCCGGCTGTGCAGGGATATGGATCACCGACAAATATACTTGGAAGTGGTTCCAGGTCAGGATAATTGGGAACGTCCGCTGGAGGTTGAAGTCGATTCAGGCGCAATTCAATTGATAAGGCCCTTAGGTGTTGAACCATGGAAAACGCACAACATGCAAAAGGTAGCCCTTAGGATCTAAATTAATTCAAAATTTGTTTCAACCCATTTGGACACCTGGTCTGACCACAACAATAAAAATGGTGCAGCCTATACATAAGGTTGATCAAAAATTCAAATGGGTGCCCAAACTGTTCCTTATGACCAAATGAGCTGAAATTTGGGCCATGAACTTTTCTTGTTAGGGACTAGGTCATATCCAAAAAATGTAAATTTTTGGAGAGAGTTTTTGAAAGTGCAGGTTAGATCTGAAATACTCTAGAGGGGCGGGTGTGAATAAAGTATTGTGCTTTCTTCAAACTTTTTACAACTTTTGTTGTAAGCCTAGGTGAACAAGTCAGCAAATAAGAAAAACAAACACAGCAACCTAAACAATCACAGAGCACACCCAAAACAAAAATAAAGGGCAACCAGATGACACAAGAAATTTTATAGTGGTTCCCCAACCTGGGTACATCCACTCTTCTACCACCCTGGTAGGAATCCACTCAGGTTTTTGATTCGGTGCCTGACACCAATGAGCTTTTGTTCAGGTGCTCAAAAACCAAAACCTCAAGTCTTTTGGAAGGAGACTTGCAACCAGAATAATTTTGAAGGGAATTAAAACTCTGTAAAGGAGTTGGAAAAGAGGTGAAGGTGTCTTCTCTTTCTCAATAGCAACTGAGAAGACTGTGGATTGATGTTAGTAGATATTGCTCCCCCTGAGATCTTGAATGTATCAGGAAAGCTGGAGCACTGCTACAGGGTGATAGGTCTTCAAAGACCTAGAGTGCCTGGACCAGAGATGCTTCAGGAACTTCTTTGACAGATTTATTAATTTGTTATCCTTTGAAGTTGTCCTGAGAATTGACAGAAGAAGACTCTTGATTGTATTTGAATGTTCTACTTCTTCTTCTTCAAGATGTTCTCTGGCCTGGGCTAATTACAGTAGAACTTTTGATTTCAGTATAATTGTTCTTCTGTGCAATCTCTCTGTGTGTCTGTCTAATTATCTGTGTGTATCACTGTATGTCTGTATGACTGTATAGTAGTACTTGATCCTTTCTTTTCTAACTTCTGCTGACTGAAGAACACACTGGAAATTTAAAATCTTAAGTAGTAAATGCAGTCGGCCTGGGAAGGAACCGACAATCAATGATTTCCCCAACTGTCCCATGGAAAAACGGCATGTAATAGTCCATAGTCAATGTGCGTTCTAACAGTAACATTCCGAGAAGATCTGGCATTAATAACTCCGGAATCATCGCCAAGAAACGGGACGGTAAACTGGAGAAGACCTAGTCTGGAATCGTCGAACGAAGAACACAATTTGTCGAGCTGAGTTTGAGTTCATCGAGCTGAGATTGAGTTCGTTGAGCTGAGCTTGAGTTCGTCGAGCTGAGCATGAGTTCGTCGAGCTGAGCTTGAGTTCGTCGACCAGACAATCTTCATTTGTCGAACAGACAGGCTTCATTCGTCGAGCTGAGATCCAAATTCGTCGAGTGAAGAAAGATTGTGGACTTGGCCAAATATTCTGCATCTGCTGATATTCTGTGTCGACATAAGGTGGTGTCGACTGATTGATCTTGGTGTCGACTCAAATCTTCTGGTGTCGACATAAATTGTCTGGTGTCGACACAAATTGTCTGGTGTTGACACAAATTGTCTGGTGTCGACACAAACTCTAAGTGTCGACACAGATTCTCTGAATTCAGAAATGATTGAGTAGAGTACTGCATTCGTCGACCTGAGAAGTTGAGAACTTGAGGTCCAAGTTGGTCGAGCTCAGAATCTAATTCGTCGACCAAAGCTTGAAGCTGGACTTAGAAACATTCTGAAGCTGTCCTGATTTTAGCTTGATGTAGAAACTCAGTCTTCGTCGAATAGAGAACAAAGATCTTCGAGCTCAGCACTAAGAATTGTCTCACGATCGTCGAGCGCAGAACACCTTTCGTCGAGCTGAGTTCGACGAACGTCGAACTCATTTGACTTAGTCTTGAAAACTTCTAAATCTTGAGTCTCTGATGGTCTTGATGATAGCTGGTCCATCTGATGTTGGCTATAAGGACTTGTCCTAGACTCTAGGACACAAACTTGACCCTGGCTATACATGTTGGGTCACATCCTAAGTTAGTGAACCTAGCCCAAATCGACTAGGGATCAAACAATCTCCCCCTATTTGGGTGAGGTCACTAACAGAGACAAAATAGAAACAAACAAAAAAACAAAGCAGGAAAAGAAATATATCTAGCAGAGAATTACCAACACATGCAGCAGATATATATATATATATATACATGGCTTTGTTTAAACAAAAAGCATAGTTTGAAAACAAATGCAGAAGGAAAATGAAACAAAATAAGGATTACTTCTTCTTTTGCATAGGTTTGTCTTCAGTTTTATTTTCTCCTGGCTTTTTGAAGATGATTTCTCTCTTTGGATCTGAAGCCTGGGCCTTTGTCATAGTCATATCAGCTGCCCCAATAATATTCAATGATGTAGCTCTGGGGACAACTGCTTCTGCATGGAGTTTCATGTAATCATCAACATTAAACAGTTTGTTTCCTTTATCAAACCTTTTCAGCTCTTCTTTTATGTACTTTGACATGGTTGTTAACCCTGATGTGTCTTTGCCTTCAGCCTTTGCTTTATTAATCAGAGATAAGCCAATTAACTCCTCGAATCCGGCCATTTTTGCAGTATTTGCAGTTTCAGGATCTTCAAATGGAATTGGAAGAGAGTATGACCTTTTTGGACTGTCAGCTTTCTGTACTTCAGAGGTTTGTTGCTGCTGCTGCTGATGTTGTTGATGCTGATGTCCTGAAGAGGATGGCTGCCTCTGCTGACTGCTTCCAGAGGATCTCCCTGACAGTCTCTGATATGTTTGCATTGGGGCAGATCTCTGAGAGCTAAAAGAGCCAGAGGCACCAGCTGCTGGAGGAGGAAGAGGAGGAGGATCCTTCCTGTATCTGTGCACTGGAGGAGGGTAATATCTCCTACTTCTCTTTCTATCCTTTTGTTGGTTCTTGGATAGCCACATCCATGCAGGAATTCCCTTGTATGGGGTGACATTGTGCAAAATGTAGTAAGGGGTGTCTGCAGTCGGATTAGGCTTAGGAGCTGGAGGAGGAGGAGCCTTCCTTTTCTTTGCTAGCATCTTCCTTTTCTTGCTGGCAGCATCTTCATCTGAATCATCATCATCATCTTTTTCATTATCAGAACCCTGAGGGTTATCATAAAGAGCATCCAAAGCTTTTAAAGCTTTATCAGAAATAACAGCTTTTCTCGAGGTGAGGCAGAAGATTCAGGAACTGGAGTCTCAGCTACAGGAGAGGAGGGGACTGAACATGAAATAGAAATGATGGGGAAAGAGCATTCAGATGCTGCCTTGTTTTCCTCCTTAATGTCAGCCAGGATAAGCTCATCCAAATCAGGCATTGGTGAGTCATCCATAACAAAGACTGGGGCTGAAATATCTTCTGAAATGACTGTAGATGATGGAGCAACAACTGGAGGAGCAAAACTGTCACAGAGTTGTTTAGCAACTGTTGGACTTATTGGGGAGGTGTAGGGGATAATAGCCAAATGTGGCTTAGTAGAATCTGCTGGAAGAAACTGCATAAAAGCTGTATCAAAACTTCTTAATAAAACAGACAAATTTACTGTGGGATTTAAATGGAAATCACCAACAGTTTTTATTTGCACAACTGACTCATCTAGGTCAATGTCAGTATCCATAAAATTAAATAACTCAATCAATTCAGAATCAAAATCTGGCAAAATATCTGTATCTGTATCTGAATCTGCATCTGCTATAGAAGGAACTGCTGCTGTGACTGCTGCTGATGCTGCATCTGCATCTGCTGTAACTTCATCACTGAGCATCTCCCCCTGCCTGGGTTCAGGAATACCTGGAGCCAGGCCCCTGAATGAAGAGGGGGCAGCAGATAGGGTAGAATATTGAACAGATAAAGAATTGATGGAAGTCACAAGAGGTGTAATAGCCTCTTGGATGAGAGATTTGATGAGAGGAGTGAGCAAGGATATCATGGTAGATGGATCAAATGGGGAAGGAGAAGAGGAGGGAATGGAGGGTGGAATGACAGATGGAATGGGGGCATCTGGCATGATAGTGTCTGTGGGTATATTGTAAGATGGAATGGTTGACAAATGAGGGGGAAGTGGAGACTGAGGAGGTGTAGGAAGATGGGTGTCATGAGGTGAAGTTGGAGGTGATGGGTGTTGATTTGCTTGCAGAGGGGAAGATGGGGATAGAGATGGGATGTTGTAACGGCCCGAAAATTGTATTTGAGTCGATCGCGAAAAAGGGAGTTTTGGTGCCTGTAAAGGGGTACACAGCCTAGGACACGTGCGTGTCCAAGGCCGTGTCTGGCTGGTGTTTTTGGTCGTTTTCATCCTGAGAAGGACATTGCCAGGAACAAGGCTAGATGACACAGGCGTGTCATTTGACACGGGCGTGTGCCTACCCGTCTCAGTACCCGTATCCCGTTGGGTCATGTCCGTTGCCGTGGCGGTTATGCGTGACACGCCCCTGGACACGGGAGTGTCAAGAGACTCGATACGGGCATGTCAGGTTGGACACGGGCGTGTCTGAGCCTGTGTGCCTTTTCTATGTTCGACGATCGTGCCTGGATCGAGGCACACGCCTGGGACACGGTCGTGTGCCAAGCCGTGTTCGGCCCAGGACTGGGAAATTTTGTGCAGATCTGAGCCGTTCGTTTTCTTTCATTAAGATCCAACGGCCCAGATGATTTCCTGCTTTGTTAAGGCCGGGAATAAGGGAGTTAGTCCCTCATTTCTCTCCAAGGCTTTCTCTTTCCAAGGTGTAAGAGAGAAGAGGAAGAAGATGGAGGTTTCCGGCCACCGGCGGAGCATCAGAGCACCATTTCAAAATCTGAGAGCAGATCCGTGGAGGAAAGGTCGTTGCAAAGAGTTCTGTACGCGTAGTTTGTCCATGGCGCCAAAACGGACTACAAGGGTAACGATTCTCAACTTGAGCATGTGAGGCTCTTTCTTTCTGGATAGGGAATCCTGCTTCCACGAGTATGAGGTGAGTGCGTGGTGTTCCTTGCGGTTGATGTGAATAGTCTCCCTTGTGTTGCATATAGAGTCCGGAATCGTAAGTACGGGCATAGGCATTGTGTGTGAAGCCTACCCGGACGTGTATCATCTGGATCGGTGATGTTGCATTTGATATGTTTTGCCGGAGAAGACTCCGTGCTTTGGGTTTTTCGGGTTTCTACGGGGTAGATTGCAGCAGGGATCCTTGGAGGTTTGCTTCGAGGCGCACCCGGAGAATTGAGCGAAAATGTGTTCTGCTAACCTGGCGGTCTGGGAACCGGCCTTGATCATAACTGGGTTATGAGATTGTTTGGAAAATTTTGGGATCCGAGAGAAGCTTATCCCGCATGTAGGACTTAAAGTGTATATGCGGCGTGAGCAACGGGCAAGTGGAATTGGACCTAGGCTATGTGGAACGGTGCGAGAAATCCGAAGACGGGCACTGGCCGTTGGCATAGTCGGGAGCCTTAGACTAGATAGCGTCAGAAAGGCTAAAATGCTCACTTGGTTGCCGTCTTTGGGATGGTGGTGAAGACACTGATATGTCAGGATTCACCGTTAATGTGCCCTGAGTGCACGGAGTGTTTGGCTGTGCGAGCCTACACCTGTGGCATAACATAATTGCGCTTAAAGGATTTATTGGTCTAATGATACACAGGGAAAGAGCACTGCCGTCCCGAGTAAGGGGCGGGGTCGTTATAATTTGGTCGGCTTTTGGCTGACCGTTGCTTTGTTTGCCACCGTGCGGTGGAATTGTGCTTGTAGGTGCAGCGGAGCCGAGTACCAAATAGCGGGCTGGAGCCCATGTTGCTGTGATAGCCCTAGAAGGCCGTAAAGAATAGTTGTACTTTACTTTTGTCATGTATGGCCGGCCTGCGAGCCGAAGTATGGAAAATACTATTTATTAAGTGAACTATTGTAAGGCCATATGGACATGTACCTTTTCAGTGTATTTGGGTTCATTCCTATGGTTGTGCTCGTGGACATTCATTTATATATTGGATTTAAGATTTGGTTTCTTTCAACTTTAAAAGCTTCCGCTAGAATGCTCTGTGTAGGATGAGTAGTATTAATTGGATGGTTTGAGTATTCATTTGGTAATCCTTCCGACTGTCTGTGGTATATGGCGTCGGGTTCCAGCTGGACCTTCTGTTATATGTCATGCGAAGATGGGGGTGTTAAAATTTGGTATCAGACTTCTGGTTACGATCAGGCTTAAATGAATTCCTGGGCGAATTCTTTTAAGGGGTGGTGAGCACATGTGTGCGTCATCGTTATAACATCAAAAAGAACCCATGAATGTCCACTTAGGAATGAAAAATACACTTGTTTTGTGGAATCTGAGTGTTCCAATGATTGCTTTTAGCAATTTGTTTGTCGTCTAATCATGTGTCTTTACTGCTATAGGCAGCTAGTAGCAGTGCTGGTCGGTCATAGCATCCGCAATCAGCGGAAAGTAGTGCACCAAGGGACGTGCCTACTACACCTCATTCAGCGGAAACCATCAGGATGGTGGCTGAAGCCGTATTTGCAATGATAAATGCCCAACCTGCAGGGCAAATGCATCACGTACCTCCTGCGAATGAGCAAGAACCGGTTAGGGCGGTAGAGTCGAGAGTGGTGGAGTGCGCAGTAGTTGATCTGGTAGAGCCGAGGAGAGCAACGGAGAAGCAGCTAAAGCATGTGATGGGCTTTAATCCTCCGAGGTTTGATGGGGTTGGAACGCCAGCTCAAGCTGAGGACTGACTCTCTTCGATAAAGAGGGTGTTGGCAGCCACAATAACTGAGGAGTGGCAGAAGACCACCATAGCGACTTTTCTTTTGGTGGGTGAAGCGAGGTTGTGGTGGGATGAGTTGGAGTTTCATCTTTTAGTGGTAAGGCAGCTTGCGGATGTGCCGATAGAGGAATTTTCAAGATTGTTCCTAGCCAGATTTGTACCCTCTGCTCAGAAGTTGGAGATGGAGAATCAATTTCTTGGGTTGACTCAAGGATCCAGAAGCGTGGACAAGTATCTACATGAGTTCACACGGTTGGGTCGGTATGCTGGTGCTACGTTTATGGAAGAAGAACGGAAGACTAACCGATTTTATGAGGGTCTACGCGGCGACCTACAGTTACTACTTGCTGGGCCTAAGGCGCAAGGCTTCCTAGCCTTGGTCAATTCGGCCCGATCATTGGAAAAGGTTGCGAAGAAAGTTCAAGAGAAGGACCCAGGAGAAAAGAAGTCTGATTTCAAGGTGCCAAATAACAAGTCAACTTTTCGCAGATGGAACAAGAAGTGGAGGACTTCGAACTCAGCCCCTTCGGCTGATGCGTCAGCGGCAACTACAAGTCGAGTCCCTGAAGCTTGCTACAACTACGGGAAGACGGGGCATTTTGCTCGGGAGTGTTGGAGCGGATGTTCAAAGTCCGAGAGGAAGCCTGGAGCGACTTATGAGGAGAAAGGGAAGGCGGTGGAGTCAACCACGTCCCATCATGCTCCAGCCCAGCCTAGAGTCTACAACCTTGGTCTTCAAGAGGCCATAAAGAAAGCATACGTGGTGACAGGTATGAGTAAAATTGCAGTAGTTTAATTTTCATAGTCGTTACCTCTTTTGTTGTTAGCTTACTTTTGTTGGTGCTAGGCTTTGTGTTGATCTTTGAGTTTCCGGCGAGAGCCCAGTTTGATACGGGACCATCGCATTCCTTCTTGTCCGAAAAATTCATATCGTGCATCGAAGTTCCGACCTCGATGGCAGAAAACAAGTTGGATGTGTTGTTGTCCAATGGGTGCTCAATGCGTGCGGATAAGATCTGCGTAGTGAAGATTCGGTTTGGAGATCAGGAGTTCGATTTGCGAGCGTCGATTCTACCATTAGTGGAGTTTGACGTAATATTTGGTATGGATTGGCTCTCGGAGCAGGGTGCATGCATCGATTGCAACCGTAAGAAAATTAAGTTGGGTCTGGACACTGATCGGGAGACGACTTTTGCGGGGATGAAGGGGTCAGGGAAAGTTTTGATGTCGGCCCTCCAAGTGATCAAGGCAGTTCGGTCTGGGGCAGAACTGTTTGTCACTCTAGTGCAGACTTCGACACCTAAGCCAAGTCTTGACAATATTCCAGTCGTATCTGAGAATCCCGATGTGTTTCCAGATGATCTCCCAGGATCCCCTCCTCAGCGGGAGATTGATTTTACCATTGAGCTGGTACCGGGTGCCAAATCGGTGTCACACTCTCCATATCGGATAGCGTCAAGAGAGATGGCGGAATTGATGGTGCAATTGCAAGAGTTGCTAGAGCAAGGTTATGTGCGTCCAAGTTCGTCGCCTTGGAGCGCACCAGTTCTGTTTGTTAAGAAGAAAGATGGGAGCTTGCGGCTTTGTATCGACTACCGGTAATTGAACAAGCTTACGAAAAAGAATAAGTATCCAATTACGAGGATTGACGATCTGTTTGATCAGTTGGTTGGGTCAACAGTATATTCGAAGTTAGATCTGAAGTCCGATTACTATCAATTGAGGATAACGGAGAGCGACATCCCAAAGACAACATTCATTACGTGGTTTGGGCATTACGAGTTCATGATCATGCCGTTTGGTTTGACCAATGCGCCATCCGTGTTTATGGATCTGATGAATAGGACGTTCAGAGAATACATGGATCGTTTCGTGATAGTATTTATAGATGATATCATGGTGTACTCGCAGTGCGAAGAGGATCATTACAATCATCTACACATGGTGTTGGAGACGTTGAGTAGGAATCAGTTGTATGCTAAGTTCTCCAAGTGTGAATTTTGGTTATCCTCGATAGCGTTCCTTGGTCGTGTTGTCAGTGGAGAAGTGATAGCGGTGGATCCGGCAAAGATAGTGGCAATACGGGAGTGGCCTACTTTGACCACGGTGGCAGAAGTCCGGAGTTTTCGGGGACTTGTTGGCTACTATAGGCGCTTCGTAGAAAACTTTTCACGGATTGCACTTCCACTCACGACGTTGACAAGGAAGGATCAGAAATTTGTTTGGTCTCCAGAGTGCGAGCCGGCTTTTGAAGAGTTGAAGAGGCGGTTGACCACGACGCCTATTTTATGTTCGCCAAGTGGAACCGAATGGTTCGAGATCTATAGTGATGCTTCGGGAAATAGTTTGGGATGTGTTCTGTTATAGCAAGGGAGAGTGATAGCCTATGGTTCACGACAACTGATGGTTCATGAGAGGAATTATCCGGTCCACGACTTAGAGTTAGCAGCCATGATATTTGCTCTAAAGCTTTGGAGGCACTACCTGTACGGTATGAAGGTCGATATTTACACCGATCATAAGAGCTTGAAGTACCTATTGGACCAAAAGGATCTGAACATGAGGCAGCGGAGGTGGATGGAGTTCTTAGGGGACTACACCTTCAAGATGCATTATGTTCCTGGGAAGGGAAATGCAGTGGCGGATGCGTTGAGTCGCAGGACTCCGGCGCAGGCTAGCTAGTTATCGGTACATGATGAGAGATTGGTCCATGAGTTGGAGGCTTTGGAGATATCTTTCGTCGACAAGCAGTCTTGTGCCGAAGCGAAATTGTTTTGGACAAAGGTGCAGTGTGACCTAGCGGATAGAGTTCGATGGGCTTTAGTTCAGGATAGCAGCATGAAGCAAATCTTGGATGAATCTTTGGATGGGTCAAATTCCCAGTTTGTGGTTGAAGATGGGTTACTAAGGAAGGACGGTCGTCTTTGCGTTCCTAGTGCGGATAATCTTCTGGCGGAGTTGATGTATGAGGCTCATCATACCAAGTACTCAATCCACCCGAGAAGCACGAAGATGTATAGAGACATGAAGAAGTTATTCTGGTGGCCGGGTTTGAAGAAAGATGTAGCGCTTTATGTGGCCAAGTGCCGTACTTGTGCATTGGTGAAGGCGGAATGCCAGAAGCCCGGAGGTTTCTTGAAGCCCCTACCTATCCCAGAATGGAAATTCGATGACATATCTATGGATTTTGTGCTTGGTTTGCCAAGGTCACAGAAGGGAAACGACGCCATTTGGGTGGTCGTAGATAGATTGACAAAGGTGTCACACTTTATTACGAACAAGAAGGAATACCTGGTGGAAAGGTTGGTCAAACTCTACGCGGAGAATATTGTACGATTGCATGGAGTTCCCCGCAGTATTGTTAGTGACTGAGATGGACGCTTTACGTCGAAGGATTGGAGGTTGGTGCATAGTATGTTGGGAACTAAGCTGAGTTTCAGCACAGCCTTTCATCCACAGACAGATGGTCAAACCGAGAGGGTCACCAGGACTATGGAGGACATGCTTCTCATGTGCGTCCTAGATTTTGGAAAGCATTGGGAGGATCACCTGTACATGGTGGAGTTTGGGTACAACAATAGCTTTCAGGCGAGTATTGGAATGGCGCCTTTCGAGGCCTTATATGGGAGGAAGTGTCGTACGTCGTTGTCTTGGTTGGAGGCAGGCGAATCGAAGTTGTATAAACGTCAAGCGGTGGAAGACGCCACTTCAATGATATGGACAATTCAGGAAAGATTGAAGATCGCTCAGGACAGGTAGGCAAAGTATTACAACGCCAAGCATAGGAACGTGGAGTTCAATGTTGGCGACATAGTGTATCTAAAAATCAAGCCGTTCATGGGTGTATCGTGGGTTCGACGATTGAAAAGGTTGAGTCCGAGATACCTTGGACCATTTGAAATCCTCGAGCGTGTTGGCGAGGCGGCGTATAGATTGAAGTTGTCGGCGGAATTGAGTGGGCTGCATTACGTGTTCCACGTATCGGTGTTGCGTAAGGCGGTGCAAGAGCCTTCGCAGATCATTGCGGATAATCAAGTACCTGTTGATTATGAGTTGACCACAAGGGTCAAGCCAGTACGTATTGAAAATGTTGCAGTCAAGCGACTCCGCAACAAGGATATCCATATGGTTAAAGTCCGATGGGATAATTGCGGACGTGAGGAGCTTTCTTGGGAGCAAGAACAAGCGATGTTGGAGGAATACCCTGAGTTATTCCACTCAGGTATTATTTAGATTTGTGTACCTTTACTTAATTTCAGGACGAAATTCCTTAAGTGGGGGAGATTTGTAACGCCCCAAAAATTGTATTTGAGTCGATCGTGAAAAAGGGAGTTTTGGTGCCTGTATAGGGGTACACGGCCTAGGACACGGGCGTGTCCAAGGCCGTGTCTGGCTGGTGTTTTTGGTCGTTTTGATCCCGAGAAGGACACGGCTAGATTACACGGGCGTGTCATTTGACACGGGTGTGTGCCTACCCGTGTCAGTACCCGTGCCACGTTGGGTCGTGTCCGTTGTCGTGGCGGTTATGTGTGACACGCCCCCAGACACGGGCATGTCGAGAGACCTGACACGGGCGTGTCAGGTTGGACACGGGCATGTCTGTGCCCGTGTGCCTTTTCTGTGTTCGACGATCGTGCCTGGATCGAGGCACACGGCCTGGGAAACGGCCGTGTGCCAAGCCGTGTTCGGCCCAGGTCTGGGAAATTATGTGCAGATCTGAGCCGTTTGTTTTCTTTCATTAAGATCCAACGGCCCAGATGATTTCCTGCTTTGTTAAGGCCGGGAATAGGGGAGTTAATCCCTCATTTCTCTCCAAGGCTTTCTCTTTCCAAGGTGTAAGAGAGAAGAGGAAGAAGAAGGAGGTTTCCGTCCACCGGCGGAGCGTCGGAGCACCGTTTCGAAATCTGAGAGCGGATCCGTGGAGGAAAGGTCATTGCGAAGAGTTCTGTCCGCATAGTTTTTCCATGGCGCCAAAACGGACTACAAGGGTAACGATTCTCAACTTGAGCATGTGAAGCTCTTTCTTTCTGCATAGGGAATTCCGCTCCCGCGAGTGTGCGGTGAGTGCGTGGTGTTCCTTGGGGTTGATGTGAATAGTCCGCCTTGTGTTGCATATAGAGTCCGGAATCATAAGTATGGGCATAGGCATTGTGTGTGAAGCCTACCCGGGCGTGTTTGTCTAGATCGGTGATGTTGCATTTGATATGTTTTGCCGGAGAAGACTCCGTGCTTTGGGTTTTTCGGGTTTCTACGCGGTAGATTGCAGCAGTGATCGTTGGAGGTTATCTTCGAGGCGCACCCAGAAAATTGAGCGGAAACGTGTTATGCTAACTCTGCGGTCTGGGAACCGGCCTTGATCATAACTGGGTTATGAGATTGTTTGGAAAATTTTGGGATCCAAGAGAAGCTTGACCCCCGCGTAGGAATTAAAGTGTATATGCGGCATGAGCAACGGGAAAGTGGAATTGGACCTAGGCTATGTGGAACAGTGCGAGAAATCGGAAGATGGTCACTGGCCGTTGGCATAGTCGGGAGCCTTAGACTAGATATGGTCAGAAAGGCTAAAATGCTCACTTGGTTGCCATCTTTGGGATGGTGGTGAAGACACTGATATGTCAGGATTCACCGTTAATGTGCCATGACTGCACGGGGTGTTTGGCTGTGCGAGTCTACACCTGTGGCGTAGCATAATTGCGCTTAAAGGATTTATTGGGCTAATGATATGCAGGGAAAGAGCACCGCCGTCCCGAGTAAGGGGCGGGGTCGTTATAATTTGGTCAGCTTTTGGCTGACCGTTGCTTTATTTGCCACCGTGCGGTGGAATTGTACTTGCAGGTGCAGTGGAGCCGAGTACCAAATAGCGGGCTGGAGCCCATGTTGCTGTGCTGGCCTTAGAAGGCTGTAAAGAATAGTTGTACTTTACTTTTGTCATGTGTGGCCGGCCTGCGAGCCGAAGTATGGAAAACACTATTTATTAAGTGAACTATTGTAAGGCCATAAGGCCATGTACCTTTTCAATGTATTTGGGTTCATTCCTTTGGTTGTGTAGTGGACATTCATTTATATATTGGATTTAAGATTTGGGTTCTTTCAACTTTAAAAGCTTCCGCTAGAATGCTCTGTGTAGAACGAGTAGTCTTAATTGGATGGTTTGAATATTCATTTGGTAATCCTTCCGACTCTCTGTGTTATATTGCGTCGGGTTCCAGCTGGACCTTCTGTTATATATCATGCGACAGATGGGGGTGTTACATGTCTATAGGTGGAGATGAAGGAGGAGTTGGCACATGAGGAGGCTGTTTTGGTGGAAGGGGTGCTGGAAGAGATGGTGGAGATGGAATGACCTCTTCAGTAGGGAGGGGAGTGGCCTTCACAGCCCTGGTGCTCTCAGAAGCTGGGATGGAAGAGGTGGAAGCCTTGGAGGGTTTGGAGATAGTCCTCTCCCATCTGCCAAACAAGGCGCAGGTGAGGCGCTTGCTGGCATTGATGAAAATGGTCGGGGAGACCATTAATTCACCAGACTTTTCCTGGAGGAAGATCCCCAGGATTCTGCCGAAGCAGACTTCCTTCTTGTCGTTCTTTTTCTTTATCAAATCAAAGAAAACTTTACTCGAATTCACAGAACGCTTATTCACCACAGCACACATGATGATAAATTGATGACGGGTAATGTAGTCATGCGCTGAGTGTTTGCCCATCGGTATTTTTCCCACGATGTCCGCCAGAAACTGGTAGGCGGCGGACAGTTGCTTCTTCAACATCTTGTTAGGGTTGCTTCCTAAAAACCCCATTAACTTCAGCATATCATCAAATTCTTCATAATCCATTTCCATGTTATCTTCTCCATTCACCAAACCAAAAATTTCAGAAAGAATTGCGGGAGATAACGGAACAGCAGTACTCCCAATATTGCCTGTCAGCACATTATCCTCAGAAACTGTAGATGTATACACCCATTCTCTGATTTCCGTTGAGTGCAGTTTAATCCGTCTGGTCATGAAATCCTTGAGATGAAGTTCTTCTAGCAGTTCCAGAATATAAAGAAATATGGGATCAAAATGTTGGAAAGAATCGAAGTCCATATCAAAACCAGTATCAAATTTCATTGCCGCCAAAGCTCCTGCGGGAATCGCCATTGATGACCTGCAAGAAAGACACAGAGAAAATGGCGATCCAGAGCAAGAGAACTTAAAGCGCGGGACGGAGGTCGAATAAAACCTAGATATAATATTTTCAGAATATGAATCGACAATCTCCGTTCCATGAAAAAGAAACAATTCTTCGAACTGAGCACGACGAAATAAATTATAAACAGATAATTCATCGATCTCATCCAGATGAATCAAAAACAGTTCGTCGAACTCTGTTCGACGAAACGTCTTCTGAAGCAAAGTTCGTCGATCTCCGGCCGACGTAAATTTTTTCCACACAGAGAATTCGCTGATCGCCGGTCGACGAGAATCTCTCAAACTTTCCCTAATTCGTCGAGCTCCGTTCGACGAACTCTGGAAAATTCGTCGAATGCAGACAGAAACTAAGTTAACTCTTCTCCATTAATCATTCCCAGTTGATTTATAAAGAACAGATGAGTTTTCTCATCCAAGGGCTTGGTGAAAATGTCTGCTCTCTGTAAATCAGTAGGAATATGGATCAACTTAATTTTCTTTTTGTCTACATTATCTCTATTGAAATGATGTCTTATTTTAATATGTTTAGTCCTAGAATGGTGAACTGGATTCTGTGCTATAGCAATAGCACTAGTATTATCACAAAATAATGTTGAATTATTTATGTTGACACCATAGTCTAGGAGTTGGTTTTGTATCCATAGCATTTGTGAACAGAAGCTGCCAGCAGGCATGTATTCTGCTTCTGCAGTTGATGTAGACACAGATGTCTGCTTTTTACAAAACCAGGAGACAAGTCTCATACCCAGGAACTGGCATGTTCCAGAGGTACTCTTCCTGTCCACTCTACATCCAGCATAGTCAGCATCTGAGTATCCAGCTAACTCAAACTTTAACTCTGCAGGATACTAGAGTCCTAGATTAGGACAACTCTTTATATATCTCAAAATTCTTTTTAGTAAAATAAGGTGAGATTCATTAGGGTTCACTTGGAACCTAGCACAAAGGCATGTGGCAAATATTATATCAGGCCTGCTAGCTGTTAGGTATAATATGGATCCAACAATTGCACTATAATGTTTCTGATCTACAGGTTTCCCTGCTGCATCAGAATCCACAACAGCATTTGTAGCCATATGTGTTTTCATTCCTGAAGCATCACCCATCCCAAACTTCTTAACAAGCTATTTAGCATACTTAGCTTGGGAGAGGAAGATACCATCAGGGAGCTGCTTCACTTGGAGACCAAGGAATTAGGAAAGCTCACCCATGCTACTCATCCCAAATTTAGAATGCATGAGGTCAGCAAACCTCTTGCACAATTTGGGATCAGTAGACCCAAAAATGATGTCATCCACATATATTTGTACTAACAGAATTTTGTCCTTATGACTTCTAGTGAAAAGAGTTTTATCTATGGTTCCTCTTGTAAATTTATGCTCTAAAATAAAGCTTGCTAAGGTCTCATACCAAGCTCTTGGAGCTTGCTATAAACCATAGAGAGCTTTATGCAATTTAAAAACAAAAGCGGGTTGAGTTAGAGAGATAAAACCTAGATGTTGTTCTACATAAACCTCTTCTTGAAGCACTCCATTCAGAAATGCACTTTTTACATCGATTTGGAACACTTTGAATCTCCTGTGAGCTGCATAGGCAAGGAATATTCTTATGGCCTTTAACCTTACAACAGGGGCAAAGGTTTGGTCATAATCAATTCCTTCCTCTTGCTTGTAGCCTTGAGCAACAATCCTAGCCTTGTTTCTCACTATGTTCCCTTGGGCATCTAGCTTGTTCCTGTTGACCCATTTGGTTCCAATAAGTGGGTAGTTATGGGGTCTTGGAACCAAATCCCAAACTCTACATCTCTCAAACTGATTTAGTTCCTCTTGCATTGCAATGATCCAGTGGGGATCTTGCTCTGCTTCATGGATGGTGAGAGGTTCAATTTGAGAGAGAAAGCATGCATGCATCAAGTCTTGGTTGAGTTGATGCCTTGTCTGTACACCTACTGAAATGTCTCCAATTACTTGAGATTTGGGGTGATCTCTAAGTGTGACAAGATCAGTTGGTGGAGTTGGTTGAGCAACAGCTTCTGTAATTAATTCCTCTTGTGGAATGGTACTAGCTGTTGAGGGAAGTTCAGCCACTTCCACTTGAATCTCTTCTTCACTGTCTTCAGCAACCTGTGGAGTGGGATGGGTTGATACCTCTTGGGTAAGGTTTAGTCCATCCATAGTCTCACACAGTTGTGGAACCTGCAAAGAGCTATTGGTAGAAATCTCTTTGTCCTTATAAGACGTGTTAGCTTCATCAAAATATACATGAACAGACTCTTCAATTTTAAGGGTGGATTTATTGAAAATCCTATAGGCCTTGCTTACTTGGGAGTATCCTAGAAAAATCCCTTCTTCAGCCTTAGCCTCAAACTTTCTAATGTATCTTTTATTGTTAGTGTGAATGTAACAAATGCAGCCAAAAACTTTAAAGTAAGTGATTTTAGGTTTCTTCCCTTTAAGTAATTTATAGGGGGTCTTATTTTTCAGCTTATGTATAAGACTTCTATTCAGGACATAGTTAGCAGTATTTACAGCTTCTTCCCAAAAGGATAGAGGCATGTAAGCATCTGCCAATAATGTGCCTGCAGATTCAATGAGTGTCCTATTTTTCCTTTCAGCAACCCCATTTTGTTGGGGAGTTCTAGGAGCTGAGAAGCACTGTCTGATACCTTCCTTCTCATAGAACTCATGCATAAGAAGAGACTCAAATTCTGTGCCATGATCACTTCTGATCAATGCAACATGAGTAGAGAACTCAATCTGTATGGTCCTGAGAAAATCTGTAAGAACCTTGAATGTATCTGACTTAGCTCTGAGAAAGGCTATCCAACTGAATCTAGAGAAGTCATCAACAATCACTAAAGTATAAGACTTCCCTCTGAGGCTTTGTACAGCAATGGGTCCAAATAGATCCACATGGAGCAAATACAAAATCCTAGGTGAATCACTTTTATTAATGGATTTGAAACTAGTTTTAGTTTGCTTGCCTAATTGATAAGCCCTACATAGGCTTTCCTTCTTGTAGGGGCCAGAAGGTAAACCTCTAACAAGGTTGTCTTTAGATAACCTAGATATATTATTAAGGTTTACATGCCCTAATCTTTTATTTCATAACTCATTTTGATTACTAGTGATATTGAGTAAACAAACATCAGTTTTGGCAAAAATAAAATCTACTAGATATATGTTGCCTTGTTTAAGTCCAATTAAAACAGTTTGGTTTTCATTATTAATAATAGAACATGAGGTAGAGTTAAAGTGTACATGATAACCTTCATCACATAATTGACTTATGGATATTAGGTTATGTTTGAGTCCTCTTACATATGTTACTTTCTTGAAAGTGACTGTCCAAATCTTGACTGCTCCATATCCTTCTGATTGGCCAATGTTTGAATCTCCAAAAATCACCTTTGGTCGTAACTTGGGCTTGTAATTTGATATATTGCCCTTGCTTCCTGTCATGTGCTTGGAGCAACCACTATCCAAGTACCAGGTCTGACTTACCCTTGGACAGCTCTTCACCTGTACCTGCAAAGAGAACAAAAACTCAATTGTTCTTGACCCAGGTTACCTTGGGTCCTTTATTTTGTTGAAAACTAAAGCTGGATATCACTGATAATGCATGTTGAGATTTATAACCTATGGGGTGATATCTCCTAGGTGGAATTACCCAATCTGCTACTGGATTAAATGTCTTATTAGTTGGTTTAAAATTTCTGTAAGAGAAATGATTTAAGTTTGGTCCTTCTAGGATCGACGAATTGTTGTAAGTTCGTCGACCAGAGTTCGACGAATAGGGATGAGATCGTCGATCTCTGCTCAGAGTATGACAGTAGTCATCTTCTGCACCCCAAGTTCATCGACCTCTGCTCGACGAACCATACAAATTTCGTCGATCGCAGTTAGACGAATTGTTATAACTAAAGTTTGCGTTCAGCATTTGTCGATCTGGGTTCGACGAACTTGCCACATTTCATCGATCTGAGTTAGACGAATGCTGCAGAACCTTATTTTTATAAGTTGTTTTCTGATTTCTATTTCTCTTGTCTATGGGTTTTGCGTTGTTAGCTGACATTGGTTTATCTGTTATCTTTTCCTTTCCCTTTGCAGAAATAAATTTAATAGTGGTTGTAAGAATATTTTTCTTTATTATGGGGGGCAAACTTGATGAAGCACCCAAGCCCAGCTTGCCATTTAATCTGGCATTCACTGTGCTTGTAATGTCCATCAGCTTGAGGCTTCTCCCATTGAGAGATTGCTCAAGTCGTTTGGCCTCACATAATTCATATTTTAATTTAATTATTTGTTCATTAGCTAAGGTTAGTTGATCTTGCAGTTTAATATTTTCTGAGTTAACAGATTCAAGACTTCCTAGTCTTTCTCTAAGAGTTTTTATTTCCTTTTCTGAGCTAATTAAATCTAAACACATGGCTTTAAATTCAGTTTTAAATAGATCTGAATTAAAGTCAAAGCCAGAAAGAACCTGATCAGCCTCTGAGTCTGAGGCTGCTTTATCTTCAGATTCTCCATCTGATCCAAAATTGCTCCTGTAGACATCAATTGCCATTAGGCAAACCTCCTTAGATCTTGCTTCTTCCTCTTCTTCACTTGAAC
Source organism: Platanthera guangdongensis (assembly GCA_039583875.1). Classification (NCBI taxonomy): domain Eukaryota; kingdom Viridiplantae; phylum Streptophyta; class Magnoliopsida; order Asparagales; family Orchidaceae; genus Platanthera; species Platanthera guangdongensis. Next base: position 91,924,094 of record CM077166.1, read on the forward strand.
TGGAAGAGGATGTTTCTTCTTCTGTATCACTCAATGTCTCAGCAACAAAACCATTGGTTTTCTTTTTATATTTACTGTAAGAGGGTCTGCTGCTGTCTTTTCTCCTGGAGTCTCTTTCTTTGTTCTTGTCCTTCTTCTAGTTTTCTGGACATTTAGAGATGTAATGTCCAGGTTTTTTGCACCCAAAGCACACAACCTCCTTGGTTTGGTGTCTTATCATACTTGGGCTTTTTATCTTGTCTGGATGATTTCCTTCTAAAATCCTTTCTAGTCATCTTGTATAATCTTTTAGCAAAGAGGCTCATGAGTTCCTCATTGGAAGTTGATGTCTCACTGTCCTCAGATGTTTTGAAGGTTATGCTGTGCTCCTTTCTCACTGGAGTTGTTTCCTTCTGTTCTGCTACTTCTCTTGATTTGATCAGCTGCTCATAGGATTTTAATTTGCCTAGCAGTGATTCAGTTGATATTTCATTTAGGCTTCTGGCTACTTTGATTGGCCAGATTATGGAATCCCATGAGCTAGGAATGCACATCAGTATCTTATCATTCACTTCTGTCAAGGTGATGTCTTTATCCAAGGTTTTGAGCTCATTGATGATTGAGCTTAACCTATTATACATTACAGCCACTGATTCTGTCTCATTCTTTTTGAAGTTCTCATACAGGGAGATGAGATTGGATCTCCTCTCTTTTATCTCATCTGCTGAGCCAGCTACCATTTGGTTGAGGGAATCCCAAATGGCCTTGGCTGAGGTGCATTCAGCCACCTTCTGAAATATGTCATCTGACATTGTCTGAGCCAAGATATTCATTACTTTAGCATCTACCATTTTGGCTTTCTTGCAAGGTTCATTGTTCTCTGGAGGAGGTACTACAGTCATGTTTGTTGAGGTGCTTGTAGAAGCTGTAGGTGCTGGAGGTACACCTGTTAAGATAACATAAAAGATATCCTCATCAATAGAATTCATGTATACCCTGATTCTTGTCTTCCAAACGGCAAACTTGTTAATATTGCAAACTGTAGGTCTGATGCTTGCATAATCTTTGTTTTGGGTCATTTCTGTGAAGAAATAAATCTAATAACAAAAACAAACAAACAGATCTAACAAGAGGGATCTTTGTGGTTCAGGTGTTAGCCTGTACAACCAATTAAGGTGTGGAATTTTAACCAACCTCCCTCTGATACCAATTGAAAGTGCAGGTTAGATCTGAAATACTTTAGAGGGGGGGGGGTGAATAGAGTATTGTGCTTTCATCAAACTTTTTACAACTTTTGTTGTAATCCTAAGTGAACAAGTCAGCAAATAAGAAAAACAAACATAGTAACCTAAACAATCACAGAGCACAGCCAAAACAAAAATAAAGTGCAACCAGACGACACAAGAAATTTTATAGTGGCTCCCCAACCTGGGTACATCCACTCTTCTACCACCCTAGTATGAATCCACTCAGGTTTTTGATTAGGTGCCTGACACCAATGAGCTTTTATTAAGGTGCTCAAAAACCAAAACCTCAAGTATTTTGGAAGGAGACTTGCAACCAGAATAATTTTGAAGGGAATTAAAACCCTGTACAGGAGTTGGAAAAGAGGTGATGGTTTCTTCTCTTTCTCAATAGCAACTGAGAAGACTGTGGATTGATGTTAGCAGATTTTGCTCCCCCTGAGATCTTGAATGTATCAGGAAAGCTGGAGCACTACTACAAGGTGATAGGTCTTCAAAGACCTAGAGTGCCTGGACCAGAGATGCTTCAAGAACTTCTTTGACAGATTGATTAATTGGTTGTCCTTTGAAGTTGTCCTAAGAATTGACAGAAGAAGACTCTTGATTGTATTTGAATGTTCTTCTTCTTCTTCTTCATGATGTTGTCTGGCCTGGGCTAATTGTAGTAGAACTTTTGATTTCAGTATGATTGTTCTTCTGTGCAATCTTTCTGTGTGTCTGTCTGATTGTCTGTGTGTATCACTGTATGTCTATATGACTGTGTATTAGTACTTGATCCTTTCTTTTCTAACTTATGCTGACTGAAGAACACACTGGAAATTTGAAATCTTAAGCAGTAAATGAAGTCGTCCTGGGAAGGAACCGGCAATCAATGATTTCCCCAACTGTCCCATGGAAAAACAGCATGTAATAGTCCATAGTCAATGCGCGTTCTAACGGTAACATTCCGAGAAGATCTTGCATTAATAACTCCGGAATCATCGCCAAGAAACGGGACGGGAAACTGGAGAAGACCTAGACTGGAATCGTCGAACGAAGAACACAATTCGTCGAGCTGAGTTTGAGTTTGTCGAGCTGTGCTTGAGTTCGTCGAGCTGAGCTTGAGTTCGTCGAGCTGAGCTTGAGTTCGTCGAGCTGAGCTTGAGTTCGTCGACCAGACAATCTTCATTTGTCTAACAGACAGTCTTCATTCGTCGAGCTGAGATCCAAATTCATCGAGTGAAGAAAGATTGTGGACTTAGCCAAATATTCTGCATCTGCTGATATTCTGTGTCGACATAAGTTGGCGTCGACTGATTGATCTTGGTGTCGACTCAAATCTTCTGGTGTCGACATAAATTGTCTGGTGTCGACACAAATTGTCTGGTGTCGACACAAACCCTAAGTGTCGACACAGATTCTCTGAATTCAGCAATCGTCGAGTAGAGTACTGCATTCGTTGACCTGAGAAGCTGACTTCGTCGACCTGAGAAGTTGAGAACTTGATGTCCAAGTTCGTCGAGCTCAGAAACTAATTCGTCGACCAAAGTTTGAAGCTGGACTTAGAAATATTCTGAAGCTGTCCTGACTTTAGCTTGATGTAGAAACTCAGTCTTCGTCGAACAGAGAATAAAGATCGTCGAGCTCAGCACTAAGAATTATCTCGCAATCGTCGCGCACAGAACACCTTTTGTCGAGCTGAGTTCGACGAACGTCGAGCTGAGTTCGACAAACGTCGAGCTGAGTTCGACGAACGTCGAACTCATTTGACTTAGTCTTGAAAACTTCTAAATCTTGAGTCTCTGATGGTCTTGGTGATAGCTGGTCCATCTGATGTTGGCTATAAGGACTTGGCCTAGACTCTAGGACACAAACTTGACCCTGGCTATACATGTTGGGTCACACCCTAAGTCAGTGAACCTAGCCCAAATCAACTAGAGATCCAACAGTTTTCGTAAAGTTTTTGTATAAGTTAAATAAATCAAATGGGATTCATTTCAAGTGGTAAATGACTTTAAAATTCATCAAATATTTTGTGAGAGGCATTAAGTCCATGACCGGGCTCTGGTTAAAATTTCACCCCATTTGGGCTTTATTTGAGTAGTGATTATTGAAAACAAGATTTGGTCAAGTGGGCAATATTTGACCTAGGGATTTCTTGTGGGTGCTTTGAGGTAATTAAGTAGCTCCCCTCATCGCCTTGGGGTGAAACTTAGGTCACACACTTAAAATGTCATTATACACCACCTAATTAAAAATGGTAGGTTTCTAGGATGGTTTGGCCATGGTTGTTGATGCGCGAAAATGGCACCACCTAGTTAATACGGAGGGGGTGTGTTCGATCTCATAGGCTAGGAGAGGAAGAGATGAAGGCTGCGGGGAAAGTGGAAGCTTCTGAGTGCTCGAGAGTGGAGCAAGCGCTTGTCAAAGGGGTTGCGGGGATAGAGGAGAGGTTTGCTGAGAGCAACGGAGGAGGTTGATCAGGAGCTGTCGAGCATGCAGTTACTTGTACAGTTGTGCTTGCAGGTTGAGTGCCGAGAGGAAGCTGAGTTGAGCTAGGAAAAAGAGAGGGGGCCTCTAGTAGCGGCAACAGCAGACTTCGCCCGATGCGGCTTAAATGTCACTCTTGCGATGGGCTTTCATTTGATTAATAGTGAGAGTTACAACCTACAATACACCTTTACAAGAAAGCAATAAAGGGGTACAAGAAGGAAGCTGGCGGCTAAGTAAGAAGTGCCAGAAGATGCCGCGCGGACTGAATAGCGTAGTCGGCAGCCCGCACAGTTAAGGGAAACAAGAAACCGCACATAATGGAAACAGAGGCCGGCAGGCCGCGAGACTAAAAGCATAGAGAGGGGGTGCGGACTGAGAGACCGAGTCTGCAGGAGGTTGCTGGCTATAGGCTGACTTTGAGCGTGAGCACCTTTGGGATGTCTGAACCTAGGTCTGACCTTCGCCCTCCTCCATATGAGGTATGGGGGTGTATTTATAGGCCAGAGGAGGTAAAGGCTTGCGGTGACGTTACTCCCGGTGAGACGGTAACTAGAGCGAGAAGAGGAAGGAGTCCGCCGAGTCCGAAACAGGCCGTGCCGACTGGGTCTTGCTTCTAAAGACGGTGCTGCTGACGGTGAACTGGGAGACTTAGTGGCGGGCTGCAAAGGAGAGTCTGCCGAGTCCGCTGCTGATGAGCTGAGGTTATCCGCCTGCTGATGGGGAGGCAGACGTTGGAGGCTAAGTGGCGGGCTGCAAGGAGAATCCACAGAGTCCACCGCTTCTGTACTGAGCGAGCTATAAGGGGGGTGTGAGCTGAAGTGTGCCCGCGGAATCCACCGAGTTCGCACGAGGTCATGCGGACTGGGACTTCCTTGAGGATGTTCTGCTTCCTGGCGGGCCAAAAGGAGTCCGCCACTACTGACTGAGTCCGCACCTAGACTACGGACTAAGGGAGGTTGACCCTGCCACTGGAGAAGATCGGGTGGAGGCAAAGGAGAGGCGGACTGCATTGCGAGTCCGCGGAGTCCGCCCAATCCGCACCTGCTGCCAAGCTGAGTCCGCTTATGTTAGAGATGGAGAGCCTGGATGTTGTTGTTGGGTTTCAACAATGAAGGCGGACTGGAAGTCTTGATCGTACTTCGAGTCCGCCGAGCTTGCGAGGAACTTTGTATTGTTGCTGACTTTCGCGAGTAGCCGGAGAGAGTGTCCGCGCTCTGTAGGCGGACTGAAGAAATTGGATGTCCTTACTGCTGGGTGACAAGGGATATGCGGCCTGCCGGACTAACGATGTAGGCCGCGCGTGTTGGCGAGCTGGCTGGCGATCTGCGGGCAGGTCGCCACTATTGTTTTGGTGGTTGGAGCGGTCTGGTTTCCTTGAAGAGTGACCTGCAGGAGCGGGCTAAGGAGTCCAATTCCTGCAAGGGACGCGGCTTGTTGCCGACCTGGGCGGATAGGGAGTTGAGCCCGACAAAGAGAGTCCTGTAAAGACAACCTTGTGGTTAAGCTGAAAAGGGGGAGGCCTGCAGAGGTGGACTGCAGGAGCATTCTGCGGCCCATGCCGACAAAGGGAAGGGTCGTGGCCTGGGTTATCAGTCTGTTGAGGCCACCCAAGCCGCACGGCTTGAGCGGATAAAGAATTCTGTCCGCCCATCCTAGGGCGTCGCGGCCTGCATGAGGAACCCGGGGCGGGCCGCGACGAGCGAGCTGGCTGCCTTGGGAAGGATCGCCGATTTTGGGATTAACATAATCCCCGCACTTTTTAAAGTTCCGAATAGAACTTCGAAAAAGTTGGAGACCCAGAAAAATAATGATCCACCCCAAAGGAAAGAGAAGGGGGCAAGGAGAGGTAGAACATGATGCCTCTTCTTAGGAGTTTGGTGTTGTCTGTCTATTTCCTGTAAAGGAAAAGTTAGTGTAGGGATACAAGGTACGTCTCGCGTGTGCCTTAGTTTGCCTTTGCAAAATGAAGAAGATGCGTCTTCAAATAAGTTCTGCAAAATGAAGGTGAGAGGAAAACATAGAAACATAATAACTTGCTAGTACCTGATGGAGGCTTGCAAGCACCTTTTATCCTCTGCAAAAGGAAGGGTGAGGAGTATACATGAAAGAAAAATGAGCTGGAAGTACATGAAAGGAACTTGCAAGTCTTTGCTAGTTTCTGCAAAAGTGAAGTTAGAAACAAATTCGGGAGTAAAGAAAGCCGCAAATACCTGAAGGCAACTTGAAGGTATCTGCTGGTCTCTACAAAAGAAGAGTTAGAAGTAGGCAGGGTATATGAAAGTAACTTGCAAGTACCTGTAAAGAAACTTGCAAGTAACGGCTGATTTCTGCAAAATGAGAGTTAGGAACAGACAAGATATATAAGAGTAGCTTGCAAGTACCTGTGAAGAAATTTGCAAGGGTCTGCTGATCTTTGCAAGAAGAGAGTTAGGACCAGACAAAACATGAAAATAGCTTGCAAGTACCTGTGATGAAACTTGCAAGGATCTGCTATTTTCTACAAAGTGAGAGTTAGAAGCAGGTATTGCATATAAAGAATAAGTTGCAAGTACCTGGATATGACTTGCATGTTCCTGCTAATCACTGCAAAGAGAAGAGTGAGTAGCAGACATGAAATAATGAGCTAGGCTGCAAGTACCTGAGCTGAGGCTTACAGGTGTTAATCTGTTGATAAGATAAGGTTGATATGATCATATAGCAAAGGAAATCCTTGATGCACTCTGCTGATAAGTGAAGGAAGATCAAAGCATAAAACAGTGATCTTCTTGCTATATTAGAGATGTCTTCAACATGAAGTCCAGATCAATAAGCCGAGTGTTGGTATTTGATAAGAGTAGTGAAGATATTATAAGTGATCACTTGATAGAGCTTTGAGTAAGCAACGCATATAAGATGAGCATAAGCAAAGCAGATGCTAGAAATCCTTTTGGTAGGTCGGATTAACTTGTTCACCTGTGAAAGAAGGCAGTTGACAAAAAGGGAGGTTTATACTCGGAGATGACCAAGGAAGACTGGATGCTTCCACAGGAGATCTCTCGTGGGCCTTACGCATCGCTTGACTGAGGAAGGTCATCCCGAGTAAAATCCTACTCAAAGCGGGCTGGTCGCGCATCCTCTAGGAGGGCACACAAAAGAGAAAAGAACGGGAAATCCTGAGAAGGATTGCTAGATGCACTGATCACGCGCTTCGGGTTACTACGTCACTGATCAATGAGACTGGTTGCGCCAAGAGGCCTATAGCTTGTCTGTGGATTGATCAATGGAGTCGAGGATCCTACGAAAGCATGGATTGGGAGCACTAGAGAACGATCGTCCATCACAGTTGTGAGATGATCAAAGAGACAAGGCTATGCTTGGTCTCCATTGCTTGTCAAGCAAAGATAAACGTAACTGTAATGTATACTCACGGAGCACAGTAGAGCTAACACATGGGGCCTCCCTAGCACGCACTCTGTGTCAGACACTGGCTAGGATCCAAAGTCTAGTATTCCACCGCATGAGAGTTGGATAGCCCCCACTACACACATATGCGAAATCTCCCTGCATTATGTGGTCACTATGGTCTTACGCCGGAATCTAATCCCAAGGGGGCCTATAGCAAGACTCGGCGACATTCTCTATGGCTCAGCGATCTTTTGGAAAAGAGAGAATAGAGGAGGAAGCAATACAAGAAGGGAACTGTGTCAGTATGAGATCCCTGATAAAAGCTTTTTTTAAAAGCAAGAATGAACACTTACAAGTGTTTTGAAAAGAGAATGTTTGAAAGGGGAAGAGTAAGAGTAACTAATAACGGTTGTGAGAAAATGTGGAGGACTATGAAGTCCTTTGCTGGCTTAGAATAGCCTTCCAAGCTCGCCCTCATCATCGACGTCGAAGGTTTTAATGGCTTTGCAAACAACGAGGAGAGATGGCTCTTCGACTAGGCTCACTCCTTTTGATGAGAAAGGAACGTCTGCAACTTCTTTGCCCTTTGAGGTTGCTGGATCAGGGCGATCTTCTTTAGGAAGCATGTCACGCATCTTGCCTTGTCGAAGCATCATTTGCACAAGCTGGAGGCGTGCTCGGCAGTTCTCAGTCAAGTGGTCTGGCTCTTTGTGGAATTTGCAGTATAGTTCAGAGTCTCTATATCTTTGATCAGCTGGTCGGTAAGGCTTCTTATAGCTAGCCCTATATTTCATGATCTGGCTCACTTCTAGCATGGCTTCATCTAGTTCAGATTCATGCAAGTCATCATCTTGCTGATGGTAGACTGCATCTATTTGAGAAGATGGAGCTAGTGGTAGCAATGAATCTTGAGCACGATCATGGCTCGGGAAAGGGTATCGATGGCGCTGAAACCTTTTTCCCTTCCTCGAATGAGTTGGTAAATCATTGTGAGGAGACCTCGGAGGCTTCTTGTGAAAAGGATCTTTCTCTGATATGTGCTTGGAGATGAATCCTGGGTTGCTCTTTTCTCCTCGGATGTATGAGTTGGCTAGCGCAATTAACTCTTGGTATGTTCTTGGCGCTCGGACATTGGCTTCAAACTTGAGAGGCCCTTCACGGCGACCGTGGATAAGAGCCACTCGGTACTTTTCTTGGCTAACAATCTCGATGTCCAAGATTTCTCTCTGGAATCGATCAACAAACTGAGATCAAGTTTCATTGCCACGCTGATTGATCTCAAAGAGGGCTTCTGGACTGCCCTTTCTCTTTGTTGAGGTAGAGAATCTAAGCAAGAACTCCCTTCGTAGGTCAGCAAAGGAAGTGATGGAGTGAGGGCGAAGACTGTAGAACCAGTCCCTCACTTGCCCATCAAAGGTTGTGACTAGGAGCTTGCACTTGGTTACACCTGAAAGGGTTTTGAGAGCAACGACTGATTCGAAGTCTTGAAGATGCTTCACTGGATCAGTCTCTCCGGTGTAGATCGGTAACCGGGGTTCTCTGAAATTTGCTGGAGTGGGTTCATGACGAACGTTCTCGGCAAACGGTGAAGGTTCTTCATGTTCTGCTACAACATAAGGATAAAAGGAGCATAAGCTACAGCTGCAAAAGAAGCAGGAGGATAAAAGGGAAAAGTTGTTGCAGGAGTAAAGGCAGGAGCTGAAGGGTAAGGATGACTTCCCGGAAAGTTGAGAAATCTAGCAGGGCTTCCCCGGGCTGCTTCCCGGAAGAAGTTTTGGCGAGCAGCAAACTCCTCATCTTGTGGTCGCAAAGGTGCTGCAGGCCCATGCAGGAAGGTTATTGTATAAGGCGGATAGACCGGCAGGCAAGCTGGAGGGTAAGCTTGCTGATGCTCCAATGTTGGTGTTGGATTGATTGGGGCGGCTGAAACAACTAGCGCTGCTGCAGTTTGAGAGTCCAGTCACTGCGTGATCATAGCGAGCATTTGGGTGATTGCTTGGAACTGCTGAGCATTCTCACAGAGCGATTGCTCAAAGGCCTCCCAGAGGGGATCATCTCTAGGACTTGGAGCAATGTTCTTGGCTGGTTGACGAACTGACATGGCTAACTACTGCTGTTCACCGTCTGTTCGGATCTGAAGGTCGTGTGTTAACTGTTGATGCGCGAAAATAGCTCCGCCTAGTTAATACAGAGGGGGTGTGTTCGATCTCACAGGATAGGAGAGTAAGAGGATAAAGGTTGTTTGGAAAGAGGAAGCTTCTGAGTGCTCGAGAGTGGAGCAAGCGCTTGTCAAAGGGGTTGCAGGGATAGAGGAGAGGTTTGTTGAGAGCAACGGAGGAGGTTCATCAGGAGCTGTCGAGCAGACGGTTACTTGGACAATTGTGCTTGCAGGTTGAGTGCCGAGAGGAAGATGAGCTGAGCTAGGAAAAAGAGAGGGGGCCGCTAGCAGCGGTGATGCGTGGAAATCGGCAACCGCACCGGTCGCACAAGTAATAAAATTTGGGAATAAATCCCCGAGTGTCAGCCTCTTGAGGAATGCAATTAGCATAGAGCGGCGACTGTTCAGAAAATATCGTTATGAGGGTTATACATAGAAAAGAGTAAAAAGGGTCTTGTGTGATTGTGGTTTGATCTAATAAACTAATTAAGGCTGTGCGGGTCGAAGGCACCGCTTCCCAAGGTGAGGTGAGTGTATCGGCCGCGATGCCGAAATTCGGTTGGGCGAGTGGACGGAAAGCTAATGGATAGAAGTGTTGTTGTGCGGAGTGCAATCGGGTGAAACAAGGGTATGGAGTGGATGTGGAGTGGGCGAGGCGCATTCACAACACGCAACTCAAAAGAAAATAAAAACTACAAACATCCACTTAGATATAGGGTAGAAAATGAAGTTCATTACAATATCAAATCATTCCATACAATGGAGGAAGGGGAAGAGGAGTAAACCACTAGAGGGTGAAGGTCCACCACAGGTCGTGGCCGGAATAGCGAGTTGTCAATCCGCTTTCGCGCTCAGTCCGAGGAGGCTTCCGGTACCAACGAGTTGTCACCTTGAAGGCCTTTGAGTCTGTTCTCTAAGTAATCTTGTTCGCCAACTCCGGTGGAAAGCTTGTAGTTGAGGTCATCAATGGTCGAGAGCTACGCCGGAGGGTTTGGAAAGCTTCGGAATCACCGGCTACGGACTCCCGATGAAGGTGGAGGTGGATGGAGCAGCTGGAGAAGTAGGGCGACACTTCCCGTGCACTCCCCAATCATAGAAATGATCCCCCCTTTCTAAATCGCGGAGCAAGCCCTTAAATATGGAGGCAGAATAAGCAAAGCGCACGACCAGTGGTCATGCTCAGTGAGTCCAGTGATCGTGCGCAGTGTTCCTGTATCGTCAGGATCTCTCGAGCGGTTCCAAAGGACGGACACGACCCATGCACCAGCAGAAGAGGCAGATAGGCCACCAAAAGTGCACACCACATTCTCAAGACATGGCGAGAGAACAAGTAAAACAAATGGAAATACAGAAACATCTAAAGCACATAGAAAATGGGCCTAAAGTGCACTTAATCATGAAATAGACAAGTAAGCAAATATATGCAATTATAGCTCTCAAATGCAGTGCTAAGACGATAAAACTGGCCCAGATGAGTCCAAAAATCAGTGTAATATTTGGACTCATCACACCCCCAGACTTACCCATTTGCGCGTCCCGCGCAAATCATTACTCCGTGGACGGTAAAATAGCTAGCTGGCTTAGAAACTTCAAAATAAAGTAGGACGAGAAATCAAATACATCATGCGCATAGAAAATAGAATAGAAAAACTTTTTAATTATACTACGGAGCTTAAATTATTCGACAGAGGTAAATAAATTTTGTGTCTACTTAAAATTAGAATTCTGGAGAATCGTTCGGTCATGTGTACGGAGAAAGTAGACAGGCCACTAAGGTGAGCATTGCCCACGACCGGGGCTCGTGATCACCTCCAAAAAAATCCATCAATGTCGAGAACCATAAGCTTGCCCTTTCACACTCTCTTCACGATGCTAAGTAGACTCAAATGTGAATTAGCAGGACTTGTAGGTTTGAATGGGGCTAAGGCTAAGGTGTGGTGGTCAATTATAAACAAGGAGGCTACACGCAACCAAAGCGAGCGAACAAGAGCTAAACCCAAACAGCCACTAAGAAATGCATGTGTGACACACCCTCAGACATGGCTTGAAAACCGGGTATGCACACGACCTATCCCGACCAAAAACTAACACACAAGATGGGGATTGCAATTCTCTTTGTAGTAATTTTAAATTTTTGTTTCTTTTTTTATTCATCTTTGTCTCTTTCATTCAGCAATCCCCAAATATAAAGATTAGCAAATCATGAATTCATCTCCACATCACATGAATCCCAAATATCACAACATATCAAATTTTTGAAATCAATCAAGCTCAAGGTTTTGGTTATGACAGAAGGGTTGGCTTTTAGGCTTTGGTGAATATAGGTGGAGCTGAAACAAAAGGAGGGTAGGTGCAAATTTGGCTTGCAAGGGTCAGCTGCTAGGACTAGGTACAAAAAGGCTCAAACTAGACAAAATGATGGCCTACCTTACGCTCACACTCGACTAACCGGGCACCAATCCCTCGAGAGTAGCTTGGGGAAAGTTCTCAGTCCCCGAGAAAGACGATCCTTCCCCCTGACTCAAGCAATACGAGTCTAGTGACAGCTACAATCATCTCTAAACTACCATTCGATTACTCCAGATTCTACAATTTTAAGTACCACAAACAAAATTTAATTTTGCAGAATAAATTTAAGTCTACGAGCATGAAGAAAAAGTAATCCTATACTATTTCTATGCAAATCTTGAGTACTCGATTAGGAGCACTGCATGAGTTTCGAACTACTATATCCCAAAATCCTAAGTCAGCACCACTTTTTAGAGTTTACACAAAAGCAATACATTTGCCCTAAGCCGCCCGCATGATTAAGTGCACACTCAGGTGGGTGATTCAGTGTGTGCAATTAGTGATCAAGAAATAAATAAAGGCAGACTAGTATGCAATAAACTGTGTTGTGTAGTGATCACATGCAACTCCACCACCAGACTAGAATATGACAATACGAAAAAGTAAAACATGTAAATAAAAATAAAGGGCTACGGGAAGAAGTACCCATGCTCAAAATTGAGCATACCGGTCGTGCGATGAGATATCCAAGTGCGGCCAAGTTGTTGCGCCTCAAAAATTCATGCACCTGCTATTTAAATACGGATGAAAAACAAAAGATGGAAACACAAATATAAATATATAGAAAAAGAGCTCAAACACAGCACCGGACCAAATGGTCCAACATGGGTTGTCTCCCGAAAGCCCTTTTATTAACCGTCCTTAAGGTGGACCAAATACATGTATTAGCAGTTATAATAAAGAGTTCTTTGCAGTTGAAAAGAAAGAAATAAATATAAAAGCTCAAATATATTCTTTAGATACAAAATTTCGTGAATAACGTGCAGGGGTAGCTGTGGAGTGGAGGGGTGGTCCTCATTTGTCGTTGCTACCATTGTCGATCAAGGAGTGTCGCTATCGCTTTGCTTGGGGTCGGCGAGCTGCAGGTTTCGAGATTCGCCGGTGGTTGCGTAGCCATCATATAATTTTAGCCTGTGCCCATTGACTTTGAAATTGTCTCCGCTTTTCCCGGCTATTTCGATGGCTCCAAAGGGGGAGACTCCGATCACTGTGAAGGGGCCGCTCCACCGCAATTTTAGCTTTCCTGGAAATAAGAGGAGGATGGAATTGTACATCATGACTTGGTCTCCTGGTTGGAATTCTTTTGGGATGATGTGACGGTCGTGCCATTCTTTTGTTTTTTCTTTATATATCCGCGCATTTTCGTATGCGAAATGACGGAGCTCCTCTAGTTCGTTCAGTTGAGAGCGGCGCTTATCTGCTGCGACTTCGATGTTCATGTTTAATAATTTGGTTGCCCATAGCGCTTTGTGTTATAGCTCGACCGGGAAGTGGCAAACTTTTCCATAGACTAGTTGAAAAGTGGTCATACCGATAGGGGTTTTGAAGGTAGTTTTGTACGCCCATAAGGCGTCGTCGACCTTCTTGGCCCACTGTTTTCTGTTGGAATAGATGGATTTTTCAATGATTCTTTTGAGCTCGTGGTTTGAGACCTCTACTTGCCCACAGGTTTGGGGATGGTAGGCAAGATAGATTTTGTGGTGGACTCTGAACTACTTCATGAGTTGCATGAACGACTTGTTTGAGAAATGGATCCCGCCGTCGCTGATGATGGTACGTGGGGCGCCGATTCTGGGGAAAATATTCTTGTGTATGAAATTCAATATGGTGCGGGCGTCATTTGCGGCGACAGCTTCGGCTTCGACCCACTTGGAAACATATTCGACTGCGACAATAACATAGAGTTTTCCGTGCGACATTGGGAAGGGTCCCATGAAGTCGATCGCCCAAACGTCGAATTGTTCGCAGACGAGCATGTTGTTGAGAGGAATTTTGTCCCTCTTGGAGATATTTCCTGTCCTTTAGTATTCATTGCATTTTGCGATGTATGCTTGGGTGTATCTAAAAAGGGTTTGCCAAAATATGCCACATTGCAGTACCTTGCGTGCCGTTCTGGTGGTGCCGAAATGACCGTCGGCCTCCCGGTCATGGAAGTGTGTTAAGATGGATTGGAATTCGGTCTCGGGTATGCAGCGCCTGATGATGTCATCGTTGCAAGTACGAAATAGTAACGGGTCTTCCCAGAAATAGTATTTGGCGTAAGACAGTAGTTTTCGCTTTTGCTGCGATGACAGGTTAGGGGAGACAGATTTACAAGCGAGATAGTTGGCCATATCTGCGTACCATGGGATTGTCGGAGTGAGCGAATAGATGGAGAATAATCTTTCATCCGGGAAGCAGTGGGCAATCTCATTGTGTTCGCAAATTGGTGCAGCTCCTTCGTTGTCGCTTTCCAATCTTGATAGGTGATCGACGATGACGTTCTCTACCCCTTTCTTGTCTCGGATCTCGATGTCATATTTATGTAGTAGAAGAATCCAACAGATTAGCCGGGGCTTGACGTCTTTCTTCTTGAATAAATACCTTAGTGCAGCATGGTCATTGTAGACAATGACCTTAGATAACACTAAGTATGAATGGAATTTTTCGAAAGCGAAGATTACTGCCAGTAGCTCCTGTTACGTAGTTGTATAATTCAGTTGGGCATCGTTGAGGGTCCGGCTGTCATAGGAGATAGTATAAAAGATTTTGTTTTTCCTTTGACCGAGCACCGCTCCGACTGCAACATCGCTTGCGTCGCACATGACTTCGAAGGGCAAAGCCCAATCTGGTGCCACCAAGATTGGAGCGGAGATAAGTCGGTCTTTGAGAGTCTCGAAGGCTTGCATACATTTTTTGTCGAAGTCAAACTGGGTGTCCTTGGCCAGCAGATTTGTTAGGGGCTTGGATATTGATGAGAAATTACTGATGAATCTTCTATAGAAGCCGCCGTGTCACAAGAAGCTGCGGATACCCTTGGCAAAAGACGGAGGAGGAAGATTTTTGATAATGCTGACTTTTGCTTGGTCGACTTCAAGCCCCCTGTGAGAGACTTTGTGGCCTAAGATGATGCCCTCGTGAACCATGAAATGCCATTTTTCCCAATTCAAGATGAGGTTTGTATCTTTGCACCGCTTCAGAGCTTTGGGTAGATTTGCGAGGCAGGAATCGAAGCTGTTCCCGAAAAGGGAAAAGTCATCCATGAAGACTTCGAGAAAGTCTCTGATCATGTCGCCGAAGATGGCGATCACGCATCGCTGGAAGGTTGCTGGGCCGTTGCACAATCCGAATGGCATTCTCCTGAATGCGAAGGTGTCGGATGGGCATGTGAACGTCATTTTGTCTTGGTCGTCGGGGTCAACTGTGATTTGATTGTATCCTGAATACCCGTCGAGGAAACAATAGTATTCCTGACCGGCCAATTTTTCCAGCATCTTTTCTATGAAGAGTAGCGGGAAGTGATCATTGCGTGTAGCCTCATTTAGTTTTCGATAGTCTATACAGACTCTCCACCTGGTGACCACGCGGGTGGGTAATAATTCATTCTTTTCATTGGCCACCACGGTAATCCCTCCCTTTTTGTGCACCACTTGTATTGGGCTTACCCATTTGCTATCGCTGATT
This sequence comes from Platanthera guangdongensis, assembly GCA_039583875.1. Taxonomy (NCBI): domain Eukaryota; kingdom Viridiplantae; phylum Streptophyta; class Magnoliopsida; order Asparagales; family Orchidaceae; genus Platanthera; species Platanthera guangdongensis. The sequence goes on from CM077166.1 coordinate 91,939,343, forward strand.
GGGTAAATGATACCCGCGTCAAGCAATTTTATTACTTCTGCCTGTACCACTTCATGCATCTTGGGGTTCAGTCTCCTTTGAGGTTGTGCCGACAGTTTGTATTGATCTTCAAGCAGAATCTTGTACATGCAAAACGCCGGGCTGATCCCTTTTATGTCAGCTAATGATTGTCCAAAAACATTTTTGTATTTCTTTAAGACATCGACCAGGGCGAGTTCGTTGTCGGCGGAGAGGGATGCGGTGATGATGACCGGGCACGTTGTGCCTTCCTCTAGGAAAGCGTATTTCAGGGATTCGGGCAGCGGCTTCAGAGTTGCAACAGTGGGTGTGATGGTAGATGCGATGAAAGGTTCTTTGGTCGGATGCCGGTTTCTCGGGACATTAGTTCGGACGGTTGTCTCGGGTGCATCTTCCTCTTCCCACGCTGGCTCGTCTTGGTCAAGAATCATTTCGCTGTGTATGTCTGGTTCATCTATCAAATCTGCTTCTTCGCAGTTGGTGATTCTGAGATGTTGGGGAGGTTCGTGGACGTTGAAAGAAATCAATTCTTCCCCCACGCTTAGGGTTAGCTCTCTTTGGTTGACGTTGATAATGGCACAGGTTGTGGCGAGGAAGGGTCGTCCTATTATTATACGTACTTTTGTATCGGCCATCATGTCGAGGACGACGAAATCTGCTGGGAAGGCGAGGTTGTTGACCATGACAGTGAGGTCTTCGACTATCACGACCGGTTTTTTTATCGATCTGTCAGCTAATTGCAACCTCAGGTGGGTGGGCTGTAGAATCCCAACTCCTACCTCATGGAAGATGGAGAGCGGCATTAGATTTATCGAAGCTCCCAAATCACATAATGCGCGGTCGAATCTGTGGAGGCCGATTCTGCAGTGGATGGTGAAACTGCACGGATCTCTGCGTTTGGTTGGGGAATAGTTGGCGAGGAGAGTTGAGCATTCTTCGGTGAGGTTGATCGTTTTCAGTCCTTCTAAATATTTACGCCTCGAGATGAGGTTCTTTAGGAACTTGGAATATCCTGGGATCTGAATGATAGCTTCTGTCAGAGGTATGCTTAATTGGACTCCTTTCATGATCTCGAGGAATTTATGGAATTGCTTTTAAGCCTTTTTGTTTTGCATACAGTGGGGAAATGGCGGCTTCACGGTAAAACAAGTGTTGTGGTACTGCCATGGGTTCTTGCTTAGCCGGTGAGGACGGAGGTTCCATTATCAAATCGTCAATGGGCTCGCGGAGTGATTGTGCTGGAGGATCAGGAGGCGAGTCCCTCTCTAGGCTTTTTTCCGCTTATCAATCTCATTGTATGCATCGTTTCCTGTTTCTAATCGACTGAAAATAATAACATTTCCGTGAGAAACCCTATGGCGGTTTGTAGGCGCTGAATGGTGGTGGCTTGGTCGTTGAACATCTCCATCATTTTGCACGCATAAGCGAAAAATTCTCTGTCTTTGACGAGGGATTGCGGTCGGTGGCTTCATCAGAGACCACTAAATTAATCTCTTCCAAAAGGTCGGGAGAAGGCATAGAGTTCCAATGCCTACTAGTTTGGGCAATGTTGTCTATTACTTCCCAAGCGTCCTCGCGGGATTTGTTAAACAGAGTTCCGCCGGCTGTGACGTCGAGTAATGGCCGGAATCTGTCTGAGATGCCGAAGTAGAAAGTTTGGATTAGGAGGATGTCTGACATTTCCACTCTGCAGCATTCCCTTCACAGGGACTGGAAACGCTCCCAATTATCGAAGAAGGTCTCTTCATTTCTTTGGGAGAAGGTGATGAGCTCCTTGTAATTGTCTATGGCTAGCATTTGTTGTCGGAATTTGGCCAAGAATTTCCCTTCGAGTTGTTTCCAGGATGAGGATATTCCCTTTCGGATATATTGATACCATCGCTCTGCTTCTTCTTTCAGGGAGAAGGAGAAGAGTCAGATCCTCTGCGGCTCGCTTTTGGCAGCATTTGGCGTACAAGTGTTGTAAATTTCTAAGAACCTTTGCACGTGGCATAATGCATCTACATTTTCGTCTCCGCTGAATTGGCAGTTTTCGATGATGTATTCGATGAGGTCATGCGAGATATCGAACTGTTATTTCCCGTTTCTGCTTGGTATGTGAGGTTGGTAAGGCTTGCTTTATAAGTCTGCTGCTGAATAGTAGTCATTGAAAGTAGCTTGAATGAAGAGCGGTTCGTAGGCTACTAGATCTCTTGTGCCTCGACCCTGCATTTACTGTGGTAAACTACACAAGGAAATAGCATTAGAAAACACAAACTCTTATAACAATATTTTCAGTCATCCTGAGTCGCTCTATAGTTGCATTCCCAGACAACGACGCCAAAAACTTGATGCGTGGAAATCAGCAAGCGCACCGGTCGCACAAGTAATAAAATTTGGGAATAAATCCCCGAGTGTCGGTCTCTTGAGGAATGCAATTAGCATAGAGCGACGACAGTTCAGAAAATATTGTTATGAGGGTTATACGTAGAAAAGAGTAAAAAAGGGCTTGTGTGATTGTGGTTTTGATCTAATAAACTAATTAAGGTTGTGCGGGTCGAAGGCACCGCTTCACAAGATGAGGTGAGTGTATCGGCCGCGATGCCGAACTTCGGTTGGGCGAGTGGACAGAAAGCTAATGGATGGAAGTGTTCTTGTGCGGAGTGCAATCGGGTGAAACAAGGGTATGGAGTGGATGTGGAGTGGGCGAGGCGCATTCACAACACACAACTCAAAAGCAAACGAAAACTACAAACATCCACTTAGATATATAGTAGAAAATGTAGTTCATTATAATATCAAATCATTCCGTACAACGGAGGAAGGGGAAGAGGAGTAAACCACTAGAGGGTGAAGGTCCACCGCAGGTCGTGGCCGGAATAGCGAGTTGTCAATCCGCTTCTGGGCTCAGTCTGAGGAGGCTTCCGGTACCAACGAGCTGTCACCTCGAAGGCCTTTGAGTCTATTCTTTGAGTAGTCTTCTTCGCCAACTCCGGTGGAAAGCTTGGAGTTGAGGTCATCAATGGCCGGGAGCATCGCCGGAGGGTTTGGAAAGCTTCGAAATCACCAGCTACGGACTCCCAATGAAGGTGGAGGTGGATGGAGCAGCTGAAGAAGTAGGGCGGCACTTCCCGTGCACTCCCCGATCGCAGAAATGATCCCCCCTTTCTAAATTGCGGAGCAGGATCTTAAATATGGAGGCATAATAAGCAGAGCGCACGATCAGTGGCGCACGACCAGTGGTCATGCACAGTGAGTCCAGTGATCGTGCGCAGTGTTCCTGTATCGTCGGAGTCTCCCGAGCAGTTTCGGAGCACGCACACGACCCATGCACTAGCAAAAGACGCAGATTGGCCACCAAAAGTGCACACCACATTCTCAAGACACGGCGAGAGAACAAGTAAAACAAATGGAAATACAAAAACATCTAAAGCACACAGAAAACGGGCCTAAAGTGCACCTAATCATGAAATAGGAAAGTAAGTAAATATAAGAAGTTATAGATCTCAGATGCAGTTCTAAGACAATAAAACTGGCCCAGATGAGTCCAAAAATAAGTGTAATATTTGGACTCATCAAGCGGCAACAACAGACTTCGACTGCCGAGGCTTAAATGTCACTCTTGCGACGGGCTTTGCTTTGATTAATAGTGAGAGTTACAGCTTACAATACACCTTTACAAGAAAGCAATAAAGGGGTACAAGAAGGAAGCTGGCGGCTAAGGAAGAAGTGCCAAAAGCGGCCGTGCGGACTGAAGAGCGTAGTCGGCAAGCCGCAAGTTAAGGGAAACGGGAAACCGCGCGAACTGAAAATAGAGGTCGGTAGACCGTGCGACTAAAAGCACAGAGAGGGGTGCGGACTGAGAGACCGAGTCCGCAAGAGGTTGCTGGTTGCAGGCTGACTTCGAGCGTGAGCACCTTTGGGATGTCTGAACCTGGGTCTGACCTTCGCCCTCCTCCATGAGAGGTATGGGGGTCTATTTATAGGACCAAGGAGGTAACGGGTTGTGGTGACGTTACCGCCGGTGAGACGGTAACTAGAGCGAGAAGAGGAAGGTGTCCTCCGAGACTGCAACAGGCCGCACGGACTAGGGTTTGCTTCTGAAGCCGGTGCTGCTGACGGCGAACTGGGAGACTTACTGGCGGGCTGCAAAGGAAAGTCTGCCGAGTCCATTGCTAATGAGCTGAGGTTGTCCGCCTGCTGATGGGGAGGCGGATACTGGAGGTTAAGTGGCGGACTGCAAGGAGAATCCACAGAGTCTACCGTTGTTGTACTGAGCGAGCTATAAGGGTGGTGCGAGCTGAAGAGTGCCTGCAGAATCTGCCGAGTTCGCACGAGGTTTTGCGGACAGGGACTTCCTTGAGGATGTTCTGCTTCCTGGCGGGCCGGAAGGAGTCCGCCACTACTGACTAAGTCCGCACCTACACCGGGGACTGAGGGAGGTTGACCCTACCGCTGGAGAAGAGCGGGTGGAGGCAAAGGAGAGTCGGACTGCATTACGAGTTCGCGGAGTCCTCCCAATCCGCGCCTACTGCCAAGTTGAGTCCGCTTATGTTGGAGATGGAGAGCCTGGCAGTTGTTGTTGGGGTTTGTAACACACCGTATTTTTCGTTGAATGCTTGTATACGCTTGATGGGCGTTACGTTGTCTTTGACTGTTGTTCGCGCATGGTTTTCACGTGGGCTTACGAGTGGTTGTTTTGGTAGCCTAGTTGCACGATTCCCCAGCAAGCCGGAGTCCAATTTGGCGACTCGGTGAGGCCTCTTAGGGAATGCTTACACTTGTTCGAGCCTGGGCCAGGTTGCTCAACACGGGTTGATTGTATGGAAGATGTATGGTGTACAGAAAATAAAAAAAGGGTAAAAAGTCCTTAAGGAAGAAATGGTCTACGACGACACAGAAACACTTTTCAAAACAGTGAAAAATGGTCATTTTTTTGAATGACACGGCCTGGGACACGGGCGTGTCCCAGGGCGTGTCTAGCTCGGGATGCGGTTTGGCTTTGTGGTCGTCGAACTTCGTTCGACAAAGTTGCGGGAGGAACACGCCCCCCCGACACGGGTGTGTCGGGGCGTGACTCAGGGCGTGACCTGGGGCGTGACCTCCTTGACTCGACGAATTTTCTTGTGGCGAGTTGAGCTCGACGAATGGGGTATACGCCCCGTGTCACGGGCGTGTCACGGGCCGTGTCCCGCTATGTCGAGTGTCGAGTGTCGAGTGTCGAGTGTCGGGTGTCGAGAGAGGGGACACGGCCTGTGACACGGGCGTGTCACAGGCCGTGTCCAGCTTTGTCGAAGTGTCGACACTTTTGGTCGACGAGATGTCGAGATACGGGTTACACGCCCTAGGTCACGGGCGTGACCGACCCGTCATGTTCATGTACCCGTCCGTGTACCTTGTGGATAACCTGGAAATTGTCAGAGTTTGCGCCGCTTAAGGTACACGCCCTGTGACACCGGCGTGTCACAGGGCGTGACAGGGCCGAAAATCGACTTTTTTAGTTTTTTTGTGCCGTTCATTTTTCTGATCCTGGATCAAGCCGTCCAGCTCTGTACTGGAAGAGTTAAGCCGAGAAGAGAGTTTATTTTCTCCTCGCTTCATCTTTCTCCACCCTCTTCATCATCTTCTTCCTCACTCCAAAGGGAACTCAAGGGAGCAAAGCTAAGGGAAGGAAAGAGAGGAGCAGCTGTCGCGGTGTTGTATCGGTTCAGGCAAGCGTTGTTCTCCACCCTTGCCAATCTTGTTTTTGTTCTTTGATTCTTGCAAGTGTAGCAAGTTTTCTTACCACTCTTGGTTTTTGTTCCTTTTCTTAATTAAAATTGCACATTGTCTAAGATGCTAGCTTTGTTCATCTTGTCTTGACTTTCACCTAGTAGACACCAATGAATAATCTTGTCTTTCACTAAAGATGATGGAATGGGCAGGTGTATTGCCTTTTTGCTCCTGCGGGTTGAGCAGGACTTGATGAGAATATCATGCACTTGATGCGTTACATGTTGGGTTGGTAGTGTTTAACACTTATTTTCCACCCTGTTCTTTTCACTCGTTTACATGAATTTCTACGGGGTCGGTAAGCCCCTTCGTTATATTTTATGAATTTAATACTCTATTTTTTGTAGCTTTGATGATTGCTGAGGTGTTCTTTCTTGAATGCCTCAGGTGCAGGTTATAGCCGGTTGAGCGGCTAGTGCTTGGGTAGAGTCTCTTTGGAGCTAGCCGAACTTCCTTAGCGAGGTAGTTCTTTACTTTGTTGTACAGACATACATACGCCCCAATGAGTTCATGTCAGCTTGTTGGCGCCCATTGGTAGTTTTCTTTACTTGCTACATATGAATGCTAGACTGCTACTATGACACATTTGAATGAGATGATGTCTACTTGCTCTTGGGAAGGGTTTATGGTAGGTTGCATTGGGTATTTTTAAACTAAACAAAACTTATTATTGTATAACATTCGTAACATGTTTTGGTCACCTAACAAGTATTTTACAAACAATGTAAAAAGGATGAGTTCTTTTATTATTATAAATCTAGGATGCTTTAGGAGATCATCATAAGTAAACTACAGTATTTTCCGCCGCGTACAACCACATTTTGATCCATAAAGCCGAGGGATAGGGCCATTAACTTAAATGGTTTTCTTGCATACAACTGATGGTTTTCAACTACTAAAGTAAGCGTCGAGGGTTTGCCTGAGCGTGTGCAGTTATCCACTGCACGACGTGGCATCATATCACGCTGTTCCTCTTACTCTGATACGATGTACTCGTTGAGTAAATACGGGTTGTGACAGTTGGTATCAAAGTGAGGTTTTCTTGACAATTGGTCGGGCAAACTTTCCTTTTAGTCATTATGAGGCATCATCATAGGATACACACACCGAGGTGCCATCAGTATGTCTTGGTCGAAGCACGAACACTACACTCATGGCATGAACAGAAGTATACGGGGCATATTATGTAGTATGGAATGCATAATATGTGGTTGTATATGGATCCATCATAGGGGCAACATGTGAGGGTTTTGTAGTATGGGATGCATAACCTCACCACATGGATGCGACTAGCACATTTTGTTTTATTTGTTGCATGCAATGTTATGTAGTATGGGATGCATAGCATTGTGATGCGTACGACCTCTCATGGCATGCATTAAGGCCTTTTCTAGATTGCATAGCACAGCACGCATTCCATAACATTGCATGGGCACAACATGCCAAGCTAAAGATTTACATGATGACACCTGTACACACATGGTTTTGGGTCAAAGAAATTCATGCATTCATGATTTAGGCACAAGTTAGTGGGATGACGGTGAGTCATCGCAGGCTAGGCATACCATCATTCTTAAACTCTCAGAGCAAGTTAGCAGTTAATGTTCATATTTTTGTCTGTACAGCGTCGTTACGTGTTTATTGTTGGGTTTGAGTTTGATTTAGAGTGCAATGGTTTATAGGATGTCGAAGCGTCCAGTGACAAGGCAGACTCCCCAATCTGAGGGCGAGTCTTTGGGCGCGCAGAACAATGCCCTGATGGATAGTCGACGCCAAAGTAATGAGGCTTTGACGAGGCAGGTGCAGGAAGTGCAGTCCCAGCTCCAAGCTATGTCATCAGCGATGTCTGGGCTGGCACCAAGAGTGCAAGAGACTGTCAGAGGCCCCGCTATTTCTACTCCTTCCGTGGCGTTGATACCCCCAGTTGTGGTTCCTCCGGCGATGACTTTTGTCTCGCAATTTCAGCGACTTGGACCACCTACCTATGATGGAAAAGCGGACTTTGTGATCTTGGATGATTGGGTGATCACGTCGGAAGAGATGTTTGTCTATTCTGGCGTTACCGAGGACCAAAAGGTGATGCTTGCCGCCTATCAACTAAACGGGTTGGCTAAAAGTTGGTGGTTGCGAGAAAAGGAAAGCCTAGTGGCGGGATGTTCGTGGAAGCCTTCAAAGAAATGTTACGGCGCAAGTTTCTATCGTCAGTTGAAAGGGACCGCCTGATGAATGACTTCTTGTACTTGAAGCAGAGGAAACTCACAGTTAGTGAGTATGAAATTGAGTTTAGCAAGCTAAGTCGGTTCGCTCCGAGCTTGGTAACTACGGAAGCTGACCGAGTGAAGAGATTTCTTGGCGGACTCCGGAGCGATGTTCAGCAGTTCGCAAGCGCTTATGGAGCGATGAGTTACACCATTGTGGTTGAGGCTGCTTTGAAAGTTGAAGCTATAGAAAATGCAAAGCAAAGAGGGCAGCTGATGAGGAAGGATAAGAGAAAGCTGGTGGGAGGGAAAAGCTCCCAAGAAGCAGACGAAAGGAAGAAGAATAAGGAGACGTGTAGTTTCTGTGGTCGGTCAGGCCACCCATTTGAGAAATGTTTCAAGCGATTGGGAATACAGAAGAAGGAGCAGGTGCACGCCATTCAGGGTGAGCCGACCAGAGACTTGGAGTGTACAAGTTGTGGGGGAAGAGGTCATGATGTGGGCCGTTGTTGGGTCAAAGACAAGGTGTGCTTTCAGTGTGGCAATCAGGGACATCTCAAGGCAAGGTGACCACAAAACTAGCCCGTGCTGCAGCCAATGCCACTCCAGGCTTTGCCTCCACCTCCATGTTTGGACAAAGGAAAAGGGAAGTTAAATGTGATCTCTTCAGAGGAAGCTCAGATGTCACCTCAGGTTATCTCAGGTTCGATTCCTTCCTTTGGTTCACGTTTTGTTTATGACTTTTACGCGTCGTTCTTAGCTACAGATGTACCCTTATAGGAAACTTTAAGGTAAAGAACCGTTGGGCGCGTGTTCTCTTAGATTCTGGCGCGACCCATTCATTTGTGGCTCGAACCTTTCTGGATCAGTATCGTTTGACAACAGATCGAGTGGGGAATGCCTTTTTGGTGAGGTTTCCTTCCGGTGCTTCTGTGGTTGCAGACTGGGGTCTTCTTGATTGTCCCATTTTGTTGGGGGATTTCTTAGCGAAGGCTGATTTGAAGGTGATCGATTTGGAAGATTTTGACGTTATCATCAGCATGGATTGGTTATCCCGCTATGACGCCGTTATCCAGTGCAAAGGAAAGCGCTTGGATTTTATCAAGGACAATGGTCATCCGGGAAGTGTTTATGGTGATTCATGCCAGGATTCTCCAGGGATTTCGGCGGTATGTGTTCGGACGTTGTTTGTTTCTGACTGTTTTGCTTTTCTAGTCTTAGTTGTGGGGACTAGTGCTGTTTTGCCGCGTTTGGAGGAGATTCCTGTTGTGCGTGAATTTCCAGATGTTTTTCCTACTGATCTTCCTGGTCTTGCACCTAATCGTGATGTCGAGTTTGTCATTGATTTGGAGCCGGGTACGGGGCCTATTACGAAAGCGCCGTATAGAATGGATCTGCGTGAGCTAGCAGAGTTGCGTACCCAGCTGGATGACTTATTGGCAAAGGGGTTTATCAGGCCAAGTTCATCACCTTGTGGTACACCTGTGTTATTTGTGAAGAAGAAAGATGGGTCGATGCGGCTTTGCATCGATTACCGGGAATTGAATAAGGTGACGATTAAGAACAAGTACCCACTGCCAAGAATTGATGATTTGTTTGATCAACTGCATGGCAGTTCAGTATTTTCGAAGATTGATCTCCGCTCGGGCTATCATCAGCTAAAGGTCCGGGAGTCTGATATTCCGCGGACTGCGTTTCGATCGAGACATGGCCATTTTGAATTTCTTGTGATGTCGTTTGGTTTGACCAACTCAACATCAGCCTTCATGGATATGATGAACCGGGTGTTCAAGGACTACTTGGATAGGTTTGTGGTGGTGTTTATTGACGATGTTCTTTTCTACTCCCGCAGTGCTGAGGAGCATGAACAGCATCTGCGATTGGTATTGGCCACCTTGCGAGACCAAAAGTTGTTCGCCAAGTTAAGCAAATGCGAGTTTTGGTAACCGCATGTTGCATTCATGGGTCATGTTATTAATCAACATGGAATTCCAGTGGATCCCGAAAAGATTGCTGCAGTCATGGAGCGGAGGAGACCGGAGACACCCAAGGAGATTCGGAGCTTCTTGGGATTGGCCGGCTATTATCATAGATTTGTAGAAGGTTTTGCTACATTGGCTGCACCTTTGACTCGCTTAACCCAGAATAATGTGACGTTTGATTGGAATGACAAGTGTAAGGCGTCCTTCCTTGAACTCAAGAACAGGTTATGTACCGCTCCTGTGTAGATCTTGCCGACAGAGGGGATAGATTATGAGGTTTTTGTGGATGCATCGCACGTTGGAATCGGATGTGTATTAATGCAAGACCAAAAAGTAATTGCGTATGGGTCTCAGCAGTTGAAAAGTCATGAAAATAACTACCCGACGCATGATTTGGAGTTCGCAGCGGTAATATTTGCATTGAAGTTGTGGAGACACTTACTTTACGGCGCGCAGTGTAAAATCTTTACGGATCATAAAAGTTTGAAGTACGTCTTCACGCAAAAGGAACTTAATTTGCGCAAACGGCGATGGCTTGAATATGTAGTTGATTATGACGTAGAGATTCAGTATCATCCCGGGATAGCTAATATTGTGGACGATGCTTTGAGTCGGAAGACAGGTAAAGTATTTAATCTTTCAGTCGACCGTCTTGTGGAGGAATTTCTATTGATGGATATTTCCGTGGGAAGATATGAACCACAAAGTCATTCGGCAGTCGAAGAACCTTCATGGATGGTGCTTGCAAGACAACATCAAAAGGCGGATCCTGATCTTTTATATTTATTTCTTCGGACTGAAAAGGGTGAATTACCGGATTTTGCTATTGATGACGCAGGCACATTAAAATATCGTGGTCGATTTTGTATCCCCGCAGTGGAAGACATTCGCGATATGGTATGTAGGGAAGCACATGGCTCAAGTATGGCCTACCATCCAGGCTCAACAAAAATGTACCGTGATTTGAAACAAATTGTCTGGTGGTATGGAATGAAAAGAGATATAGCACAATTTGCATCTGAATGTCATACCTGCAAGCGGGTGAAAGCTTATCATGGGAGGCCTGGTGGCAAGTTGACGCCATTGGAGATTCCAACATGGAAGTGGGAAAGCATTTCAATGGATTTTATTACAGGCTTACCAAGATCTCCACGAGGACATGACTCTGTATGGGTGATCGTGGATAGGTTGACCAAGTGTGCTCACTTCATACCATTTAAGATCAACTACCCGATGAAGACAATAGAGGAGTTATATTTGAATGAGATTATCCGACTGCATGGTCTGCCAGTCAATATCATTTCAGACCGGGATTCCTGATTTACGTCTCGTTTCTGGAAGAGTCTACAAGAGGGTTTGGGGATGGATTTGAGGTATTCCACTGCTTATCACCCTCAGACGAATGGCCAAACGGAACTAGTAAACCAAATCGTGGAAGATATGATTCGATGCTATATTCTTGAGTGTGGCAGAGCATGGGATGAACGTTTGCGCCTTATGGAATTCGCGTATAATAACAGCTATCAAGAAAGCTTACAAATGGCTCCGTTCGAAGCTTTATATGGGCGACGATGTCAGACTCCCCTATTTTGGGCTGAAGTTGGTGAGCAGCCTTTGTTACGCCGAGAGGCACTCGAGGACATGGAAGTTGTCGTACGACTTATTCGGGAGAAGCCCAAGAGCGATATGAAAAGTACGCCAACCGGCGAAGGTCGGAGTTAGAGTTTGCTGTGGGGGATTTCGTCTTCCTAAAAGTCTCCCCAATGGTTGGATTTAAAAGGTTTTGAAAAGAGCGCAAATTAGACCCAAGATTTGTGGGTCCCTTCAAGATTCTTGCGCGGGTTGGTGCATCCGCTTACAAAGTCGAGTTACCCGTGAACTTTCCTGGTGTTCACGACGTGTTTCATGTCAGCCAACTTCGCAAGTGTGTGCGGAATGATAAGCAAGTTTTGGATATTGTGCCGCAGTTGGCGCCGAACCTTTCGTATGTAGAGATGCCTATTCGTATTTTGGACTCCCAAGAGCACGTGTTGCGGAAAACGAAGATCACTATGGTCAAGGTGCTATGGAAAAATCAGAATGTGGAAAGCGCGACGTGGGAGCTCGAGTCAATGATGAGGGCGGCTCACCCTCATTTGTTCCCGTAAATAAGCTGGTATGTGACTTGGTGTTTTTGTTTGATTATTCCTTTGATTTCGATAAAAGTATTGAAAAGTTTCGAGGCGAAACTTTTTGTTAGGGGGAGTGACTGTAACGCCCCGTATTTTTCTTTGAATGCTTGCATACGCTTGATGGGCGTTACGTTGGCTTTGACCGTTGTTCGCGCATGGTTTTCACACGTGCTTACGAGTGGCTGTTTTGAAAGCCTAGTTGCACGATTCCCCAGCAAGTCGGAGTCCAATTTGGGGACTCGGTGAGGCCTCTTAGGGAATGCTTGCACTTGTTCGAAGCCTGGGTCAGGTTGCTCAACACGGGTTGATTGTATGGAAGATGTATGGTGTACAGAAAATAAAAAAAGGGTAAAAAGTCCTTAAGGAAGAAATGGTCTAGGATGACACAGAAACACTTTTCAAAACAGAGAAAAATGGTCTTTTTTTGAGTGACACGGTCTGGGACACGGGTGTGTCCCAGGGCGTGTCTAGCTCGGGATGCAGTTTGGCTTTATGGTCGTCGAACTTCGTTCGACGAAGTTACGGGAGGAACACGCCACCCCCCCCCCCCCCCCCGACACGGGCTTGTCGGGGCGTGACCCAGGGCGTGACCCAGGGCGTGACCTGGGCATGACCTCCTTGACTCGACGAATTTTCATGCGGCGAGTTGAGCTCGACGAATGGGGTACACGCCCGGTGACACGGGCGTGTCACGGGCCGTGTCCCGCTATGTCGAGTGTCGCGTGTTAAGTGTCGAGTGTCGAGTGTCGGGTGTCGAGAGAGGGGACACGGCCTGTGACACGGGCGTGTCATAGGGCGTGTCCAGCTTTGTCGAAGTGTCGACACTTTTGGTCGACGAGATGTCAAGACACGGGTTACACGCCCTAGGTCACGGGCGTGACCGACCGGTCACGGGCGTGTACCCGGCCGTGTACCTTGTGGATAAGCTGGAAATTGTCGGAGTCTGCGGCGCTTATGGTACATGCCTTGTGACACGGGCGTGTCACAGGGCGTGACAGGGCCGAAAATCGACCTTTTCAGTTTTTTGTGTCGTTCGTTTTTCTGATACTGGATCAAGCCGTCTAGCTCTGTCCTGGAAGAGTTAAGCCAAGAAGAGAGTTTATTTTCTCCTCACTTCATCTTTATCCACCCTCTTCATCATCTTCTTCCTCATTCCAAAGGGCACTCAAGGGAGAAAAGCTAAGGGAAGGAAAGAGAGGAGCAGCTGTCGCGGTGTTGTATCGGTTCAGGCAAGCGGTGTTCTCCACCCTTGCCAATCTTGTTTTTGTTCTTTGATTCTTGCAAGTGTAGCTAGTTTTCTTACCACTCTTGGTTTTTGTTCCTTTTCTTAATTAAAATTGCACTTTGTCTAAGATGCTAGCTTTGTTCATCTTGTCTTGACTTTCACCTAGTAGACACCCATGAATAATCTTGTCTTTCAAGAATTGCCCAATCTTTGTACTTACCTCTTGTTCATCTAATTTTGCCATGATTTACCTTGTGTTCCTCTAATATTTACCTTTTTTGTTTATACAATTAGCGATCTTGTTGTGTTTAACCGGTGTTATTCCTTGTGGGGTTCGCTTATGGTGCAGTAGAGACCCAAATTCTCTCAAGTTTGACATAACTTGGACAATTTGTAAGCATGAGTGGGGACGACGAACTGAAATGGGTTTAGCTTGGATTATGGTGAGTTTTGCGAGGCAAATTGTGAACCATGGCATGAGCGTTGGTGTGAGGATTCGGTAAGGGGTGGTGTGGTTTCAGCCTTGGTGTCCACCGGGTTTTGATTTGTGGTGTAGAGCACCGTTTTGGCCCCAATTTGGGCTGCCTTTTATTGGTGCGTTCCACTTTAGGGCTGCCACCAAAAGACCCTTGCGGAATTGCATTTAACCGTTGCTTATGTTTCACTAGTATAGTTGTTTCTTGTTCTAAAGATGATGGAATGGGCAGGTGTATTGCCTTTTTGCTCCTGCGGGTTGAGCAGGACTTGATGAGAATATCATGCACTTGATGCGTTACATGTTGGGTTGGCAGTGTTTAACACTTATTTTCCACCCTGTTCTTTTCACTCGTTTACATGAATTTCTACAGGGTCGGTAAGCCCCTTCGTTATATTTTATGAATTTAATGCTCTATTTTTTGTAGCTTTGATGATTGCTGAGGTGTTCCTTCATGAATGCCTCATGTGCAGGTTGTAGCCGGTTGAGCGGCTAGTGCTTGGGTAGAGTCTCTTTGGAGCTAGCCGAGCTTCCTTAGCGAGGTAGTTCTTTACTTTGTTGTACAGACATACATACGCCCCAATGGGTTCGTGTCAGCTTGTTGGCGCCCATTGGTGGTTTTCTTTACTTGCTACATATGAATGCTAGACTGTTACTGTGACTCATTTGAATGAGATGATGTCTACTTGCTCTTGGGAAGGGTTTATGGTAGGTTGCATTAGGTATTTTTAAACTAAACAAAACTTATTATTGTATAACATTCATAACATGTTTTGGTCACCTAACAAGTATTTTCCAAACAACGTAAAAAGGATGAGTTCTTATATTATTATAAATCTAGAATGCTTTAGGAGATCCATAAAGCCGAGGGATACGGCCATTAACTTAAATGGTTTTCTTATATACAACCGATGGTTTTCAACTACCAAACTCACCGTCGAGGGTTTGCCTAAGCGTGTGCAGTTATCCACAGCACAACATGGCATCATAACACGTAGTTCCTCTTACTCTGATACGATGTACTCGTTGAGGAAATGCGGGTTGTGACAGGGTTCAACAATGAAGGCGGACTGGAAGTCTTGGTCGCACTTCGAGCCCGCCGAGCTCGCGAGGAACTTGCTATTGCTGCTGACCTTCTCGGGTAGCCGGAGAGAGTGTCCACGCTCTACATGCGGACTGAAGAAATTGGCTTCCCTTGCTTCTGGGTGACAAGGGATATGCGGCTTGCCGGACTGACGAGGTAGGTCGCGTGTGTTGGCGAGCTGGATGGTGGTCTGTGGGCAGGTCGCCACTGTTGTTCTGCTAGTTGGAGCGCTCTGGTTTCCTTGAAGAGCGACCTGTAGGAGCGGGCTAAGGAAGTCCAATTCCTGCAAGGGACGCGGCTTGTTCCCGATCGGGGCGGATAGGGAGTTGAGTCCGACAAAGAGAGTCCTGCGGAGACAACCTTGCGGTTAAGCTGAAAAGGGGGCGGCCTGCAGAGGCGGCCTACAGGAGCCGTCTGCGACCCCTGCCGACGAAGGGAAGGGGTGCGTCCTGGGTGGTCAGTCCGCTGAGGCCGCCCAAGCCGCGCGGCCTGAGCAGACAGAGAATTCTGTTCGCCCATCCTAGGGCGTCGCGGCCTCCAATAGGAACCCGGGGCAGGCCTCGACGAGCGAGCTGGCTGCCTTGGGAAGGATCGTCGATTTCGGGGTTAACAATGGGGACTACGGTAAACCCTAAAAGTGCACTTTTTATAGTTATTAAAGTACATAAGGTCAAACCTCCATATAAGTTAGTGAAACTTGGAATTTGAGTTTTATTCTTTTTATTATCGCTGGAGAAATTTTATGGGAATTTTCGGGAATATTTATTCATTTATTCTCAGTTAATTTAAAAATGGGTCCTTTACTCTACTGTTAAAATGAAGCGTAAAATTTTGGGGTAATGCCTTGGAATCTTGTCAGTGATGATTTTATTGTGCAAGTATCCTCTGTCTATTTTTGTATAATTTTTGGATGGTTATTTTCGGTAGATTATTCACAATATGCTCTAATTCAATTTTGTAGATATAAATTAATTGGCTGGTTAATTTATTTTGGAAAAATATGAATCTTGCCCAGAGAGCTCCTAGGGATAACATAGTTCTCTAAAACTTTTATGGAAACATTTAGATGGATATTTACCGCACCTCCTTCACACCCCTTTTGTTTATAGTATTCTTGAATTTAATTATTTATGTATTTAATTTGTCCTGGAAAATTGTGAAAATTTGGCTCGTAAACTTTTAATATTTCTGTAAAGTCTTGTTACTTTTATTACAATTATTGGAAGATTATTTATAGCAGTTCCTTCACAAGTTGCCCAAGAGGCAAATTATTTTGTAATTTCAAATGAATAGTCAAATAGAAAATTATGAAATTTGGGCACGCATGTTTTCTGATCATTATAGTCCCCTGTTAATTTGCTTTAATTTTTAGATGACAAAAACTTGTACTTACTTTGTAATTGGTCTTTTTGATCAAGATAGGAAATTTTGTTTATGGTAAAATGTCTTTTCGTAAATTATGAAATTTATACCCTCTTGTTATTTAGTCAATAGGAGGCTCGGAAAATTTTTGTATGGTCATTGCATGATGGAATCTTATAGTTCATGTTCAAAGTCATTGGAGGAATAATTTTTGGAAAATTTAAATAAATGCTTATTTAATTTCGAAAAATAGCTTGTCTGGTTTGGGGCTTAATATATCATGGTAAACCCCCAGTAATAATTTTAAGGTTATAGACAAGTATTCAAAGTGTTTACTTCGAACGCTTTGGATTGATCACATGGCCTGCATATAGGGAATTCGAGGTTTCGGGGTACAATAGTAGACCATACATGTGTGAAATTATAGTGGGTGTACCAAGTTTGGTGAAGTCATGATAAGGTCACCCGTAGGCCCAAGTCCGGTGTAGACTAGGTAATTTGTTGATGGGGTTGCACTCGGTGTTGATGGTGTTTCGTCTTCTCAAGGCGAATATATTAATTCACATAAGATTAGCTAAGAGGCAACATGGGGGAGTGGTATGGTAATAAATAGATACTCATAAAAGTAAGTACCTAAAAAAAGAGAACTTTGGGATTCAGCCCATCGTAGTTTCTAGTGCCCCTGAGAGCCCTTCAAAGGGAATGCCCTTGGTTGTCCAAGGTTAACCATAAACTGCATGTGTAAACTTATTTAAAGAGTAACCTTTAATAACCCACCAACACGAACAATCTCCCTGTCGTTTTGGGAGTATTGATGGAATAGATTCACGGGCGGTGGGCTCAGCGTTTAATATAATGATGGTTATAAGTTTGGCGAATCGATGGCACGGGAGCACTTCTAGCATAACTGCATGTGCATAAAAGTGGCGGGTCTTCAGTTCGCTCTTGTTTTCACACCGACAGAGGAATGATGACTCTAGAGGTTGTAGTGGTTGGTGTTGGCTTGCCAGTATCTGTGGAGACTCTTACCTAGTGACCCTACACTTGACCACAAAGACTTGCTGGTTTGTTTGCATTAGTACATAGTGATTCTGGTGTGTCCTTTAGACTCGTACGTAAGGGCTAGGCCTGGTATTGCGGTTACCCGGCTAGGAGTTGGTTGGCCCAACCCACTATCTCCGTTGGCCACTACAGAGCCTCCTAGGTGTGAAACTAGCTTCCAAAATTGGGGAACTAAACGTCCATGTTCATAGAGTCATGTGCATGTGTTGCACTTTCATGAATCATCTCATAACATATAACAACACACATACCTGCATATAACCTAACACCCCATCGTATGAACTAGTATGAGACTGCTTATACGATGGGAGCCTTGCAAAAGACCCCTTTACTAATAAGTTTGTATGGGCATTCAGATAAGTTAAGGTTAATTATTACCAGTTATTGCTAGATGTACATTACCTTATTTACTTCTTATCATCGTTGTTCCATACTTCATGTTATTTATAGAATCACTTAGCTTGCTTTACACATTTATATAACTGTAAGCTTAAGGCTGTTATCACCTGCTTATTTGTACTTACTGATTATATTATAACTCCTCTCTTCATTTCTTCCGCCCGGTGCCTAGGAGTCACAGATGGAGGGGTGGGGGATCATTGACTTAGTATTTTGACGAACGGTCGGTGGACAATAACATTTTAGGGGATCGAGGAGCAACACCAGGACACACAACACCACTAGAGGTCAGTACAATTGGAGGTGGTGCAGTCTAGCACAGGATAACCACCTACTGGGACAGTGAGTCGCTATAGTAGCTTTGCTTTGCCAAGTGATATGTACTGAGGATGTGATTTACTGGGCTGGAGACCATTTTTGTATTTGACGTTGTTATTCTGATATTATCATGTGAAGACCTTACTAGTGTAATTCTATATTGCATGTGATCTTGTGGACTTGGACTTATATTTGTTCATTTGTACTTCTACTTTCTTTTGTGATCGATATGGCCGATATGATCAGCATTTTGTAGTGATGACCTTCCCGGGTGTTGGTGTAACTGCAAAGTGGTTGTTCTGGGCATAAAACACGATGGTGAAAAAAAGAGGATCTTACAAACTGGTATAAGAGGGAAACCTCGATCAGAAGAGAATAAGTTCACAAACCCTAGGACACCAAGCTCGAGTTTAGTTTGACAACAAACTAAGCAGCGGAAGCTATGGTGTGTCCATATACTGAATCTCACATAACGGTCCACTCTTAACTAGATTTT
The DNA here is from genome assembly GCA_039583875.1 of Platanthera guangdongensis. Classification (NCBI taxonomy): domain Eukaryota; kingdom Viridiplantae; phylum Streptophyta; class Magnoliopsida; order Asparagales; family Orchidaceae; genus Platanthera; species Platanthera guangdongensis. Next base: position 91,957,884 of record CM077166.1, read on the forward strand.
GGCGAACCATCTTACAAGTGAATCCTTTTTATGCAGCCCTCGACGAACCCAACCCCTCAACATGGTATGCCTCAGGCTCCCAATATCATACCACCCCCTCCAACTCCCACTCTGTTCCTAATATCGGAGATGGGACAGACACTGAAGTTGATCTTGTAAGCTTTTAAGACACAGTAGGCTCCAGATCCTTAGCTAAATCCCTTATAGGGATTCAGTGCCCAACGGAGAAGGTTGTGCCTCTAGTGGTCTCATGTATAGAGTCACATGTAATGCCCCCTATCCATCACATAGCAAATAGCAGTAGGTCCGGCCGGGGCCCGACGCCGTATGCCACAGACAGACCGGGTGGTTACTCATGGAAACCATCCAACCAATCATCGTCCTACACAGAGCATTCTAGCGGAAGCAGTTTAATAAGAGTTGCAAAATAAGAACCCAGCATTGGAGCATGAATGTCGACTAATACCAAAATAGGAATGTTACAAAATACACCAGTACAAGCCTTAAGGCCTTACAAAATGTTTCACTTGATATTACATGATTTACAAACCACGGCACGCAGGCCGGTCATACATGAATAAAACAGTAAACACTTGCAAATAGGCCTTCGAGGGCCGGCTTCGCATTTGGGCTTTAGCCCGCTATTGACCGCTTGGTCCAGCAGTACCTGCAAGCAACGAACCACCGTACGGTGGTAAAACAAGGCAACGGTCAGCAATGCTGACCAAATTATAACGATCCCGCCCCCAACTCGGGGCGGCGATGCTCCTTCCCTGCATTTCATTAGCATAAGCGAGCAATATATATATTTAGCCATTTCATCACAGACGTTGGTTCGCACGACCACACGCGCCGTGCTCTCAGGGCACATTCTCGGTGAACCGGTCGATGTCACGACATTTAAAGCCATAGACATTTCGGACTCACCACCGCCACTTTGACGGCCAAACCTATGAGCAATTTGTCTTCCTGGCCTGGGTCACGACAATTTAAGCCATCGACCGCCGAAGACCCTAATCTATGCCAACGGCAAGTGCCACATGCCTTTAGATCTCTTTAACCGAACGATATAGAACAGGTACGGTTCCATCTAACCCGTGCTCACATCACAACGACAATTTAAACCATTTGCGCGGGTGAAACTTCCACCGAGTCTCATTTCCATCACAGTTCACATAACACGGTTATGTTCAAGTTGGCTCTCAGGACACCAAGTTGGCAAGATCTCGTATCCGCCCTGTTTTCTGGGTGCACCTTTGGGTTTGTCCCCAAGGCTCCCTGCTGCAATCTACCGTGTAGAAAACCCAAAAAACAATCAATAGCACGGAGTCTTCTCCGGCATTCATGCAATGCAACATCAGTGATCCAGACCAACATGTCCGGGTAGGCTTCACACATCATGCCTATGTCCGTTCTCGCTTACGGACTCTAAACAACGGGGACTTCACATATCTACCCGAAGGAACGCATCCAACTCTCCGCAAACTCGCGAGAGCGGGCTTCCTATACAAAGAAAGAGAGCTACTCATGCTCAAGATGAGGATCGTTACCCTAGCGTTCCTCTTTGGCGCCATTGAAAAGTAAGCGGATGAAAAGCACCGCACTAGCTTTGCCTCCATGGATCCGGAGTCGGCTCGCGATTCGGAGCTTCGAAGCTCCTCCAATGGCCGAATCTAGCTCCATCTTCCTTACTTGGCTCTCCTCTCTCTCTAAGGTTTTAGAAAGATGACAACTTAAGAAAAGTGAGGGTTTCTAAGTCCAATCCCGGGTATATCCCTTCAGGAACAACCCCCAGCCGTTGGATCTCAAAATAAGGAAATGAACGGCTTTGATTTGGGACTGAAATGCCCAATCTGGACCGAACACTGCCTGGCACACGCCCATGTCCAGGGCCGTGTGCCTCATTCGCTGTCAAAATCGGCTCGCCTGGAACCTCACACGGGTATCGAACACGCCCGTGTTCGAGCTGACACGCCCGTGTTCCACCTGACACGGTCGTGTGGCCGGCCGTGTACCCCCATCATTTTTCCCCGAAAACAACCCGAGCACTGCACGGGTTCTAGGACATGCCCGTGTCCTTGTCCGTGTCACCTTGACACGCCTGGGCTCCAAGCCGTCAACACGGTCTCGAAACTCGACACTTCGTCGAGCGAAGATCGTCGACCTGATGACACGGCCTTGGACACGCCCGTGTCCTAGGCCGTGTGCCTTGTCTCGACACAATGTCGAGACTAAAGTGTCGACTTCCCGGAACGAGTGTCGACACGGGTCGACACGCCCTGCGACACGCCCGTGTCGCAGGTCGTGTGCCATGTCTCGACACTTCGTCGAATGCAGAGTGTCGAGTTCGCGGCTAAGTCTCGACACGGGTCGACACGCCCTGCGACACGCCCGTGTCGCAGGCCGTGTGCCCAGTCTCGACACAATGTCGAGACCAAAGTGTCGACTTCCCGGCTGAGTGTCGACACAAGCTTGACACGCCCTGGGACACGCCCGTGTTCCAGGCCGTGTGCCTGCAGCCATAACCCAAAACTGGCCCAAAACGTCCCCCGTCGCTCCTTTGAGTTTCGGGGCGTTACAACTCTCCCCCTCTTAAAAGAATTTCGTCCTCGAAATTACATAAAGTAAAGACATGTACAAAACCAAAACTTGTACCTGAGTGGAACAACTCCATATACTCATCAAGCATAGTCTGCTCTCGCTCCCAAGAGAGCTCATCACGACCGCAATTGTCCCACCGGACCTTGACCATCCTGATATCTTTATTGCGTAGCCGCTTGACCTCCGAGTCCTCATTCCGCACGGGCTTGACCTTTGTCGTCACCCCACTATCCACCGGCACTTGATCAACCGCGATCACTAGCGTAGGCTCTTGCACCGCCTTCCGGAGCACCGAAATATGGAATACATCATGTAAACCACTAAGCTCCACTGAAAGCTTCAACCGATAGGCCGCTTCACCAACACTCTCCAAAACCTCAAACGGTCCAAGGTACCTCGGGCTTAGCTTTTTCAATCGCCGCACTCGCGAGACACCCTTGAACGGCTTGATCTTTAAGTATATATAATCGCCCACACCGAACTCCACGTTCCTGTGCTTGGCATTATAGTACTTTGCTTGCCGGTCCTGAGCGATAAGCAACATCTCCCGAATGGTTCTCACCAAAGAAGTAGCATCCTCCACTTCCGATCGCTTATACAACTTTGACTCACCCGTTTCTAACCAAGATAACGGCGTGCGACATTTTCTACCATATTGGGCCTCGAAAGGCGCCATCTGAATACTCGCTTGGTAGCTATTGTTGTATGCGAACTCCACCAAATAAAGGTGGTCTTCCCATTGCTTTCCAAAATCCAAGACACAGATGCGAAGCATGTCTTCCATGGTTCTATTGACCCTCTCGGTCTGCCCATCCGTTTGCGGATGGAAGGCTGTGCTAAATTTCATTTTTGTTCCCAACATTTGCTGCACAAGCCTCCAATCATTGGACGTGAACCACCCATCTCGGTCACTCACGATACTGCGGGGCACACCATGAAGCCGTACTATGTTATCCACATAAAGCTTTGCCAACTTCTCCACCGGATCATCCTTCCTATGCGGAATAAAATGGGACACTGATGGTTAAAACTCCAAAATTATTTACGGTCACGCGGCGACCCGGCGGTTTTATTTGAGAAAAAAGCGAAGTGATTTTATTTAGAAAACGGGGCGCGCGTATTTATTTATTTGGATATAAAACGGGTTAGATCAAGTTTTAACGAAAGGAGGCAAGTGCACCTATCGTGAGTAGTACAGGATATTCCGGGTGGAATATCAAGGTCGTATTGTTCTCGGGGTTGGTTCGATTATTTCTACTCTTCCCTGGAGGGGACTATTATTTTACCGATAATACTTGTCGGGTATTTATATATAAAAAAAGAAAGGCAGAAAACATAAAAAGAAAGCATAAAAAGAAAGTTTGAAGGTGGTGCCGATGAAGAGCTTAGCTCGATGACACCGAGAAAACAAATGAACTAAAATAGACTTCAAATAAAAAGAGCTCCTAAATTTCTAATTAATTAAGGCGCAGACTTGGCCGTGGAGGTTCCACTAAAATGAGCTCACCTAGCTATAGGGCTATCGCTCACCTGAACGCTAAGACTATTCGACCGGGCTCTCGTCCGACGAAGGATTCCTCTTAACGCCCGCATTACGCTAAGAACCCCGCTATTGGGTGGGGAACCCAATCCTTTAGAGTTGGCGCGCCTCCTCTCTCGAGGGTTAGTGCGGAACTCTCTTTGCCAAGGGGTGATCGGTCTATATGCACGACCTCTCGGCTAGCTAGCATATGGACTACGGAAATAGGGCCCACACATCGATATGTTGTCGTACGCGTCGTTAACCCCGGGCAAACCTTAAGTACTTTTAATTAATTAGAAAAATTAGACCTTTAGTTATTTTAAGCTATTTTATCTGTCCCAATGCTCTTCGATGCCGAGGGCTAAGAATGATTAGCCACTCATCGGAATGGGGACGGCTTGCGGTGAAAAGCAGAAAATAAAGTGATAAAGAAAGCAGTAAATGAAAGCAGTAAATGAAAGCAGGAAAATAAAACAGTAAATTGCAAGTCCTACTCAAACGAGTAGGACTGAAGAAAGCTGTAAATTGCGACTCCCGGCGCAAGTGCGTGGGCGGGAGAAAGAAAGAGAGTCCTACTCAAATGAGTAGGACTAAATAAATGCAACACACGCACACACTCGACATAAAGTAAAACTCACGCACACGCTCTCTCGACATAAATGAAAACACACACACACACACACAAATCCTACTCAAATGAGTAGGGAAAATAAAGACCTGCCATTTAACTCGAATGAGTAGGCGGAAATAAAGAAAATTACAAACTCACGCACTCTACAGAATTGAAAATAAGCAAGCGTCATTTAACTCTTAACGAGTAGGCGGAAATAAATGCGCATACATAAAAAATTGCAAAAAAAACTAAGTTAGCCATTTCATCACAGACGTGGGCTCGCACGGCCACACGTCCCGTGCTCTCAGGGCACATTCTCGGTGAACCGGTCGATGTCACGTCAATTAAATCCATAGACATTCCGGACTCACCACCGCCACTTTGACAGCCAAACCTATGAGCAATTTGTCTTCCTGGCCTGGGTTACGACAATTTAAGACATCGACCGCCGAAGACCCTAATCTATGCCAACGGCAAGTGCCACGTGCCTTTAGGTCTCTTTAACCGAACGACATAGAACAGGTACGGTTCCATCTAACCCGTGCTCACATCGCAACGACAATTTAAGCCATTTGCGCGGGTCAAACTTCCACCGAGTCCCATTCCATCACAGTTCACATAACCCGGTTATGTTCAAGTTGGCTCTCAGGCCACCAAGTTGGCAAGATCTCGTATCCGCCCAGTTTTCTAGGTGCACCTTTGGGTTAGTCCCCAAGGCTCCCTACTGCAATCTACCGCGTAGAAAACCCGAAAAACAATCAATAGCACGAAGTCTTCTACGGCATTTATGCAATGCAACATCACCGATCCAGACCAACATGTCCGGGTAGGCTTCACACATCATGCCTATGTCCGTTCTCGCTTACGGACTCTAAACAACGGGGACTTCACATATCTACCCGAAGGAACGCCTCCAACTCTCCGCAAACTCGCGAGAGCGGGCTTCCTATGCAAAGAAAGAGAGCTACTCATGCTCAAGATGAGGATCGTTACCCTAGCATTCCTCTTTGGAGCCATTGAAAAGTAAGTTGATGAAAAGCACCGCACTAGCTTTGCCTCCGTGGATCCGGAGTAGGCTCGCGATTCGGAGCTCCGAAGCTCCTCCAATGGCTGGATCTAGCTCCTTCTTCCTTCCTTGGCTCTCCTCTCTCTCTAAGGTTTTAGAAAGATGACAACTTAAGAAAAGTGAGGGTTTCTAAGTCCAATCCCGGGTATATCCCTTCAGGAACAACCCCCAGCCATTGGATCTCAAAATAAGGAAACGAACGGCTTTGATTCGGGACTGAAATGCCCAATCTGGACCGAACACGGCCTGGCACACGCCCGTGTCCAGGGCCGTGTGCCTCATTTGCCGTCAAAATAGGCTCGCCTGGAACCTCACATGGGTATCAAACACGCCTGTGTTCGAGCTGACACGCCCGTGTTCCACCTGACACGGCCGTGTGGCCGGCCGTGTACCCCTATCATTTTTCCCCGAAATCAACCCGAGCACTGCACGGGTTCTAGGACACGCCCATGTCCTTGTCCGTGTCACCTTGACATGCCTGGGCTCCAAGCCGTCAACACGGTCTCGATACTCGTCACTTCATCGAGCAAAGATTGTTGACCTGATGACACGGCCTTGGACACGCCCGTGTCCTAGGCCGTGTGCCTTGTCTCGACACAATGTCGAGACCAAAGTGTCGACTTCCCGGAATGAGTGTCGACACGGGTCGACACGCCCTGCGACACGCCCGTGTCGCAGGCCGTGTGCCATGTCTGAACACTTCGTCGAATGCAGAGTGTCGACTTCGCGGCTAAGTCTCGACACGGGTCGACACGCCCTGCGGCACGCTCGTATCGCATGCCGTGTGCCATGCCTCGACACAATGTCGAGACCAAAGTGTCGACTTCCCGGCTGAGTGTAGACACAAGCTTGACACGCCCTGGGACACGCCCGTGTCCCAGGCCGTGTGCCTGCAGCCAGAACCCAAAACATGCCCAAAACGTCCCCCGTAGCTCCTTTGAGTTTCGGGGCGTTACATCACATGTGAAGAGGTGGTGGAAGTCGCTGATGGACACCACTTATTCTTGATTGGAGGTTGCAAACATTTCATGGGATGAGTTCAGGGTAGTGCTGCTGGACCATATTGTACCGCAGTCTGCGAGAGCTGAGTTAGAGGACAGGCTTCTACATTTGAGGCAGGGAAGCAGGATAGTTCTAGAGTAATACCGGGAGTTTCCCACCTAGCATGATTTGTGGACTCTTACAAGTTGGATGACGCAGGATATTAAAAGAGGTTCTACAAAGGCCTTCGTGATGACCAGAGGCAGGCCCTCCTCTTTGTGTCTGATGGAAGTGAAGCCCGGAAACTGGAAATGGACAAAAATATGGAGGCAGATTAGCTCACAGTGCGGGGCAGGAAGAGATTCACAGAGTATGAGGGCAGGGGTGGCATGAGAGACCAGCAGAGTGGAGAGAAGGACGGAGGATCGGCCCTACCAGGAGGACAGGATGTAGCCGAGGTAACCGATGGTGTTGGATCCTCAGACATTATAAATATGGGAGATGCCGAGGCCAGGAGATTATGCGCCTCCCCACAGGAGTGCTACCACTACTACCAGCTGGGACACATCAAGAGGAACAACCCAATGAGAGGGGCACCTCCATTGGCACTACAGGCTGCCCCACTAGCTAAACAGTTCAAGGGATAGGGACGAGGTCGAGGTCGTGGATTCTAAGGTGGTGACTGTATGCAGGACAGAGACCAGATATATGCCTTGGATCTTGCTTAGCCCTGGAACCCGAGTAGGGTTATAGCAGGTATGATAGCACCTTAATTCTTTCCTTTTTAGAATTCTAGAAATAATATACAACTGGTAGAATCTAGGAAAGAAAACTATAAGACTAGCCACCTAATATTAATCGATAAACAAAGATAGTAATGTTATGCGGCAAGCATGGCCATACCTTAATCGACACGGGAGCATCTCATAAATTCATCGTAGAAGATTTTGTCAAGGACTTGCACTAGGTCCAACACTTCATGGGAACCACCAGGAGGGTACGTCTTCCCAATTGGGCGGAGATTTTATACACTACAAAATGTATCCTGGAGATGACCATCGACAGATTAACATTCGAGGCCCCGACGGCGATCCTATAGTTGTTGTACTTTGATCTTGTTCTGGGAATGACATGGCTCATCTGGAACAACACTCATATTGCTTGCCAGATAAGGAAGATCATGCTGAGATACGACGACTCCTACCCAACCATCAAAGGTACTATCTCATTCTCTCATTGCCTACTCTATTCTATCCTGTCCATCAAGGCCCATGTACAAGGGGACGAGGTCTACCAGGTGTTATTTGAGATGACAGAAGAAAAGAATGATATCTCCAACATCCCGGTGGTATGAGATTTTGTTGACATCTTTCTAGAGAAGCTATTCGGGCTGCCACCGCATCGTGGGAGGGACTTTAAAATTTAGCTTGTGTCGCAGGCTAAACCGGTGTTTAGTTCCCCTTATCGGATGGCCCCGAAGGAGTTAGTGGACTTCAAAAGCCAGTTGCATGAGCTACTTGAAGCTGGGTTTATCAGACCAAGTTCCTCACCTTTGGGAGCCCCAGTGTTTTTTATGAAGAAGAAGGACTAGATGCTAAGATTGTGCATCAATTATAAAGCACTGAACCGACTGACGGTCCGGAACACGTACCAGTTGCAATGATCGATTTGTTGTTTGACTAACTAGAGGGAGCCTACTGGTTCTCAAAACTGGACTTGAGGTCGGGATTTTATCTGATGCCGATTCAGGAGGAGGATATCCTGAAGATAGCCTTCAGCAGCCGATATAGATTATATGAGTTCACTGTGATGCCCTTTGGTCTCACGAATGTCCCATCATCATTCATGAGTCCGATGAATCGTGTGTTCGACCAATATATTGACATCTTCGTGATTGTGTTCATCGACGATATCCTCATCTACTCGGGGACGGAGGAGGAGCATGCTCGACACCTGACACTGACATTGGAGAATAGTTTGTACACGAAGTTCAGCAAGTGTCAGTTCTAGTAGAAGGAGGTAACCTTCTTAAGCCACATTATCTACGGAGCAGGGTTGGTAGTGGATGATGAGTTCAATTTATATATGGTTTTTCGGACTAATCTGGGCTTGTTTTCATGTTTGTGCACTACTATTTCAGTAGGAATTGTCATATATTTGATTATGGCCTCACTTAGCCATTGTGTACTGTTTCAGCGTATTGTGGTTAGCGAATTGCACTAGGATTTTGGGGGTATGTACTGGGGTACTCCCCGTCCTGCTTTGGATATTCTTTGTCGTATATTTGGTGCTGGGATCTTGTGCTCCGGTTTTGACTTTCTTTGTTGTGCAGGTAGTGCGTTTTCCCCATGGCAGGAATTCTGATTTGTGGAAAACGCACGGTCATGTGTTTCCTTAGCGCACGCTTTTTGCCCGATCGTGCATCTTGTTGACATGGATAAGAGTCGAGTAGAGATCGACGAATATCATCAAGCTGAGCTCGACAATCTTCATGCACGGTTAATGCACGGTTTCTTCGGGACCATGCTCAAAGGAAATGCATGGTTTTCCTGTGGCTGCCTTGATTTATTGTGCTCTGTGGTGATGAACAGAATTGAAACTAAGAAAACTAAGTTAGCCATTTCATCACAGACGTGGGCTCGCACGGCCACACGTCCCGTGCTCTCAGGGCACATTCTCGGTGAACCGGTCGATGTCACGTCAATTAAATCCATAGACATTCCGGACTCACCACCGCCACTTTGACAGCCAAACCTATGAGCAATTTGTCTTCCTGGCCTGGGTTACGACAATTTAAGACATCGACCGCCGAAGACCCTAATCTATGCCAACGGCAAGTGCCACGTGCCTTTAGGTCTCTTTAACCGAACGACATAGAACAGGTACGGTTCCATCTAACCCGTGCTCACATCGCAACGACAATTTAAGCCATTTGCGCGGGTCAAACTTCCACCGAGTCCCATTCCATCACAGTTCACATAACCCGGTTATGTTCAAGTTGGCTCTCAGGCCACCAAGTTGGCAAGATCTCGTATCCGCCCAGTTTTCTAGGTGCACCTTTGGGTTAGTCCCCAAGGCTCCCTACTGCAATCTACCGCGTAGAAAACCCGAAAAACAATCAATAGCACGAAGTCTTCTACGGCATTTATGCAATGCAACATCACCGATCCAGACCAACATGTCCGGGTAGGCTTCACACATCATGCCTATGTCCGTTCTCGCTTACGGACTCTAAACAACGGGGACTTCACATATCTACCCGAAGGAACGCCTCCAACTCTCCGCAAACTCGCGAGAGCGGGCTTCCTATGCAAAGAAAGAGAGCTACTCATGCTCAAGATGAGGATCGTTACCCTAGCATTCCTCTTTGGAGCCATTGAAAAGTAAGTTGATGAAAAGCACCGCACTAGCTTTGCCTCCGTGGATCCGGAGTAGGCTCGCGATTCGGAGCTCCGAAGCTCCTCCAATGGCTGGATCTAGCTCCTTCTTCCTTCCTTGGCTCTCCTCTCTCTCTAAGGTTTTAGAAAGATGACAACTTAAGAAAAGTGAGGGTTTCTAAGTCCAATCCCGGGTATATCCCTTCAGGAACAACCCCCAGCCATTGGATCTCAAAATAAGGAAACGAACGGCTTTGATTCGGGACTGAAATGCCCAATCTGGACCGAACACGGCCTGGCACACGCCCGTGTCCAGGGCCGTGTGCCTCATTTGCCGTCAAAATAGGCTCGCCTGGAACCTCACATGGGTATCAAACACGCCTGTGTTCGAGCTGACACGCCCGTGTTCCACCTGACACGGCCGTGTGGCCGGCCGTGTACCCCTATCATTTTTCCCCGAAATCAACCCGAGCACTGCACGGGTTCTAGGACACGCCCATGTCCTTGTCCGTGTCACCTTGACATGCCTGGGCTCCAAGCCGTCAACACGGTCTCGATACTCGTCACTTCATCGAGCAAAGATTGTTGACCTGATGACACGGCCTTGGACACGCCCGTGTCCTAGGCCGTGTGCCTTGTCTCGACACAATGTCGAGACCAAAGTGTCGACTTCCCGGAATGAGTGTCGACACGGGTCGACACGCCCTGCGACACGCCCGTGTCGCAGGCCGTGTGCCATGTCTGAACACTTCGTCGAATGCAGAGTGTCGACTTCGCGGCTAAGTCTCGACACGGGTCGACACGCCCTGCGGCACGCTCGTATCGCATGCCGTGTGCCATGCCTCGACACAATGTCGAGACCAAAGTGTCGACTTCCCGGCTGAGTGTAGACACAAGCTTGACACGCCCTGGGACACGCCCGTGTCCCAGGCCGTGTGCCTGCAGCCAGAACCCAAAACATGCCCAAAACGTCCCCGTAGCTCCTTTGAGTTTCGGGGCGTTACATCACATGTGAAGAGGTGGTGGAAGTCGCTGATGGACACCACTTATTCTTGATTGGAGGTTGCAAACATTTCATGGGATGAGTTCAGGGTATGCTGCTGGACCATATTGTACCGCAGTCTGCGAGAGCTGAGTTAGAGGACAGGCTTCTACATTTGAGGCAGGGAAGCAGGATAGTTCTAGAGTAATACCGGGAGTTTCCCACCTAGCATGATTTGTGGACTCTTACAAGTTGGATGACGCAGGATATTAAAAGAGGTTCTACAAAGGCCTTCGTGATGACCAGAGGCAGGCCCTCCTCTTTGTGTCTGATGGAAGTGAAGCCCGGAAACTGGAAATGGACAAAAATATGGAGGCAGATTAGCTCACAGTGCGGGGCAGGAAGAGATTCACAGAGTATGAGGGCAGGGGTGGCATGAGAGACCAGCAGAGTGGAGAGAAGGACGGAGGATCGGCCCTACCAGGAGGACAGGATGTAGCCGAGGTAACCGATGGTGTTGGATCCTCAGACATTATAAATATGGGAGATGCCGAGGCCAGGAGATTATGCGCCTCCCCACAGGAGTGCTACCACTACTACCAGCTGGGACACATCAAGAGGAACAACCCAATGAGAGGGGCACCTCCATTGGCACTACAGGCTGCCCCACTAGCTAAACAGTTCAAGGGATAGGGACGAGGTCGAGGTCGTGGATTCTAAGGTGGTGACTGTATGCAGGACAGAGACCAGATATATGCCTTGGATCTTGCTTAGCCCTGGAACCCGAGTAGGGTTATAGCAGGTATGATAGCACCTTAATTCTTTCCTTTTTAGAATTCTAGAAATAATATACAACTGGTAGAATCTAGGAAAGAAAACTATAAGACTAGCCACCTAATATTAATCGATAAACAAAGATAGTAATGTTATGCGGCAAGCATGGCCATACCTTAATCGACACGGGAGCATCTCATAAATTCATCGTAGAAGATTTTGTCAAGGACTTGCACTAGGTCCAACACTTCATGGGAACCACCAGGAGGGTACGTCTTCCCAATTGGGCGGAGATTTTATACACTACAAAATGTATCCTGGAGATGACCATCGACAGATTAACATTCGAGGCCCCGACGGCGATCCTATAGTTGTTGTACTTTGATCTTGTTCTGGAATGACATGGCTCATCTGGAACAACACTCATATTGCTTGCCAGATAAGGAAGATCATGCTGAGATACGACGACTCCTACCCAACCATCAAAGGTACTATCTCATTCTCTCATTGCCTACTCTATTCTATCCTGTCCATCAAGGCCCATGTACAAGGGGACGAGGTCTACCAGGTGTTATTTGAGATGACAGAAGAAAAGAATGATATCTCCAACATCCCGGTGGTATGAGATTTTGTTGACATCTTTCTAGAGAAGCTATTCGGGCTGCCACCGCATCGTGGGAGGGACTTTAAAATTTAGCTTGTGTCGCAGGCTAAACCGGTGTTTAGTTCCCCTTATCGGATGGCCCCGAAGGAGTTAGTGGACTTCAAAAGCCAGTTGCATGAGCTACTTGAAGCTGGGTTTATCAGACCGAGTTCCTCACCTTTGGGAGCCCCAGTGTTTTTTATGAAGAAGAAGGACTAGATGCTAAGATTGTGCATCAATTATAAAGCACTGAACCGACTGACGGTCCGGAACACGTACCAGTTGCAATGATCGATTTGTTGTTTGACTAACTAGAGGGAGCCTACTGGTTCTCAAAACTGGACTTGAGGTCGGGATTTTATCTGATGCCGATTCAGGAGGAGGATATCCTGAAGATAGCCTTCAGCAGCCGATATAGATTATATGAGTTCACTGTGATGCCCTTTGGTCTCACGAATGTCCCATCATCATTCATGAGTCCGATGAATCGTGTGTTCGACCAATATATTGACATCTTCGTGATTGTGTTCATCGACGATATCCTCATCTACTCGGGGACGGAGGAGGAGCATGCTCGACACCTGACACTGACATTGGAGAATAGTTTGTACACGAAGTTCAGCAAGTGTCAGTTCTAGTAGAAGGAGGTAACCTTCTTAAGCCACATTATCTACGGAGCAGGGTTGGTAGTGGATGATGAGTTCAATTTATATATGGTTTTTCGGACTAATCTGGGCTTGTTTTCATGTTTGTGCACTACTATTTCAGTAGGAATTGTCATATATTTGATTATGGCCTCACTTAGCCATTGTGTACTGTTTCAGCGTATTGTGGTTAGCGAATTGCACTAGGATTTTGGGGGTATGTACTGGGGTACTCCCCGTCCTGCTTTGGATATTCTTTGTCGTATATTTGGTGCTGGGATCTTGTGCTCCGGTTTTGACTTTCTTTGTTGTGCAGGTAGTGCGTTTTCCCCATGGCAGGAATTCTGATTTGTGGAAAACGCACGGTCATGTGTTTCCTTAGCGCACGCTTTTTGCCCGATCGTGCATCTTGTTGACATGGATAAGAGTCGAGTAGAGATCGACGAATATCATCAAGCTGAGCTCGACAATCTTCATGCACGGTTAATGCACGGTTTCTTCGGGACCATGCTCAAAGGAAATGCATGGTTTTCCTGTGGCTGCCTTGATTTATTGTGCTCTGTGGTTGATCGTTCAATTCGCTCACGCACAGTCAGAAGTGCACGTGTGCGAGTAAAATGCACGGTTCCACCTGCTTGCCGTGAATTTTTTACTTTCTGTTGTTACTCGTGTGTTTTCCTTCACGCACTGGCGAAAGCGTCTGTGCGTGAGTAAACTCACGGGTCAACGCATCTTCTTCTGCAATCTTGGCCTAGAAGTTAATATCACACGATTAACGCACGGTCGTGTGCCAAACCGTGTGTGACCTTTATTTCTAAGTTCTCTATTTAAGCCACAGGTCTAATTCGCCCAAGGGGTCCGGTCCTCCATTTCGACTCCTTTCAGAAAGAAAACCTCCCTCCTGCCATTTTCTTCTCTCTCCACCTTGGAGAGCTCGTCCGGCCACCTTTTTCCCTCTAAAAGCTCTCAATAGCTTAATTTTCACCTGCCATCGTATTCTCCAACCTTAAAGCTCTGTCTCAAGCTCTTAGGTGCTGCATACGTGGAGTTCTCCGTTTAGGTTTAACCCGATAACTATTCACGAAGAAGATGGGCTATTAGAAGGAAGTGGCATCCCTTCTCAACCCTAGATGTCATCTGTAGACCGAGCCCGTACTAGTTTCATCAACCCTTGTCTCCGACAGCGAATCTTGGAAAGTCTTCGTTCGTTTGGTTGTATATGTCCCCCTTCTCTTGTTGTAACTTTACTCTTGATTGCTTGGTTGTTGGATTGATGAGAAAGAACTTGATTTACTTAATGATTTCAGAATGTCTATGTGTTGACCTATGTTAGTTCTTGATTGTGTCGGTGCACTTCCATCCTTTGTGTTCTTGACGCAATAACGCCATCCTAACAATTGTTTGGAGCATGCGTGGCGAAGAGGTGACTGCGGCCCTCAATGGTGATGGCGTGCCCCCTCCTCCACCATTTGAAGACAATGCTGACGATGCTGTTGATCATCCGGTTGATAAGGCCATACGACTCAAGGACGTGAGGCGGCACGATGACGCTAACGGAAGGATATGCTACAACCTCTGCCCGCGACGTGCTACCGCCACGGCAACGCATTAGCTTTATTTACTTCCTTTTCTTGCACTCTGTTTTATATTTGGAATATAAAATTATCCTATGCTTATGTGATAATTTTATATCCATTGCATGTGTTGTTATTTTTTCATTTTGAACTATTTTTAGTATTGGTGTGCAATTAGCCATTCAGATGGATGAGGTTAAATCTCCATCATGAAGGGCTAAGCCTTGTTTGTAACTCCTATTTAAAGGAGGCTATCATGAAGAGTTAAAGCATTGGAAAAAGAAACCCTAAATCCCCCTTGAGGAATTTCGGCCACCATGGAGAGAATCCAATAGCTCCCCCCCCCCCCCCCCCCCCCCCCCCCCCCCCCCCCGTGGTGTGAAGCCAAACCTTGCCTCCTCCATCCCCGTTCGGTGCGACTCCGGCGTGGCTTCTATCGGTGCGACTCCGTGGAAGAAGGAAGCAGCACCATTCGGTGTGACACCGGTGGATCCATGGAGAGAGTGATTCTCCCACAGTTACCTTGTGTGAAACGCTTTCCGGTTGGGTAACCTCTTTCCTCTTCCTTGTGTGATTCTTCTCCTTAGTTGTGGTGGATTTTCGCAAATCGTTTTCTCCGGATCTTTAAATTAATCACTGCAAGTTTTGAAACGAAATTGCCGTTGCAAGGCTTTTTATTTCCGGATCGGGTGGATCCTATTTGCCTGAGCGGATCTTGGCCTATAGCCTTGGTCTTGCTCTCAAAAAGGAGTGGCAACCTTTGTGTTTTCTTGGGGAATATTCCGACTCAAATTTCCGATCGTTGTTTTCGAGTCGACCATTCCTCCCTTGTTGTTTGTGCTGCGTTTTGTGACGAGGAACTATTGTGGGCGATAGGTATTGTGTAGGTGCGGTAGATCTACGACGTGTAGAGCGGAGATGGAGCGTTAGATCCGTGGAGATCTCCATTTCCGGATACCCCTACATCAATTTGGTATCAGAGGCGGTCATTGCAACTTTCACGTTGCAAACATCCTCTCTGCGTTCCTTGTTGGAGATCGGATCGTTAGAAAATCAAAAAAATTATTGTCTGTGGTCTGCCAATAGCGGGCTGAAATCTTTATTTTTCAGCAAAATTTCAAAAAAAAATTTTTAACGATCTACGTGTTATTCATATTGGGAATATATAAAAATATCTTATTTTCAACATATCTTCAACTCTAGGAAAATTCATCTTGCCCGGGGCCTCCCAAACCTGAATGCGCACTAGGCTAGGAACGAAGTACGCAACACCGTCTACGTCTAGGATGGTTGCGAACGAGCATGGTGATCCCAACACTGAGGCTATGGCAGTTCTTCATGCCGAAATGGCTGAGCTTAGGAACGTCTTAGCCCAGATCCTACAAAATCAGGCTAGGCCACCCCCGCCAGCCGTTAATGTTGACCGGCCCAACCGGCACCAACATAACTCTGATTCGGATTCTGATGGGGACTCTCCACGGGTGCCCCCTAGAGTACACTGCCCCGAGCGAGACTTTGACATTACTAGGGCCATTAAAATAAATGTACCCACTTACGATGGCATGGGAGACCCCCAAATCTTCCTGAACTGGACTGTGGACATGGAGTGTTACTTCGAGTGGCACAACCTGACGGATCCCGAAATGGTCCAAGTTGCCCGGATGAAGTTAACAGGTCATGCTAAGACGTTTTGGCTAAATGAGGAGCGAAGGTTAGGAACTGGACACGGATCCCCCCTTATAGGTTGGCTGGTAATGAAGAACCTGTTGACCGATCAGTACGTTCCCGCGTACCATCAGAAATAGATGTTCGATGAGCTTGCCACTCTGCGGCAGGGCTCAAGCTCGGTAGCTGAATATATGGGCGAACTTAAAGACCGTATGGTGCGATGTGACCTTAGGGAGATCCCCGAAGTGACCTTATCTAGATTTCGAAAAGGGCTTAACCCGGATATCCAAAGGAAGCTCTTGTGATACGGGTATACGGACTTGAACACGACTTTCAATGTTGCCTTGGACATTGAAAAACACCTAGCATCTAAGGCTCACTCCCGCTATGCTCATGCGAAGAGCAAGTCCACCACTAGGGCATCTTCTTCCACATACCCTGATAAGGGAAAGTTCAAATCTACCGAGTCGAAGTCTGAAAGTGCAGCTAGATCTGATATACTCTAGAGGGGGGGGGGGTGAATAGAGTATATGGTGCTTGAAAACTTTTTACAACAATTATTGTAATCTGAGTGAGCAGGGAAGCAGTTAATAAATCTAATCAAGAACTAAACTAATCATAAGCTAATCACACAACAATCACAGCCAGAAACAAAAATAAAGACAAGCAAACCAGATGACACAAGGAAATATAGTGGTTCACTTAAACTTGGGTACATCCACTCTTCTACCACCCTAGGTAGGAATCCACTGCAGTATGAATTGATCAGGTGTCCTGGGCACCAATGAGCTTTTGATAAGGTGCCCAAAAACCAAATCAGATTTTTTGATCAGGTATCTTGCCACCAATGAGCTTTTGACAAGGTGCTCAAAAACCAAGCTCAAACTTTTGAAGGGAGTTTGAGAAACCCTTTACAGAGATGGGGGTGAGAGAGTGATGGAAGTCTTCTCTTTCTCAAAGCAGCTGAGAAGACTATGTGGATTTGATGGTGTCAAAGCTCCCTCTGAGTCCTTGAGATGTTCAGGAAAAGAAGCTTTGTTGTAGGGTGATAGACCTTCAAAGGTTGATCTCCAACAAAAGATGATTTCAGCAACAACTGAAATGTTAGGTGTCTGGAGTGTTGAAAGATGTTGGCCTTGAACACTTGAGACAAAAGAGATCAGAAGATTTCAGAAAGTTTGATCTCCTTGGATGTGTGTTTTTGAGAATTCTTTGAGACAGAGAATATATTTTTCTTGTTCTTCTTGTCTTTGTTCTGAGGATTGTTGATGTCTGTCTAAGAGAGATTCAAAAATTCTTCTCTTTTATTCTCTAGTACTGAATAGAAAAACATCCTCTATCAAGAATAGTCGTTGGCCTGCATTAATTGCATCCTTAATTGCAAAATGTCTTCTGGAGGAAAGTCCAAAGAAACATTCCTTGAAAATCCCTTGAAACTTGGTCCAGAAATAAATGAAAACGGCTAGAAAATCTTCTGAATTAATTGCAGAATAACTCCTTAACTGATCTGAATTTGAATCTTGAAAAATCCTTGAAGTTATCAGAAAACGTCGAACTGAGCTTTGCAATCGTCGAACTAAGCTCAGCGATATGGACTTATACAGCAACAAAATATCGTCGATCTGAGCTCAAAGATCGTCGAACTGAGCTCGGAGATAGAGATCCAAAGCTGAGTCAAGATCGTCGAACTGAGCTCGCAGATCGTCGAATGGAGTTCGACGATTTGATGAAGTTGAGTTCAGCGATCGTCGAATGGAGTTCGACGATCTGTCGAAGTTGAGCTAGACGATCGTCGTTCGGAGTTCGACGAATCGTCGTGCTGAGCTCGACGATATGACTTAGTCTCAAACTGAAAAATTCTGGGTCTTGAGGGCAGCTTCCAAACTTAGACTTCTAACCCTTAGACTCAATTCTAGTTGACCTTTAGATCTATACAGGAGGTCAAATACATGTTTCCTAGAGACATAGTGATACTGACCCAAATTAGTAATAGGGTGTTCCAACAATCTCCCCCTATTTGGGTTAGGATTACTATTTACAGAGTTTGGAAAAATTAAATAACAACATACAAGCAGCAATACAGAAAAACAAAAAGCTGGGCATTGCAGAACTACAGATATATATATATATATATCATCCCAGATAATAATCAGAAATCAGGAATGATTGTCACCTTACATAATCATTTCTTTTCCTTGCTCTTAATGAGTTTGATTTCTCTTTTGGGGTTGATAGCTTCTTTCTTTGATCTTGTATCATCTGCTGCACCTAAAGTGGTTTGCTGTTTGGGCCTGGGAACTACAGCTTCAGGATGCAGTTCCATGTATCTGTCAGAATCAAAAAATTTGCTTGACCCATATCTTCCCAACTCTTTCTTTCTCTGTTCAGACATTGTAGTGATGTTGGAAGAATCTTTGCCTTGCTCTCTAGCTTTCTTAATCTGGTCTAGTGCAGCAAGTTCTTTCATCCTTGCAGTTCAAGCAGCTGGATTGTTCTCAGGGTCTTCAAATGGCACTGGTGGCTCATATCTATTAGAAGGATTGTCCTGAGGAGGCCTGGATGAAACTGTTTCCTTCAGTTTATAGGGAAAAGGACCAGAGGTTGTGTCAGATGAAATTTGTCCTTCCCTGGAGTAGGGATGTTGCCTTGAGTATCCTTTATAATAAACTTGGAATTCTCTTTGATTGCCTCTATATCCTCCTCTTCTGGATTGAGAACCCCTGGACTGGCTTCCCCTATGATAAGATCTGGCATGTGGCTGATAGGGGGTTTGACTTCTAGCAGGGGGTTGAGCAGCTGAACTTCCACCTGCACCTGCATCAGGAGGAGGTGGTGGAGGAGGATGAGAATGTTGGAATTGAGAAGACCCCTTTTCATATTTCCTTTTCTTCTTCATTGCTTTGAGTTGATTTTTTGAGTACTGCATACAGTGCTCAGTTATGGGCAATCATGAAGGATATAATGGTGGTATGTCATTGTTATCTTGACCTTGGCAGGAGGTACTCTCTTCATGGCTTTGCTCCTTGCCTTTCTCTTCCTGGCAATGGTAGCAGAAGAATCATCAGAATCTGTTCTGAACTCATAACTTTCAGAACTTTGATCATCATAAAGGGCATCAATCTTCTTCATCAAATCTTTTTTGAGCTGGATTGAAGCAGATGAGGCAGCTGAGGTTGTAGTAGCAGAAGTTGAAGCAGTAGCAGTAGTGACAACAACAGATACATAAGGTTCTGGAGCAGTAGCAACAGCAGTTGGGACAGCAGCAGTTTCACTGATAGAAACAACATTATCAGCAGCAGAAATATCATCAGACAATATAGAAGGCTCAAACTCATGTGCCTCTGTCATAAGGATCTCCTTAGAAGTTGACTCAACAGTAGTATCAGCAATAGTATCAACAAAATTGTCAGCAGAAAGGGCAGCAACATCAGAAACAACAATACTGCTTTCAGCAGAAGTAGCAGCAGCATAAACTGAGTTAACAAATGAAGTGATGATGCTGGGGTCACAACAAGAGAAGGGCACCAGGGCCTTGGAGAAATCCTCTGGGGGCTGCATAGCAACTGTCTCTGGAAGACAAGATTTCTCTGGCAGACATCTGAAATATATAGAATCAAATTCTGAGAGCAAAGTCCTGAGGTCTATGGAGAAGACAGCAACAGGAGGTGGAACTGGATCTTGTAACACAGCAACAGCAGTAGCAATAACAGGAGCTGAAGAAACAGTAAGAGCAGCAGCAGGCAGACTCACTTCATAGGGCATCTCCCCCTGCCTAGATTCAGACATGGTTGGATCAAGGCACACTGCTGAAGGTGCTGTCTGAGGGAATAAAGAGGAGAGCCTGGCAGAAAGAGCTGCCACTGACTGGATTAAAGGAGCCAAGGAGGTCTCCAAGAGAAGAGATAGCCTGGGGGCTAGCAATTCATAAAGCCTGTCAGCAAGGGCTGGAATATCTACTTGCTCAGTAGTGACTGGAGTAGAGGTAGAGGATGGAGGTGTAGCTGTTGATGAGGGTAGTGGAGAGGTAGTGTAGTGGGGAAGGGATGTTTGAGGTGTGGGTAAAGTGGATATGGAGGACAGTGGGATGGAGATGGAGGGTGTGAAGGTGGGTTGGTCAATGATTTCTTGTAGACGATCTTGGTAGGATGTTGATGATGTGGGCAGCTCAGGAGGAGAGGATGGTGAATCTTCCATGAAGGAATCATCAATAAGGTTGAAGGATGGAATGGAGGGTGATGAAGTGATATCTGGTTGAGGGTAGGAGTATAAAGGATGGAATTGGTCTTCTGTTGTTGGTAGAGTAGGGATTGAAGATGGTGTAGATGTTGGAGAGGTGCTGGAGATGATGATGGTGGATGGAGTTTGAATGGTAGATGGATTTGGAAGAGATGGAATTAGAGGAGGAGGAGGAGAGGCATCAGCAGGCAGGTCAGCTGCAGGGGCAGAGACCTATGGGGAAGTGACTCTGACAGTCCTGGTGCCTGAAGGAGTGCTGGAAGAGGGCCTGCTGGGCTTGATGATCTATCTGTCCCATTTACCAAAAAGGGCACAAGACAGTTTCTTGGAAGCATTTATGTGAATCCCAGAGGATACCAGCAATGCAGGGCACCTATGCTGCAGAAAAATGCCTAAAATCCTTCCAAAATTTACAAAACTTTTGTTAATTCTCTTCTTAATGAGGTCAAAGAAGACCTCTCCCCAATTCAGGTTCTTCCTGTCTACTATGGCTCCCATTAGGCAGAGCTGATACCTGGAAATTGTATCATGGGCAGAGTGCTTAGCCAATAGGACTTTCCCAACTACATCAGCCAGGAATCTATATTCTACAGAAAGATTCTTTTTCAACAGCTTGCTAGGGTTAGCCTCAGAATGACCCATTCTGGCAAGCAAGTCAGCATATTCTTCTCCAGACAAAGCAGTAGAATCTCCACCAGTTCTTAACTCAAAAACCTCTGTCAGAATTACTGGGGTCAAGGGTACCTGAGTGCCAGAGATGGATCCAACAATGGTGTTTTGATACTGATTGTGGGCAGTGTAGACCCATTCTTTAATCTCATCAGAAGCAAGCTTAATCCTTGTAGTCATGATTGCAGCCAGTTTCTGCTCTTTGAATAACCCCAAGATGTCCTGAAAAACCTGGTCTGTCATGCTGAAGGATTCCATATCTATGTCAAAGCCGGCATCAAATTTCATGGCGGCGAGAATAGCAACAGAAACAGCCATAGTTACCTGCAAATATTCAGCAAACAAAATGACCAAGTGCAGAAATGTTTGGAGGGAAAGAAAGTTTTTGCAGAGAAATCGAAAACGCAAAGGAGAACGACGACGAAAAATGAATTTTATATTAGGGTTCGACGCAGAAATGGAAAGATCGTTGAACTCAGTTCGACGATCGAGGCTTCTAAAGGAATCTGAAGAGTCTTCAACATCGTCGATCTCCGTTCGACGATATTGGAGAGCGTCGAGCTCTATTCGATGATCATTCAGAGAACAAAATCGTCGAGCGCCGTTCGGCGATTGCTGATCGGAAGAGATAGTTCATACTATCTGAGAAACGCTGAACTCAGGTCGGCGATTTCAGAAATCGTCGATCTCCGTTCGACGATCTGGGGGAAAATCGTTGAGCGCAGTTCAGAGACCAGAAAAACTCTAGACACTGAGAAAAATCAAGATGTTTGCCTAGTCTTGGTCAATTTTTAAACTTTTAAAATCTTGGATATTATTTAAGACTTCCTCCATCTAACATTCCTAACTGATTTAGGAAGAAGGTGTGTTTCTTTTCATCCAAGGGCTTGGTGAAAATATCTCCCCTTTGTAAATCAGTTGGGATATATTGTAGTTCAATTTTATTCTTTTCAACATTATCCCTTAAAAAGTGATGCCTAATCTCTATGTGTTTTGTCCTACTATGGAGGACTGGATTTTGAGCTATAAAAATAGCACTGGTGTTATCACAAAAGATTTTAGACTTCTCTAAGTTGTAGCCATAGTCTAGGAGTTGGTTTTGAATCCACAAGATTTGTGAACAACAACTACCTGCAGCCATATATTCAGCTTCAGTAGTTGAAGTTGACACAGAAGTTTGTTTCTTACAAAACCAAGAGACAAGTCTGTCACCAAGGAACTGACAAGTTCCACTGGTGCTTTTCCTGTCAATTCTGCATCCAGCATAATCAGCATCAGAAAATCCAGTTAAATCAAATGCTGAATCTTTTAGATACCAGAGACCTAGATTTGGACAACTTTTAACATACCTGAGAATCCTCTTTACTAGTGTTAGGTGTGACTCTCTAGGGCTTACTTGGAACCTAGCACATAAACATGTAGCAAACATTATATCTGGTCTACTAGCTGTAAGGTACAGTAAAGAGCCAATCATTGCTCTATATGTTGTCTGATCAACAGGTTTCCCATGTTCATCAGCATCCAATACATCATTAGTAGGCATAGGTGTTTTCATACAAGATGCTTCAGACATGTCAAATTTCTTAACCAATTCATTTGCATACTTGGTTTGAGAAATAAAGATGCCTTCAGCATGCTATTTGACTTGCAATCCTAGGAAGAAGGATAGCTCACCCATGCTACTCATTTAAAATTTAGAATGCATTAGGTTGGAAAACCTTCTGCACAATTTTGAGTCAGTAGAACCAAAAATAATATCATCTACATAGATCTGTACTAGTAGGTTATGGGACTTATGAGTTCTAATGAAAAGAGTTTGGTCTACTCTATCCCTTATAAATCCATTTTCCAAAAAAAAGCATGCTAGTGTCTCATACCATGCTCTAGGAGCTTGCTTGAGACCATATAATGCTTTGTTCAATTTAAAAACATAATCAGGATAAGTTGGAGAGATAAAACCTGGAGGTTGTCTGACATATACTTCTTCTTTGATGTCTCCATTTAGAAATGCACTTTTGACATCCATCTGATATACCTTGAATCCTTTATGTGCTGCATAAGCTAAAAAGATTCTGATGGCTTCCAATCTTGCAACAGGTGCAAAAGTCTGGTCATAGTCTATTCCTTCTTCTTGAGAATATCCCTGAGCAACTAGCCTTGCCTTGTTCCTTACAATTACTCCTTGATCATCCAGTTTATTTCTGAATACCCACTTTGTTCCAACAATGGAGTGATCCTTAGGCTTTGGCACTAGTTCCCACACTTTGTTCCTTTCAAATTGATGCAAATCTTCTTGTATTGCAATGATCCAGTGTGGATCTTGCTCTGCATCTTGAATGGACTGAGGTTCAATTTGAGATAGGAAGTAGGTGTGCAACAGGTTTTGGTTGACCTGATTTCTGGTTTGCACACCAGCTGAGATGTCTCCAATTATTTGGGAAATTGGATGGTCTCTTGATGTTACTAAATCAACAGGGGGTGTTGATTGTTCACCAACCTGTGTTGTTGTTTCCTCTTGTGGTACAACAACTGGCTCTTCAAGTTGTTCTTCAATATGTTGAACACTTTCTTCATCTTCACTGCTTTCATCCTTTTGAGTAACCTGTAACTTGTTCAAGTCTTCAACAAGAGAATGTTCCTGCAAAGGTTCTATGGTAGAAGGGATCTTCTCCTTGAAAGACATGTTAGATTCATCAAATGATATGTGAACAGATTCCTCAATTTTTAGAGATGATTTATTATAAACCCTATAAGCCTTGCTGATTATGGAGTATCCCAGAAACACTCCTTCATCAGCTTTAGCTTGAAATTTTGCTAAATATTTCTTGTCATTATTATGTATGTAGCAAATACAACCAAAAACTCTAAAATAATCAACTTTAGGTTTCTTCCATTTGAGTAGTTCATAGAAAGTCTTTCCCTTTAGTTTATGTATCAAACTTCTATTCAGCACATAGTTAGAGGTGTTCACTGCCTCTGCCCAAAAGGATAGAGGAAGATGAGCATCTGACAACAATGTAGTGGCAGATTCAATAAGGGTTCTATTTTTCCTTTCGGCTACCCCATTTTGTTGAGGAGTTCTAGGAGCTGAGAAAGTATGCCTGATCCCTTCACTCTGACAGAACTCTTGCATAAGAAGAGAATCAAACTCTGTCCCATGATCACTTCTGATCAGGGCAATGTGAGTATTGAACTCAATCTGTATACATTTGAGAAACTCTGTCAGACACTTAAAGTTATCAGACTTCTTCCTTAGAAAGAACACCCAAGTGAATCTAGAGAAGTCATCTACAACTACTAAAGTGTAAGATTTCCCTCCTAGGCTTTATACTGTGATGGGTCCAAAGATATCCATGTGTAACAGATACAATATCCTAGGTGAATCACTCTCATTAAGTGACTTAAAGCTATTTTTAGTTTGCTTGCCTAATTGACAAGCCCTGCAGAGTCCTTCCTTCTTGTAGGGGCCAGAAGGTAGTCCTCTAACAAGGTTGTCCTTGGATAGCCTAGCAATATTTCTAAGGTTTAGGTGTCCTAGTCTCTTATGCCATAAAATATTTGGTCTACAAACAGAATTGAACAGGCAAATATCTACATCTGTTGAAAGAAAATCTACTAGATAGTGTTACCTTTCCTTTTACCTGTCAACACAGTTGTGTTTTCCTCTGACTTGATTTTGCATAATGCTTTGCTGAAGGTCACCTGGTAGCCTTCATCACACAGCTGACTGATGCTTATTAAGTTGTGCTTCAGTCCTTCCACATAAGCTACCTTCTTGAATGTTACTGATCCAATCTGGACTGCACCATATCCTTTAGTCTGTCCAAAGTTTGAATCACCAAAGATAACTTTGGGTCCAAGCTTGGCTCTAAAGGATGTGAGGTTGTCCTTGTTCCCTGTCATGTGCTTAGAGCATCCACTATCCAAGTACCATTGCTGGTTAGATGTTGGATAGGTCTTCACCTGCACATAAAATAATTCATTTGTTTTTGACCCAGTTTACCTTGGGCCTAGGTTGATAACCTTTAAATTCTAAAATAAAAGACATCCCAGGTTGACTCTTATATCCTTCAGGATGATATCTCCTTGGAGGTATAATCTATTCAGTATAAGGGTTAAAGATTTGGGATGAAGGACCCTTATGATTGAATTTTGATTTGCCCTTGAAAGACTTTCATGAGCTCTGACCTCTGTTCGACGATCGTGGAGCTGCGTTCGACGATCTTGGGTCAGATCGTCGAGCTTCGTTCGATGATCGACTATGGCAGAGTTCAGGAGCTTGATATCGTCGACCTGAGTTCGACGATTTTGCCTGAGATCGTCGATCTGCGTTCAGCGATCGTCGATCTCAGTTCGACGATTTCTGCTGGGACTTAGTTTTCTTAGGCAGATCAGAATTTTTCCTAGCTACCTCTACAACTCCCTTTCCTTTATCAGAAATGAATTTGATTGGAGTTGTTAGAACTATGGGTTGGCTGGATGAAGCACCCAAGCCCAGTGTACTATTAAATCTGGAGTTCACTGTGCTTGTGATGTCCATCAGCTTGATACTTCTCCCATTAAGGGATTCTTCAAGCTTCTTGGCCTCAGATAACTCACTTTTCAGTGAAGCTATCTGCTCCCTACAACACTCCAACTCCTGAGAGAGTTTGAGGTTTTCTGACTTTAAGGTATTATGTTCAGATAAATGATTTCTGAGAGAGATAATTTCTATCTCAGATTTTAGCAGGTCTAAATATAATGCTTTAAATTCAGATTTAAAGTCCTCTGAATTAAAATCAAATGAACTAATTATCTGATCTTCTTCAAGTTGAGTCTCTGAGTATGACTCTGACTCCTCTTCATCTGAGTTATGTTGTGAGGCATTGATTGCCATCATGCAGAACTCTTTCTCTTCTGCATCATCTTCATCATCACTGGAGCTGGAAGAGGCTTCTGACTCCTCTTTAGTCTCACTCCAGGGTTCAGCAACAAACCCCTTTCTTGTGTGTTTATTTTTCCTTGAGGAGGGTTTGCCATTGCCATTCCTCTTGGAGTCTTTCTCCTTTCTTCTTTATTTCTTGTCCCTTCTGTCCTTATTTTTTGTTTTCTAGATAGTCAGGAACAATGTGCCCTGGTTTCCTGCAAGCAAAACAAACAATTTCTTTATTATTAATTGACTTATCATACCTTGTCTTATCATGCTCCTTGTATGATCTCCTTCTGAAGTCCTTTATGGCCATCTTGTAAAATCTTTTGGCCAACAGACTGAGCAGTTCATCATTGCCTATGACTTTGTCTTCAGGCAGATCTTCAGTTGCCTTGAAGGCTATTGTTTTCTCTTTTCTTGTGGCTGGTGAGGCAGCCTTCTGTTCTTCTTCTCTATTCTTGATGAGTAGCTCATAAGATTTGAGCTTACCCAATAGAGCTTCTGTGGTGATCTCATTCAAACTTCTGGCATCCTTGATTGGCCAGATTCTTGAATCCCAAGTGCTAGGGAAGCACATTAGAATTTTGTCATTGAGTTCAGTTAGTGAGATCTCTTTATCCAATGTCCTGAGTTCACTGACTATTAGACTGAGCCTGTTGTACATATCTCCCACTGACTTAGTTTCTCCTTTCTTGAAATTCTCATATTGAGATATGAGGTGGGATCTCCTGTCTTTTCTCTCATCAGCTGAGCCTGAGACTATTTCAGAGAGTTTGTCCCAAATTTCCTTTGCTGAATTGCATTCAGCCACCTTTTGAAAGATATCATCAGACATGGTCTGGGCTAAGATGTTCATAGCCTTGGCATCATCTACCTTCCATTTCTTGATATCAGCATCTGTTCCTGATGGAGGTGGAACATCATTTGTATTTGAGTTCTCTGGAGGTCTTGGACACACTGTCAAAACAGAGTTAAAAATATCCTCGTCAATAGAATTCATGTATAGTCTGATCCTTGCTTTCCAAAGTGCAAACTTGGATAGATTGCACACTGGAGGTCTGGTGCTAGCATAATCTTTGTTTTGGGCCATGATTTGTGAAAACAAAATCTAATACTAAATTCAAAAGAAAACAGATCTAACTAGGAATCTTTGGGTTCAGGTGTTAGCCTGTGCAACCACCAAAGTGTGGTATGTTTAACCAACCAGGCTCTGATACCAATTGAAAGTGCAGCTAGATCTGATATACTCTAGAGGGGGGGTGAATAGAGTATATGATGCTTGAAAACTTTTTAAAACAATTGTTGTAATCTGAGTGAGCAGGGAAACAGTTAATAAATCTAATCACAAAATTAAACTAATCATAAGCTAATCACAGAACAATCACAGCCAGAAACAAAAATAAAGACAAGCAAACCAGATGACACAAGGAAATATAGTGGTTCCCCTAAACTTGGGTACATCCACTCTTCTACCACCCTAGGTAGGAATCCACTGCAGGATGAGTTGATCAGGTGTCCTGGGCACCAATGAGCTTTTGATAATGTGCTCAAAAACTAAATCAGATTTTTTGATCAGGTGTCTTGCCACCAATGAGCTTTTGACAAGGTGCTCAAAAACCAAGCTCAAACTTTTGAAGGGAGTTTGAGAAACTCTTTACAGAGATGGGGGTGAGAGAGTGATGGAAGTCTTCTCTTTCTCAAAGCAGTTGAGAAGACTATGTGGATTTGATGGTGTCAAAGCTCCCCCTGAGTCCTTGAGATGTTCAGGAAAAGAAGCTTTGATGTAGGGTGATAGGCCTTCAAAGGTTGATCACAAGCAAAAGATGATTTCAGCAATAACTGAAATGTTAGGTGTCTGGAGTCTTGAAAGATGTTGGCCTTGAACAATTGAGACAAGAGAGATCAGAAGATTTGAGAAAGCTTGATCTCCTTGGATGTGTGTTCTTGAGAATTCTTTGAGACAGAGAATATATTTTTCTTGTTCTTCTTGTCTTTGTTCTGAGGATTGTTGATGTCTGTCTAAGAGAGATTCAAAAATTCTTCTCTTTTATTCTCTGGTACTGAATAGAAAAACATCCTCTGTTAAGAATAGTCGTTGGCCTGCATTAATTGCATCCTTAATTGCAAAATGTCTTCTGGAGGAAAATCCAAAGAAACATTCCTTGAAAATCCCTTGAAACTTGGTCCAGAAATAAATGAAAACGGCTAGAAAATCTTCTGAATTAATTGCAGAATAACTCCTTAACTGATCTGAATTTGAATCTTGAAAAATCCTTGAAGTTATCAGAAAATGTCGAACTGAGCTCTGCTATCGTCGAACTGACCTCAGCCATATGGACTTATACAGCAACAAAATATCGTCGATCTGAGCTCAAAGATCGTCGAACTGAGCTCAGAGATAGAGATCCAAAGCTGAGTCAAGATCGTCGAACTAAGCTCGTAGATCGTCGAATGGAGACTAAGTCATATCGTCGAGCTCAGCACAACGATTCGTCGAACTTCGAGCTTGGCGGCATGTGAGGTGGTGGTGTGTCATGGCCGACAAATATCAGTTCTCCTCCATACTGAATTCTCAACTCTTCACCTAAACCAGTGATGTAAACGTTCGTTTTGATTGCTTGGAAGCTTTTAAAACTGATGGAGGGGTTGTTTTGGGGAGTGGGAGAGGCTACACTTGAATAGCCATTAATGACCTTGAAGGGGGGTGTTCGTCCATGGTGAATTGGTGCCTTTGCATATGCTAGGCTGGCTGGAATTGATGACAAACTCCTCCCAAAGGTCAGGGGAGTTGAATGGAGGCTTAGGGGGGAAGAATGGGGAAGCCTCTTTGCATTCTCCACTATTCTCCCCTCTTTCACTCTCCTCCCTTAAATGAAAAACTCCACATTCTCTCTCCTAATCATCACCTCCAGAAATTGCATAGTATCTAGCTGGTTTTCTACTTGCCCTAGCTAGTGGGCTATCCTAATTGGGCCTGGCCCATTTGGATTGAGTTGGTTTTGGCTTCCATCCCCATTTTGGGCTTGGTTTGACCAAGGTTGACTTGTGGGTGTTGACTTGGTCAAATGAGTGGGTTAACTGGTCAACTAAGTGTATTGAGTCCTTTGCCACCACCACCCATGTCCATTAGTGACTTGGTGACATCCACTTCGGACAAATTAGGGCAATTTGACCTAACTAGGGTTAGGGTTGACTCTAGTCTATTCCACTCCTTTGTTGACCCCTAATGGGTTATTTGGGCTTTCAAGTGTCCCTATGGGGTTGAGAATGAAATGGTGGGGTCAAGTGGTCATGTTGGGAGTCATTGGCCAAACCCTAGCTTAGGTGTCTAGGAACTACTATTTGCAGGCAAAGGTGCTTTCACCTATTTTTTCTTAGGCACTCATGGCCCTCCTGTTCTTCTTAAAGTTTTGTCATAACCTAGTCATGACAAAAATCCTCCTAGCGATCTGGTTGTTTGTGGGATGTTACATGAGAAGTTCCCATGGTGTGCGCTTGACTATCGAGTTTCCCTCATCTAAGGGAGGATATGGCCTCCAATAACCCGCCTGTGGACATGGAGATGGGTTGGGTCTGTTGGACTGCAGCCTTCTAAGGTATTTTAAGGAAGACAGCTCGGATACCTTGTGAGGTGGGTTAAGCAGCCGCAGGCCCCTTCTAACAAGTTATTTCACTTCTCATCACCAATTAAGCTGCAGTCTGGCTGAAATCGGCCCGGGATACTCACATGAGTGCACCGGCCCCCTTTGTAACAAAAACCAGTTGAATTTTTTGAAGTGAAATTGGTGGCCAAGGTCGACAGTCCGCGCAGTCTGGGCGGACAGAAGTGGTGGACTGACCACACGGACTGGGCAGACATGATTGGTGACTAGCCAGGTCAGCCAGTGGTTCTGCAGTCGGATTGTTCACATGATATAACTAGGCAGATAGGATTGGTATCCGAATGTGCTGCAGACATGGAGTTCTTAGAGTCTGGCATGTTGCAGACTCTTCTGGAGCTCGCGAGTTTGGCATAGGCTTATGCCTTGGACTTGCTTTGGAGTGGTTTGGTGGAAACCACAGAGTTCGTCGGTTAGTGCGGACTGGTGTTGAGTCCGCCAGGTTGTGCGAACTGGTTCTTTAATTCGCAGATTTGGAGTCTGCGCTATGGACTCTTGTCGGTTTGGACTTGGTCTGATTTGAACCAGTCTGGTTGTGTTCAATCCGCAAGTTCGCGCTGTTAACACGGACAACTTTTCTATTTACCGAGCTCAGCAGCTTGTCAGCTTGGTATAATTGCGGGCTCAGAGTGTGTGAACTGGAGCAGTGTCCACAGGATGTTGCGTACTTGTAATGGTATTCGCAATGTCCGCGTGTTCTGTCCCTTGGCGGGATGTCCTATTCGGTTGTCAGGGCGACAAGTCGGACTGGCCTTGTGTCTGCACTGTGCGAATAAGCTTTGTGCTCGCCACGAGATGGGTGATGTCCTTATCGACTAGGCGGTGACCACACTCCTCTCTATGCCTATAAATAGGACCCCCTATCACATCATATATACACCAAAATGAACAATAAGTGAGCTTGGTCGGTTGCTGCGGACAGGTTTTTGTATCCGTGCGGTTTGAGAAGTTAACCGGTGTTTAATGTTGCAGATTGTATGGATAGCGCTGATAAGACGGGAACTTTGTTCTGACTTTGGTCAGGGATCAGTGCAGACTCTGTGGATACAATCAGTGGTTAACAACAGGTCGCGGCTTGCGACCAGGAGGTCTTCTTTTTGGCAATCTTTCCCAGTTCAATAAAGTTGTCCGCTTCTGGCGGTCTATTTAGTTCGGCAGCAGCTGTTTGTGGATAATCGGGCGGCTTGGCGACCTCGCGGTTAGGCGGCTAGCAGATTGCAGACATATTTCTTCAACATTGGAATAACGAGGTGGTCGCTTGGTTAGGTTGCGGTCTGACGACTTAGCGGCTTCAGCGGACTCCGTAGATCAGTTCGGCAGAGTCGGCGGACACTATTTCTATCTACGCTGTTAGCTTTTGCCTTGTTGTTTTTTGCTTTCATTGAGTACATTGGTGAATCATGTCTCGCCATGTATGCCTCACACTTTAAATATTTTTGACAGTACAGGATTTACTTGCTCTTTTGTTTGCATCTAGTTTACTTGGCTTAGTTTGTTTGAGTGTTCCTGCGATCTAATTTCCTATTTTCCGCATTTCACAAATTTTTACATGGTATCAGAGGGAATAGATTTTCGAGCATTGATCAACTGTCATACTTGCTTTTTGCTTCTGGAAGTTAAGTATTCCATTGTTAGTGCATTGGAAGGAGGATTTGCAAGGGGTCTTGTAATTGAACTCTTGACATCGACCAACTTCAAGAAGTTGAGGTCATGTATGGAGAGTTATATTCTGGGCGAGGACCTTTGGGATGTCATTTGTGGAGATGAAAGGCAAAAGGTGACTGTTGCTACTGGTAACGCTGAAGCGGTGAGGGCTTGGAGGAAGTCAAATGCTAAGGCAGATTTTACTCTCAAGCGGTCTATCTCACCAGAGCTCTTCGACCACATCATTAGATGTCGGTCAGATGCAGAGATTTGGACATCCCTTGATGGGTTGTTCAATAAGCAGAATGTAGCACGACTATAGTTTCTAGAGAATGAGTGTAACATCCCTCAGACTTCTAGACTCCTAGGATGGTTTTGTCTTGACTGGGTCATGATAAAACCCTAGAAAGTACCAAAAGATTGGGGTGAACTTAGGAACTTATGTGTGAACCATCTTGGTTTGCAAATAGTAGAATTCCAATTACTAGCTTATGGATGACCATAGGACTTCAACATGACTCCATGACCCCACCACAACATCACTAACCTATTAGAGTGTCCATCAGAGCCATAGGGATCCACTAGGGTCAACTAAAAAGGTCAAGTTGACCAAAGTGAACCCAAGCCCAAATTAGGTCAAACAAAGCTCACCCATGCCCAATTGACATCCCCTTGGCCAAAGGGACCCACCTAGACCTTCCCAAGCCCTAAGGGAGGGCAATGGGTCACCAAGGACCCATTGGGGTCAACCAAAGAGGCTAAGTTGATACAAGTCAACACTAACCCTAAAAAGGTCAAAGTGTCATAACTAAGGGTCAAGTGACCTCCAAGATGCCCAACCAACCCTACCCAAGCCTTCTTAGACTTTAGGGAAAACCAATGGGTCACCAAGGACCCATTGGGGTCAACCCAAATGGTCATATTGACCAAGGTCAACTCTACCCTAAGATTAGGTCAAATTAGCTCAAATGGGCTAACCCAAGCTCAAGCCCATTTCCCCCACTTGGGCTAACTTTATTTTACTTAATATTATGAGCTAATGGGCTGCAATTAGGCTGGACTAATCATCAAAGTCGGCCATGGTGACTAGGAGAGAGAAAAGCTCAATTTTCCCTTTAATGGAGGAGAGAGAAAGTGGTTTAAAAGGGTCATTCATGGCCAAGAGAGACCAAGGACCTCTCCAATTGATTCCTAAGGCTAGATACATTCCCCCTCATCAATTTTGAGGAGTCTAATAGTCATGGCCGGCCACCCAAGGGGATGAATTCAGAAAACTCCTCCTTGGCCGAAATTCTCAAAATGGCCATTAATGGCCATTGAAGAATTACCTCTCCCCTTCCCCCATGTTGCTGTTTTAAAAGCTTCCCTAAGGATAGAGGAGACGTTTCCAACCTTTATCTGAAGAAACCGAGCTGGTTGGATGTGAAGTTGTAGAGCACCGAAAAGCTCCACCACCGGCCATGGCGCACCACCACCACACTCGTCGGCAAGTCCGGTTACAGGTCCTCCTCTACTCCTCTCTTCGTGGCCTAGATTCTTAGATCTTTTAGGAGAGAAATCGGAATCAATTAAGCCTGATTGAGAGAGGGAAAATTCAAAAATTTCCATGTTTTTCCACCTTACGGGTTCGTCGGAAACCGCCCCTCCGGCGGCCGTGCCACCGCCCGGCGATAGCCCCCACCTCAACGAAGGTGGGGGCGGTGGTGGCCGGCCAGGGAGGGGGATGGGGGGCCGGGAAATTGTCTTGGAAGGTGCTCCAGGTCGGGTAGATCCTGGTCGTTCGCTGGAGGAAGAAGAAGGCTAGGGATCGTCCGATTTGCTTTAAGATTTGTGCAGTGAGTGAATTTATTAGTTCATTTTATTTCATTTTATGCCACAGTTATTGGGCTGTATTAAATGAATTATTAAAAATACTTAGGTTCCCCTACAGTAAAAGTGGTGCATATGAAAGTTGTAGCCCTATGAGTCTAGTATATTTTAAAATTATTTTGAACTAATTTGGAGTTCAGGTCAGACCACAACACTCATTTTGGTGAGGTCAATAACTAGGCTAGATCAGAGATTGTTTTGAGTTCCCCCATCAATCTAGACATCCAAATGACTTGAAATTTTGGATGGGTGTCACTCTTACTTATACCTAATACATATCCAAAAATGGGAATTTTTGGAAAAAAATTGCTAACGTTTTTGTAGAAATTTAATAATCCATGTAGGAATTATTTAAAGGGACTAACGATCTCCAAACCCTCCCAAATTTTGGTGAGTGGTTATTTAGGTCAATATAGGACACTGTATTAAATTTAATCCCATTTGGTGATGATTTGGTTTTGAATTTGGTAAACCCTAGCCAAGCCTAAAAGGGGGTAATTAGGTTAAATTGTCCCTTGTGGTGTTGAGTGACCAAATCACCTCAACAGAGGTTGAAACTTGCGCCACTGATTTGTTATGACTTTCAACACCCTCCCATGGAATTTGGGGTGGATTAGGATGGTTTTTCCCTAGAACTTTAGTTTAAACCCTAAGGTTGAACTTTAGGGGTTTGTGAAGGACATGGAGTGATATGTCTTTGTATGGACTTGGTGTTTACTCCATGTATTCTGAAAGATAGGGATAGACCTGATTTACTCTAGAGGGGGGTGAATAGAGTAATCAAAACTTTTTGGCTATTTAAGATTTTTATCAGAGTAAAATAGATGATAGCAATAATAGTAATAGAAAATGGAATGCAGTCTAAGCTAATCTATACTATCACGGCACAGGAAAAACAAAAAGAAAAAAGGCAACCAAACAACACAAGAATTTTATGGTGGTTTCCCAAACTGGGTACATCCACTCTTCTACCACCCTGGTAGGAATCCACTATCAGGTTTTTGATCAGGTGGCTGCCACCACAAGATCTATTTCCAGGGAGATGTCACAACCCTTTAGGCTTTTGATTAGGTGCCCCAAAACCAAGAATAAACTTTTGAAAGGAGTTAATAAACCCTTTTATAGGAGGTTGAGAGAGTTGATGTTGTCTTCTCTTTTCTCTATACAACAGAGAAGACTAGTGGATTGCTGGTATCAAAGCTCCTTCTGAAGTGACTTGGAGCCTTGCTCAGGGTGTATGTCTTCAGCCTTGACTTGAAGTGATCCTGGAACTTCTGACTGATTTAAATTTGTTGTCCTTGAATGTTCCTGGAGTAGAAGTTGAAGAAGACTCTTGATGTTTGGTTGTTGTTCTTCTTTAGTCTTTAGAAAGTACAAGGGGGAAACAAAAATGTTTTTTCGACAGGGAGAGAGTTCTGTATTTTTTCCTCTGTATGCTCTTTCTTGTGTTGAATGTTCAGTCTGTTCTCTTCTTCTTCTGTCATCTGAAAAGAGAAAATCTCTTTTATATTCTGTTGTTAAAATTCTCCTTTGAAAATTTGAATTCCAAGCATTAATTGTTGATTGTTCTGGAGAATGAAACCGCCAAAATATTCATTAAAGAGTTTCCCCAACTGTCCCAATAAATTAAGCAAGTAATTAACCCTGATGAAGACCATAATTAATGCTGCCAATAACGGCTATATCCAAGGGAATAAAAGTATTAATTACTCAGAGAATTACTGCTAACTAATATAAGAAATAAGGACAGAAATAAGGAAAAACTTCTAAGTCTAGCTTGGGACAGAATTCGTCGAGCTCTAAACAGAATTTGTCGACTGGAGATCCAAGTTCGCCAAGCTGAGAATTCCTGTTTGTCAACCTGAGCTCAGCGAATTGCATTCTGGAAATGACTAGCCAATTCTACACTCTAAATTGATCGAGCTAAGAATCTGTCTGAATGAACAGATCGTCGACCTGAGCTCGAATATCGTCGAGCTCAACTCAGAGAAATAACTCCGAGTTCGTCGATCTGCGATCGAAAATCGTTAAGCTGAGTTCGAAGAATTTCAAACTGATAATTTTAACTCTAAATTCTTCTAAGTCTTGAGTCTCCCGAAGTCCTTTACTGGCTGGTCCATGAAGGTTGAACCTAATGACTAGCATAAACTCTAGGACTCATAGACTTGACCCTGGCTATACAATGTGGGTCAAAACTTATCCTAATTAGTGATCCTAGCCCAAATACAAACTAGGGATCCAATAATCTCTCCCTATTTGGGTGAGGTCACTAATATAAACATGAGAAAACAATCACAAAGCATGATAAAATATATCTGGCAGAAAATTAAAACATCCAGCAGATATGTATACAATAAGCGCTTTGTGACAGATTAATCAAATAGAGTTCAGAAAATAAAAAACTAAACAAAACAGTCTTTTGTTCTTTTTTGGCTTTTCTTTCTCACCTTTTTCAGATTTATCAGAGGGCTGTCTGAATATGATTTCTCTGTTTGGATTAGTAGCTTCTCTTTTAGACATAGTCATGTCTGATGCTTCAATTATGTTTACAGAAGTTATTCTTGGAACTACAGCCTCTAGATGCAGATTCATATAAGCATCTATATTGAAAAACTTGTTAGTTTTTTCATACCTTTTTAACTCTTCTCTCCTGTAAGAAGACATTATAGAGTACTGAGAAGGATCTTTGCCTTTAGCTTTATATTTGTTTATCATAGAGAGTCCAACCAGTTCTTGAAATCTAGCCATTTTAGCAGTTATTTCTTGTTCAGGATCAACAAAGGGAACTGGTGGATAGTAAGGTCTTTCAGAACTAACATCTTTTTTAGATTGAACAATTTCAGATATTGTCTGTTGTATGTCTTGCTTCTGATGTTGTTGTCGATGTCTGCTGCTGCTTGATAAATGTCTCTGCTGACTGCTTCCTTGGAAATGAGATATTGACAATCTACCTTGTTGCCTTTTGTAAGTTTGAGCATAAGAGGTAGATCTCTGAGACACATTCCCTAAAGCACCTACTATTGGAGGAGGAGGAGGACCTCTCCAATTCCTTTGAGAAGGAGGAGGAGGAGAGTACCTTCTGCTCTTTTTCTTTGCTTTTTGCTCATTTTTAGATAGCCACATCCATGAAGGCATCCATGGGTAAGGAGTAATCTTTTGCAAAATATAATAGGGAGTGTCTGCAATAGGATTGGGCTTTGGAACAGCCTTAGCATGAGCTTTTCTTTTCTTAACAATTTTCTTCTTAGCTTTTTAATTATCAAAATCATCAGAGTCTTCATCATCATTGTCATCATCAGATGATCCTGGAGGATTGTCATATAAAGCATCAATTGCCTTCAAGGCTTCCTTTGAAATTTTCTTTTCAGCTTGAGGAGGCACTTGAGGTTCTACAACTTCTGGTGGAGCAACAGTATTTTCAGAAACTGTTAGATTCTCTTTTGTTATGTCAGCAAGAATGATTTCATCCAGGTCTGGTAAAGGACTATCATCCATTTTACAAGTAGGAGGGGAAAGAGCTTTGGGAGGGGAGATAGACTTTTGCTCTGGGGAAGAGACTAGTTCAAGAACATTCTCAGTCACATGTTCTTTTGTAATTACTGGATCTACAAAACTTGCCTTCTGTTGTTCAACAACTTCAGGGCTTATTGGAGAAGAATAGTAAACTATATCCATAGAGTGCTTTGGGCAGACTTCTGGAAGTTAATTTAAATAAGTTGTGTCAAAAGAATTTAACAAATTGTAAATATCTACTGTAGGATTGACAAGGAAATCACCAACAGTCAAAACTTCTGGCAAGTTTACTTACTCAACTGTACAAAGCATATCAACTGCTGCTGTCGCAGCCTCTATAAGCATATATACATCTGTATCTGCATTTGCAAGCTCATCTAACTACAAAACTGTTGTTGCTGCTGGAGCTGCTTCATCATCGAGCATCTCCCCCTACCTGATTTTAGTGGATACTGGAATCAGGCCTATAGAAGAAGAAGGGACAGAGGAGACAACAAATAGGGCAGCAAGGGATGAGATTGAGGCGATAAGAGGTGTGATTGCCTCTGCAATAAGTTGCCTGATGACTGGAGTGATGTGCTCCAGGAGCGTGGCAATGGAAGGGGAATCCATATCCATAAACTCAGGAGGAGTTTGAGTGGATACAGATGGATGGATGGGAGGAATGACATCAAAAGGAATAACATCATGCATGATGTCATCCTGAGATGGTGATGCAGTAGGAGATGGAATAGGAGTGGAGGTGTCATGTTAAGGTGTGGTTGGTGTATATGTTAGGTGTGTGGTGTATATGGTAAGGAGGTGAGCAAATCAAATGTGGGGGATGACATGAATGTATGAGGATGTATGTCAGTAAGATGAGGTGGTAATGGATATGGAGGTGGTGTGATATGTTATGGAGATTCAGTATGTGTTTGTTGATGCATTGGTGAGGCAGGTGGTTGTGGAGGTGAAGTAGGGGGAATAATTGAGGATGGTTGTTGTTGTGGAGAAGGTGAAGGGATTCTTGTGGAAGGAAGGACATCTTCTGGAGGTAGTGTTGAGGAAGGAAGAGGTGGAATGGAAACTTCTTCAACAGGGTGGGGAGTTGTTGGAATAGCTCTTATACTCTCAGAAGTTGTGGAAGAGGAGGAAGCGTTGGGTGGCTTAGAGATTGTCCTCTCCCACCTTCCAAATAAGGCACATGTTAGCCTTTTGGAAGCATTAATGAATATGGTCTGAGAAACCAGTGATTCAAATGCTTTTTCCTGTAGGAAAATCCCAAGAACTCTTCCAAAACAAACTTCTTTCTTAGTATTTTTCTTCCTTATCAATTCAAACAGAATCCTTGACCAATTCACTTGCTTCTTATTCACAACAGCACACATTACCAGAAATTGTTGCATGGTAATATAGTCAGGAGCAGTATGCTTGCCCAGCAATACCTTTCCCACCACATCAGCTAAAAGTTTATATTCAGAGGATAAATTTTTCTTTAACAGCTTATTAGGGTTCTCTCCAATATGACCCATTTTATTCAGCATGTTATCAAATTTAGAACTATCAATCTCTAACTCTTCTTCACCATTCATCAAACCAAAAATTTTAGTTAGTACTGCGGGGGAAAGAGAAATCTGGTTACCAGATATAGTGCCTATCACTGTGTCGGCATCTGGAGTGGAGGAGGTGAACACTTATTCTCTGGTCTCCTCAAGCTCCAGCATACCGCTGCTGCAATTAACTATCAGACTGCTATTGTGGGTAGCTCTCAGACCTCATCTGCTAAGACAAGCCACTAGACAACCAGACAACCTGGATAAACCACCATACCGCCCGATCAGTTAACCACCCTACTAGACTATGAAATCGCCTAACGCTAACACTCCCCCTCAAGCTGGAGCGTATATGTCAACCATGTACAGATTGCTACAAATATCTGAAGAGAAAACTAGTTTCATGAAGAAGTTGCCAGTTCTTTATCAGAAGTGACAAAGGAAGTACATATCTGATTCTTCAACACCTCTTCCAAAATGAAATGACAATCAACTTCAATGTGCTTTGTCCTCTCATGAAAGTCTGCATTTTTTTATATGTAAATGACGGCTTTATTATCACATAACATAGGAAGATGATGATCATAGACTTCTCCCAAGTCAATCATAAGCGCTCGTAACCACTCCAACTCACAAGTTATTGAAGACATGATCTTATACTCAGCTTCAACAATTGACCTTGAAACCATCGACTGCTTCTTGCTTTTTCAGCTAATAAGGTTTTCTCCTACAAAGGTGCAAAAACTTGATGTAGACTTTCTATCTTCTTTGTTATCAGCATAGCTAGCATCAGAATACACTTCAATCTTCAAATGATTATGCTTCTGAAATAACAAGTCCTTTTTCGGAGTCTCTTTCACATACTCCAGAATTTTCATGGCCGAATGTAGATGGAGCTCTCTAAGATTCTGTATAAACTGACTAACCTTCCCAACTGCATAACAAATATATAGTCTAGTAACAGTCAGATATATGAGTTTGCCTACAAGTCGCCTGTACATAGTAAAATCTAGGAGAATATGCTAATCTTCAGTCCACCCCTTATAATCCCTAATAGCTATCGGGCAACGAGCAGGTTTTGTGCCAAGAAGACTAGTTTCCTTTAATAGATCTAGCACATACTTTCTCTGTGAAAGTGCCACAAAGTTCCGCTTTCGTGAAATCTCAATTCCCAGAAATTACTTCGGAGTTCTCATATCCTTAGCAACAAAATGTTGTTGAAGATGTCATTTTGCCATATCAATACCTTCTTTATCATCACTAGTAAGAAGGATATCATCAACATATATAAAAAGAACCACAAGGCCTTTAGTAGTCTTGCGTATAATTAGAGAATGATCAGCAGAACTTCGATTGAACCCAATAAGAGAAATAACTCCACTAAACTTTTCAAACCAAGCTCGTGGACTCTGCTTTATAGCATAAATCACATTCCAAAGCTTGCACATCTGCGACTCCCCCTAAGAAACATACTCAGGAGTTGCTACATGTAAACCACCTCTTGCAAATCACCATAGAGGAAGTCATTTTTTACATCTAACTAAGACATCTCCCAGCCTCTATTAACGGCTACAGAGAAGAGAACGCATATAGTGCTGATGCGAGCAACGGGAGAAAAAGTATCAAAGAAGTTTACCCCATATGTATGAGTAAACCATTTGGCCACAATCCTCGCCTTATAGCGATCAACAGAACCATTTGGAAGATACTTAACAACAAAGACACGCCGAGATCCAACCACATCAATGCCCAGAGGTGGGGGAACAAGAGTCCAAGTACCTCTCTTAGTTAATGTGGTCATTTTTTCATCTAATGTGGATTTCCACTAAGGAATGGCAAGAGCCTCTTGATACGTAGTCGGTATAATAGTAGAAGTGATAGTAAGAGCAAAATGTATGCCAACCAGGGAAAGCTGAGCATAGGATACAACAACATCAATAAGGTGCTTAGTGCATTGTCGAATGCCCTTCCACAGGATAATGGGACGATCAAGATCACTCCTATCCAAAGGAGGCAAGTCACTCTCAGAAGAAAGAAGAGGCCCGGGAACAGGTACAGAAGGATCCAAGGGCAAAGAATCAGGCTCGAGAGAAAGAGATAGTGCAACAGGAACAAATGAGGAAAGAACTGGTTCCGGCAAAGGTGCTGAGATAATAGACATTGAAGAATGAAAGTGCAACTAGATCTGATATACTCTAGAGGGGGGTGAATAGAGTATATGGTGCTTTAAAAACTTTTACAAACTTTTTACAACAATTGTTGTAATATGTGTGAGCAGGGAAGCAAAAAAAAATCTAATCACAGCACTAAGCTAAGCAAAAACTAAGCACAGAAAAAATCAAGGCCAGAAACAAAAATGAAAGCAAGCAGAACCAGAAGACACAAGGAAATATAGTGGTTCCCCAAACTTGGGTACATCCACTCTTCTACCACCCTAGGTAGGAATCCACT
The DNA here is from genome assembly GCA_039583875.1 of Platanthera guangdongensis. Classification (NCBI taxonomy): domain Eukaryota; kingdom Viridiplantae; phylum Streptophyta; class Magnoliopsida; order Asparagales; family Orchidaceae; genus Platanthera; species Platanthera guangdongensis. The sequence goes on from CM077166.1 coordinate 91,998,811, forward strand.
GCAGGATGAGTTGATCAGGTGTCCTGGGAACCAATGAGCTTTTGATAAGGTGCTCAAAAACCAAAGCAGATTTTTTGATCAGGTGTCTTGCCACCAATGAGCTTTTGACAAGGTGCTCAAAAACCAAGCTCAAACTTTTGAAGGGAGTTTGAAAAACCCTTTACAGAGTGGGGGTGAGAGAGTGATGGAAGTCTTCTCTTTCTCAAACAACTGAGAAGACTATGTGGATTGATGTCAAAGCTCCCCCTGAATCCTTGAAATCTTCAGGAAGAAAAGCTTTGCTGAGGGTGATAGGCCTTCAAAGATTGAACTCCAGCAATGGATGATTTCAGCAATAGCTGAAATGTTGAGAGTCTGGAGTCTTGAAATATGTTGGCCTTGAACACTTTGAAAACTAAAGAGATCTGAAGATTTGAAAACTTGGTCTCCTTGGATGAGTGTTCTTCTGAATTCTTTGAGACAGAAGATTTTTGAGAGTGTCTCTTTAATCTGTATTGTGTGTGTGTGTGTTCTTCTATTGGAGAGATTCAGAAATCCTGTCTTTTTATTCTCTGGTACAGAATAGAATATCATTCTCTGTCAAGTATAGCCGTTGGCCTGCATTAATTGCATCCTTAATTGCATAATCTCTTCTGGAGGAAAGTCCACAAAAACATTCCTTGAAAAATCCCTTGAAACTTGGTCCAGAATTGAATGAAAACGGCTAGCAAATCTCTGAATTAATTATAGAATAACTCCTAACTGATTTGAATTTGAATTCTGGAAGTTATCTGAAATCGTCGAACTGAGCTCTGCTATCGTCGAGCTGAGCTCAGCGATCAGGAAATCTTAAGCAGCAAAATATCGTCGATCTGAGCTTAAAGATCGTCGAACTGAGCTCAGAGATAAAGATCCAAAGCATAGTCAAAATCATCGACCTGAGCTCACCGATCGTGGAATGGAGTTCGACGATATTATGAAGTTGAGCTCAGCGATCGTCGAATGGAGTTCGACGATCTGTCGAAGTTGAGCTAGACGATCGTCGACCGGAGTTCGACGAATCGTCGTGCTGAGCTCGATGATATGACTTAGTCTCCAGACTGAGAATCCTGGTCTTCAGGGCAGCTTCCAAACCTAGACTTCTAACCCTTAGACTCAATTCTAATTGACCTATTAAGCTATACAGAAGGTCAAGCAAAGGTTCCTAGAGACATAGTGATCCTGACCCAAATTAGTAATAGGGTGTTCCAACAATCTCCCCCTATTTGGGTTAGGATTACTATTTACAGACTTTGGAAAAATTGAATAACAACAAACAATCAGAAGAACATAAAAACAACAACTAGACATGCAGAAACATCACAGAGATATATATATGGCATCCAGATAATCAGAAATTCCAGAAACTGTCACCTTATAATGTCATTTCTTCTCTTTGCCTTTAACCATTTTGATTTCGCTGTTTGGATTTAGGGCTTCCTTGTTGGACCTGGTGTCATCTGCTGCACCCAAATAAGTTTGCTTTGAAGGCCTGGGAACCACAGCTGTAGGATGTAATTCCATGTATCTGTCAGCATCAAAGAATTTACTGGAAGCATATCTCTCTAATTCTTTCTGTCTTTGCTCAGACATTGTAGAAATGTTGGAGGAATCCAATCCTTGATCTCTGGCCTTCTTAATCTGATCCAGTGCAGCTAATTTCTTTAACCTGGCAGTCCAAGCAGCTGGGTTATTTTCAGGGTCCTCAAAAGGTACAGGTGGCTCATACCTGTTGGAAGGATTGTCTTGAGGAGGCCTGGCAGACACAGTCTCTTTTAGCTTATAAGGGAAAGGACCTGATTATGTATCAGATGAGATATGTCCTCCCCTAGAATATGGGTGCTGCCTGGAGTACCCTTTGGAATATACCTGAATATCTGTCTGATTACCTCTATATCCTCCTCTCTTAGAATATGAACCCATGGATTGGCTTTCCCTTTGATAGGATCTGGCATGAGGTTGATAGGGAGCCTGGCTTCTGGCTGGGGGTTGACTTGCAGAGCTTCCACCTGCACCTGCATCAGGAGGAGGTGGTGGAGGAGGATGAGGGTGCTGGAATTGGGATGAGCCCTTCTCATATTTTCTCTTTTTCTTCATGGCTTTCAGCTAGTTCTTGGAATACTGCATCCAGTGTTCAGAGATTGGGCAATTATGAAGGATATAATAAGGAATATCATTATTATCCTTAACTTTAGCAGGAGGAACCCTTTTCATAGCCTTGCTCCTTGCCTTCCTTTTCCTGGCAATGGTAGCAGATGAGTCATCAGAGTCTGTTTTAAACTCATCAGATTCAGAACTCTGATCATCATATAAAGCATCTATTTTCTTCATCAATTCTTTCTTTAGCTGAATAGAGGCAGATGAGGCAGAAGCTGAAACAGCAGCAGCAGTAGGGGTTGAGATGGTAACAGCAGGGATAGCAGCAGATGGAGAAGGTGCAACAACAGCAGCAGCAGGCTCTGGGCAGGTGACAACAGCAGCAGCTTCACTAACAACAGCAGATTCACTATCAGCAACAGAAACTGGAGAGTTGATAGCAGCAACAACTTCACTGACAATAGCAGAAACATCATCAAAAACTGCAGCAGGCTCAATTTCAGTGGCCTCTGACATCAGAATGTCCTTGGAGATTGGCTCATCAGAAGCAGTAAAAACTTCAGTAGCAGCAGCATCAAAATTCTCAGAAGCAGCAGTATCAGTCCTTTCTTCAGAAGCAGCAGCAATGACTGAATGTACAAAAGAAGTGAGGATGCTAGGGTCACAGCAAGACAATGGCACAAGTGCCTTGGATAAGTCTTTTGGAGGCTGGACAGCATGGACCTCTGGCAAACAGCTAAAGAAAGCAGAATCAAAAGCTGAGAGCAAAGACCTTAGGTCTATTGCAAGAACTGCAGTAGGAGGCACAGCAGCAGCAGCAGCAAGAGGAGGAGCAGCAGTCACAGAAACAGCAGCAGCAATAGCATGAAGAGTCTCTTCATATGGCATCTCCCCCTGCCTAGATGCAGATACATCTGGATCAAGGCACCCTGCTGGAGGTGCTGCCTGAGGAAGGAGGGAAGAGAGCCTGGCAGAAAGGGCTGCCACAGACAGGTGTAGAGGAGCCAAGGAGGTCTCTAATAGTAGAGAGAGACTGGGGGCAATCAGCTCATACAGCCTGTCAGCTAGGGCTGAGAGGTCTACTTGCTCAACAGCTGGAGCAGAGGTAGATGGTAAGGAGGCAGCTGGGAATGCTGGAAGGGAATTGGAGAATTGTGGAATGGAGGGCTGAGGTGTTGGTAGGGTGGATATGGAGGATAGGGGAATGGATATGGATGGGGTGAATGTTGGTTGGTCTATGATGTGGTGGAGAAGGTCTTGGAATGAAGTGGAGGAGGTAGGTAAGTCAGGAGGAGAGGATGGGGAATCATCCATAAAGGAATCATCCAGTAGGGTGAAAGATGGAATGGATGGTGAGGAGGTGACATCAGGTGGAGGGTAGGAGAACAGTGGTTGGAATTGGTCTGCTGGTGGAGGTAGAATGGGTTCTGGAGATGGAGTTGATGTTGGAGATGGGCTAGATATGGTAATGGTGGATGGAGCTGGAATGGAGGAGGGAATTGGAGGAGGAGGAGAAGAAGCAGCAGCAGCCAGGTCATCTGCAGGGGCAGAGACCTGTGGAGGAGTGACTCTTTGAGTCCTGGTGCCTGAAGGAGCACTGGAGGAGGGCCTGCTAGGCTTGCTTATTTGCCTGTCCCACTTGCCAAAGTGGGCACAGGTTAGTCTCTTGGAGGCATTTATGTGAACTCCAGAGGAGACCAGCAAGGCAGGGCACCTGGTCTGCAGGAAAACTCCAATAATTCTTCCAAAGTTAACAAAACTCTTGTTTATTTTCTTCTTGATGAGGTCAAAGAAAACCTCTCCCCAGTGCAGATTTTTCTTATCCACAAGAGCTCCCATAAGACAGAACTGATGTCTGGATATAGTATCATGGGCTGAGTGCTTTGCCAGTAGCACTTTTCCCACCACATCTGCCAGGAACCTGTATTCAACAGACAGATTCCTCTTGAATAGCTTGCTAAGGTTTCCCTCTGGATGACCCATCCTGGCAAGCAGGTCAGAAAACTCCTCTCCAGATAACTCAGTAGATTCTTCTCCATTTCTCAATCCAAAAACTTCTGTTAAAATTGTGGGGGTCAAGGGTACCTGATTTCCAGCAATAGACCCAACTATTGTGTTGTTATCTTGATTATGAGCAGTATAGACCCATTCCTTGATCTCATCTGAAGCCAGCTTTCTCCTGGTGGTCATGATAGCAGACAGATTCTGATCCTTGAACAGACCCAGTATGTCTTGGAAAATCTGGTCAGTGGTGCTGAATGATTCTATATCAATGTCAAACCCAGCATCGAACTTCATTGCAGCAAGAACAGCAACTGACACAGCCATTGTACATGCAAAAACTCAACAAACAAAATGACCAAGAGTAGAACTGTTTGGAGGGAAAGAAGATTCTTGCAGAGAAATCGAAAGCGCAAAAGAGAACGACGGCGAAAAAAGAGTTTTATATTAGGGTTCGACGCAGAATTGGAAAGATCGTTGAACTCAGTTCGACGATCGAGGCTTCTAAAGGAATCTGAAGAGTTTTCAACATCGTCGATCTCCGTTCGACGATATTGGAGAGCGTCGAGCTCCGTTCGACGATCGTTCAGAGAACATAATCGTCGAGCGCCGTTCGACGATCGTTGACCGGAAGAGATAGTTCATACTATCTGAGAGGCGCTGAACTCAGTTCGACGATTTTGTAAATCGTCGATCTCCGTTCGACGATCTTGGGGTAAATCGTCGAGCGCAGTTCAGAGATCAGAAAAGTTCTAGACACTAAGAAAAATCAGAATGTTTGCCTAGTATTGGTCAATTTTTAAGCTTTCAAAATCTTGGAGATTATTTAAGACTTCCTCCATCTAACATTCCTAACTGATTTAGGAAGAAGGTGTGTTTCTTTTCATCCAAGGGCTTGGTGAAAATGTCTCCCCTTTGTAAATCAGTTGGGATATAATGTAATTCAATTTTATTCTTTTCAATATTATCCCTTAAGAAATGATGCCTAATCTCTATGTGTTTTGTCCTACTATGGAGGACTGGATTTTGAGCTATGTAAATAGCACTTGTATTGTCACAAAATATTTTAGACTTCTCTAAGTTGTAACCATAGTCTAGGAGTTGATTTTGAATCCACAAGATTTGTGAGCAACAACTGCCAGCAGCCATATATTCAGCTTCAGCAGTTGAAGTTGACACAGATGTTTGTTTCTTACAAAACCAAGAGACAAGTCTGTCACCAAGGAACTGACAAGTTCCACTGGTGCTTTTCCTGTCAATTCTGCATCCAGCATAATCAGCATCAGAAAATCCAGTTAAATCAAATGCTGAGTCTTTTGGATACCAGAGACCTAGATTTGGACAACTTTTAACATACCTGAGAATCCTCTTTACTAAAGTGAGGTGTGACTCTCTAGGGCTTACTTGGAACCTAGCACATATACATGTAGCAAACATTATATCTGGTCTACTAGCTGTAAGATACAATAAAGAGCCAATCATTGCTCTATATGTTGTCTGATCAACAGGTTTCCCATGTTCATCAGCATCCAATACAGCATTAGTAGGCATGGGTGTTTTCATACAAGATGCCTCAGACATACCAAATTTCTTAACCAATTCATTTGCATATTTGGTTTGAGAAATAAAGATGCCTTCAGCATGTTGTTTGACTTGCAATCCTAGGAAGAAGGATAGCTCACCCATGCTACTCATCTCAAATTTAGAATGCATCAGGTTAGAAAACCTTCTGCATAATTTTGAGTCAGTAGAACCAAAAATGATATCGTCTACATAAATTTGTACTAGCAGGGTATGGGACTTATGGGTTCTAATAAAAAGAGTTTGGTCTACTCTACCCCTTATAAAACCATTTTCCAAGAGAAAGCATGCTAGGGTCTCATACCATGCTCTAGGATCTTGCTTGAGACCATATAATGCTTTGTTCAGTCTAAAAACATAATCAGGATAAGTTGGAGAGATAAAACCTGGAGGTTGTCTGACATAAACTTCCTCTTTGATGTCTCCATTTAAGAAAGCACTTTTGACAACCATCTGATATACTTTGAAGCCTTTGTGAGCTGCATAAGCTAGAAATATTCTGATGGCTTACAATCTTGCAACAGGTGCAAAGGTCTGGTCGTAGTCAATTCCTTCTTCTTGAGAATATCCCTGAGCAACTAGCCTTGCCTTGTTCCTTATAATTACTCCTTGATCATCCAGTTTATTTCTGAATACCCATTTTGTTCCAACAATGGAATGATCCATAGGCTTTGGCACTAGTTCTCATACTTTGTTCCTCTTAAATTGATGCAACTCCTCTTGCATTGCAATGATCCAGTGTGGATCTTGCTCTGCATCTTGAATGGACTGAGGTTCAATTTGAGATAGGAAGCAGGTGTGCAACAGGTTTTGGTTGACCTGATTTCTGGTTTGCACACCAGCTGAGATTTCTCCAATTATTTGGGAAATTGGATGGTCTCTTGATGTTACTAAATCAACAGGAGGTGTTGATTGTTCACCAGCCTGTGTTGTTGTTTCCTCTTGTGGTACAACAACTGGCTCTTCAAGTTGTGCTTCAATATGTTGAGCATTCCCTTCATCTTCACTACTTTCATCCTCTTGAGTAACCTGTAACTTGTTCATATCTTCAACTAGAGAATGTTCCTGCAAAGGTTCTATGGTAGAAGAATTCTTCTCCTTAAAAGACATGTTAGCTTCATCAAATGAAATGTGAACAGATTCCTCAATTTTCAAAGATGATTTATTATAGACCCTATAGGCCTTGCTGATCATAGAGTATCCCAGAAACACTCCTTCATCAGCTTTGGCTTGAAATTTTGCTAGATATTTCTTGTCATTATTGTGAATGTAGCAAATACAACCAAAGACTCTAAAATAGTCAACTTTAGGTTTCTTCCCTTTGAGTAATTCATAGGGAGTCTTTCCCTTTAGTTTATGTATCAGACTTCTGTTCAGCACATAGTTGGAGGTGTTCACTGCCTCTGCCCAAAAGGATAGAGGTAGATGAGCATCTGACAACAATGTAGTGGCAGATTCAATAAGGGTTCTATTTTTCCTTTCAGCTACCCCATTTTCTTGAGGAGTTCTAGGAGCTGAGAAAGTATGCCTGATCCCTTCACTCTGACAGAACTCTTGTATAAGAAGAGAATCAAACTCTGTCCCATGATCACTTCTGATCAGGGCAATGTGAGTATTGAACTCAATCTGTATACATTTGAGAAACTCTGTCAGACACTTAAAGTTATCAGACTTCTTCCTTAGAAAGAACACCCAAGTGAATCTAGAGAAGTCATCTACAATTACTAAAGTGTAGGATTTCCCTCCTAGGCTTTGTACTGTGATGGGTCCAAAAAGATCCATGTGTAACAGATACAATATCCTAGGTGAATCACTCTTATTAAGTGACTTAAAGCTATTTTTAGTTTGCTTGCCTAATTGACAAGCCCTGTAGAGTCCTTCCTTCTTGTAGGGGCCAGAAGGTAGTCCTCTAACAAGGTTGTCCTTGGATAGCCTAGCAATAGTTCTAAGGTTTAGGTGTCCTAATCTCTTATGCCATAAAACATTGGGTCTACAGACAGAGTTAAACAAGCAGATATCTACAACAGTTGAAAGAAAATCTACTAGGTAGATGTTACCTTTCCTTTTACCTGTCAACACAGTTGTGTTGTCCTCTGACTTAATTTTGCATAAGGCTTTGCTGAAGGTCACCTGGTAGCCTTCATCACACAGCTGACTGATGCTGATTAGGTTGTGCTTCAGTCCTTCCACATAGGCTACCTTCTTGAAGGTTACTGAACCAATCTGGACTACACCATATCCTTTAGTCTGTCCAAAGTTTGAATCACCAAAGATAACTTTGGGTCCAAGCTTGGCTCTGAAGGATGTGAGGTTGTCCTTGTTCCCTGTCATGTGCTTAGAGCACCCACTATCCAAGTACCATTGCTGGTTAGATGTTGGATAGGTCTTCACCTGCACATAAGACAATTTATTTGTTTTTGACCCAGTTTACCTTGGGCCTAGGTTGATAACCTTTAAATTCAGAAATGAAAGACATCCCAGGTTGACTCTTATATCCTTCAGGATGATATCTCCTTGGAGGTAAAATCCATTCAGTATAAGGGTTAAAGGTTTGGGATGAAGAACCCTTAGGATTCAATTTTGATTTGCCTTTGAAAAAGTTTCCAGAGTTCTGACCTCTGTTCGACGATCTTGGAGCTGCGTTCGACGATCTTGGGTTAGATCGTCGAGCTCCGTTCGATGGTCGACTATGGCTGAGGTCAGGTATATGAGATCGTCGACCTGCGTTCGACGACTTTGGCTGAGATCGTCGATCTGCGTTCGACGATTTTTCCTGAGATCGTCGAGCTGCGTTCGGCGATCGTCGATCTTCATTCGGCGATCGTCGACCTCTGTTCGACGATTTCTGCTGGGACTTGGTTTTCTGAGGCAGATCAGAATTTTTCCTAGCAACCTCTACAACTCCCTTTCCTTTGTCAGAAATGAATTTGATTGGGGTTGTTAGAACAATAGGTTGGCTGGATGAGGCACCCAAGCCCAGTGTACTATTAAATCTAGAGTTCACTGTGCTTTTGATGTCCATCAGCTTAATGCTTCTCCCATTAAGGGATTCTTCAAGCTTCTTGGCCTCAGAGAGCTCACTTTTCAGTGAAGCTATCTGTTCCCTATAGCACTCCAACTCCTGAGAGAGTTTGAGGTTTTCTGACCATAGAGCATTGTGTTCAGATAATTGATTTCTGAGAGAGATAATCTCTTTCTCAGACTTTAGCAGGTCTAAACACAGTGCTTTAAATTCAGATTTAAAATCTTCTGAACTAAAATCAAAAGAGCTAATTACCTGATCTTCTTCAGGTTGAGTATCTGAGTCTGACTCTGACTCTTCTTCCTCTGAATTGTGTTGTGAGGCATTAATTGCCATCATGCAGAACTCATTTTCTTCTGCATCATCCTCATCATCACTGGAGCTAGAAGAGGCTTCTGACTCCTCTTCTCTCTCACTCTAGGATTCAGCAACAAACCCTTTTCTTGTATGCTTATTTTTGCTTGAAGAAGGTTTGTCATTGTCATTCCTTTTGGAGACTTTCTCCTTTCTTCTTTCTTTTCTGTCCCTTCTGCCCTTGTTCTTGTTCTCTGGACAGTCAGGAACTATGTGCCCTGGTTTCCTGCAACCAAAGCAAATAATGTCTTTATTATTACTAATGGACTTGTCATACCTTGGCTTGTCCTGCTCCTTGTATGATCTTCTTCTGAAGTCCTTTCTGGCCATCTTGTAGAATCTTTTGGCCAGCAGACTGAGTAGTTCATCATTCCCTATGGCTTTGTCTTCAGGCGGATCCTCAGTAGCCTTGAATGCTATGGTCTTCTCTTTTCTTGTGGCTGGTGAGGCAGCCTTTTGTTCTTCCTCTCTATTCTTGATGAGTAGCTCATAAGATTTGAGCTTACCCAACAGGGCTTCAGTGGTGATCTCATTCAGACTTCTGGCATCCTTAATTGGCCAGATTCTTGAATCCCAAGTGCTGGGGAAGCACATTAGGATCTTGTCATTAAGTTCAGTTAGAGAGATCTCTTTGTCCAATGTCCTTAATTCACTGACAATTAGACTTAGTCTGTTGTACATGTCTCCCACTGACTCAGTCTCTCCCTTCTTGAAATTCTCATATTGAGAGATGAGATGGGATCTTCTGTCTTTTCTCTCATCAGCTGAGCCTGAGACTATTTCTGAGAGCTTGTCCCAAATTTCTTTTGCTGAGTTGCATTCAGCTACCTTTTGAAATATGTCATCTGACATTGTCTGGGCTAGGATGTTCATAGCCTTGGCATCAGCTACCTTCCATTTTTTTATATCAGCATCTGTTCCTGATGGAGGTGGAACAACATTTGTACTTGTGCTCTCTGGGGGTCTTGGACACACTGTCAAAACAGAGTTGAAGATATCTTCGTCAATAGAATTCGTGTAAAGTCTAATCCTTGCCTTCCAAAGTGCAAACTTGGAAAGATTGCACACTGGAGGTCTGGTGCTAGCATAATCTTTGTTCTGGGCCATGATTTGTGCAGAACAAAATCTAATAATACACTACAAAAGAAGAACAGATCTAGTTTGGGATCTTTGGGTTCAGGTGTTAGCCTGTACAACCAATCAGGTATGGTATGTTTAACCAACCTCCCTCTGATACCAATTGAAAGTGCAACTAGATCTGATATACTCTAGAGGGGGGTGAATAGAGTATATGGTGCTTTAAAAACTTTTACAAACTTTTTACAACAATTGTTGTAATATGTGTGAGCAGGGAAGCAAAAATAAATCTAATCACAGCACTAAGCTAAGCAAAAACTAAGCACATAAAAAATCAAGGCCAGAAACAAGAATGAAAGCAAGCAGAACCAGAAGACACAAGGAAATATAGTGGTTCCCCAAACTTGGTACATCCACTCTTCTACCACACCTAGGTAGGAATCCACTGCAGGATGAGTTGATCAGGTGTCCTGGGCACCAATGAGCTTTTGATAAGGTGCTCAAAAACCAAAGCAGATTTTTTGATCAGGTGTCTTGCCACAATGAGCTTTTGACAAGGTGCTCAAAAACCAAGCTCAAACTTTTGAAGGGAGTTTGAAAAACCCTTTACAGAGTGTGGGTGAGAGAGTGATGGAAGTCTTCTCTTTCTCAAACAACTGAGAAGACTATGTGGATTGATGTCAAAGCTCCCCCTGAATCCTTGAAATCTTCAGGAAAAAAGCTTTGCTGAGGGTGATAGGCCTTCAAAGATTGAACTCCAGCAATGGATGATTTCAGCAATAGCTGAAATGTTGAGTCTGGAAGTCTTGAAATATGTTGGCCTTGAACACTTTGAAAACTAAAGAGATCTGAAGATTTGAAAACTTGATCTCCTTGGATGAGTGTTCTTCTGAATTCTTTGAGACAGAAGATTTTTGAGAGTGTCTCTTTAATCTGTATTGTGTGTGTGTGTTCTTCTATTAGAGAGATTCAGAAATCCTGTCTTTTATTCTCTGGTACAGAATAGAATATCATTCTCTGTCAAGTATAGCCATTGGCCTGCATTAATTGCATCCTTAATTGCATAATCTCTTCTGGAGGAAAGTCCACAGAAACATTCCTTGAAAAATCCCTTGAAACTTGGTCCAGAAATTGAATGAAAACGGCTAGCAAATCTCTGAATTAATTGCAGAATAACTCCTAACTGATTTGAATTTGAATTCTGGAAGTTATCTGAAATCGTCGAACTGAGCTCTGCTATCGTCGAGCTGAGCTCAGCGATCAGGAAATCTTAAGCAGCAAAATATCGTCGATCTGAGCTCAAAGATCGTCGAACTGAGCTCAGAGATAAAGATCCAAAGCATAGTCAAAATCGTCGACCTGAGCTCACCGATCGTCGAATGGAGTTCGACGATATTATGAAGTTGAGCTCAGCGATCGTCGAATGGAGTTCGACGATCTGTCGAAGTTGAGCTAGACGATCGTCGACCGGAGTTCGACGAATCGTCGTGCTGAGCTCGACGATATGACTTAGTCTCCAGACTGAGAATCCTAGTCTTCAGGGCAGCTTCCAAACCTAGAATTCTAACCCTTAGACTCAATTCTAATTGACCTATTAAGCTATACAGAAGGTCAAGCAAAGGTTCCTAGAGACATAGTGATCCTGACCCAAATTAGTAATAGGGTGTTCCAACAAAGAAGAAGTATCAAAGAGCAAGAAAGAAAAAGCAGGAGAAAAATACGGTGTGTCTTCAAAGAAGGTAGCATCAGCAGACACGTACTGTTTGCGCAGAAGAGGATCAAAACAGCGATATCCCTTCTGAGTCAGACATTAACCAAGGAATATGCATTTAACAAAATGGGGAGAAAGTTTGCCACGACCAGGAGAAGGTATGTGAACAAATGTCATACATCAAAAAATTTTAAGAGATAAATGAAATGGCTCGGCCTCGGGATACAAAATGGAAAATGGAGTCATGCCCTGAAGAATAGATGAGGGAATCTGATTAATGAGATAATAGGAGAGAAGGACAACATGACCCCAATAAGACCGAGAAACATTCATTTGTAACATAAGGATGGGAGCAACATCCAAGAGATGATGATTCTTGTGTTCAGCAATGTCATTCTGTGGAGAGGTATTGGGCCAAGAAGTTTGATGAATCAAACCATGGCTCGCACAAAAATTAGAAATTGACGGCTGATATATTACTTGGCATTAACTGTACAAAGAACTTGAATAGGCACCTTAAACTGTGTCAAGATCTCATTATAAAAGGTGGAAAACACAGTGTAAAGTTCAGAACGATTTTTCAAGAGATACAACCAAGTACACCTGGAGAAATCATCAATGAAAGTAATAAAGTATAAGCTACCTCTACCAATAGTGGCAGTAAGCGCAGTACCCCAGATGTCAGAATAAACGAGTTCGAAAAGACGCGAAGAAAAACTACATACCGTTTGTACTGAGAAAGAAGAGAGAGATGTTTGCCAAGCTGACATGCTTCACAATTCAAAGGGGAATCATCTTGATGAAGATCTAAAAGAAGTTGGTGGATGGGGAGAGCAGGAGGGTGGCCAAGATGATGATGCCATTGCTGAAGGGAAGAAGAAGAAGAAGAAAGAGCAACGACATTGTCAAGAAATAAGAGGACACCACTCGCAGTCCCAGTAGCAATTGTAGCCTTAGAGGCAAAATCCTAGAAATAATAAGTAGTGGAAGTAAAAGTAACCTTGCATTGCAACTGTGCGCAAAAAGCATGAACATGCAGTAAATTGCACGGAAAAGTGGGAACATAAAGAGTGTTTTCAAGCTGCAAAGATGAAGCGATGTGAACAGTACCTACACCATGCATAGGAGTTGAAGTACCATTAGCAATAACCACGAGAGATGACCATTTCTGGTTATTCAAACAGGAGAACAAACGAGAATTGTCTGTCATGTGACAAGTGGAACCATAGTCAATAAGCCACTTATTGGAAGAGGCCACAAGAGCACAAGCTGTAGAGGAGACAATAGAAACTGTCCTCATGGGGACAGAAACTGGAAAGAGGAATTTCTAACTGCACGGTTAGAAACAAGCCAAAAAAGAATAGGCCGACAAATAAGTCGCAGAAAGATAGCGACCAAGAAAAGAAGACCGGCAGAGACTCATATCACACAGTTTGAGTAAGAATCCAAAAGAACAGGTAGCAGAAATAAGAGAGCCCACACGACTAGAGAAAACAACCCGCGCTAGAATAGAAGAGAAAACGAGAGGAAGAGACCGCGTGAGTAGAGAAAACAACTCGCACGAGAAGAGATAAGATGCATGAAGAAATAACGCAAAAGCCGCACAAACAAGCAGCCCCAAGCAGGAGAGAGCAAGGAAGAGAGGCTAGCAAGGAAGGCGGCACAAAAAAAACAAGCCGCAAAGCAAACCGCGCAAATAGAATAATTCGCAAGGCAAACTGCGCGAACAGAACAAGTCCGTAAGGCAAACCGCGCGAACAGAACAAACCGGAAGGCAAACTGCTCGAACAGAATAAGTGGCAACGGAACAACGACAACCAATGGATGGCAGGGCGGGAAGAAAACCAGAAGAAGTTCGAAAGAAACAGGTCAAAGCGGTTAGACAAACAAACTGCTATCTAAATGGAGCAAAGGATCACATGGCTCTGTGAAAAAGAGATAAATAAAGACAAATTTTATTACTCCAAAAAGATAATTATTACATAGGTATGCTCCCTTATTTATAGAAAACAGGGGAGATAAGAGAATACAACAAACGATGTAGGACTATATACAATCTGCGCACCCTATGCGATTTGACAGCGTCAAACCGCACACTATACAAAGAACAACTGATCACCCAATGAAAACAAAGGAAAGCCGCCAGACCGCCAAGGAAAACCTCCGGTGCAGGCCACCAAACCGCAGTTACGGGCAGCCTCCAGACCGCAATTGCGGGCTGCGACCATACCTCAATTGCGGCTTACCGTCAGACCGCTGAGCCAAACAGCCAGACCGCTGAGTGTAGCAGACCGCTGTGGAAAGATATAAAACCGTCTGGTCTCATCAATCTCTAACATATCACTATTGTGGCTAATTACCAGACCGCTATTGCGGGTAGCTCTCAGACCGCATCTGTTAATACAAGCAACCAGACAACCAGATCGCCTGGAGAAATCGCCATACCGCCCGATCAGCTAACCGCCTGACTAGACTACCAAATCGCCAAACTCTAACAAATATTATGTAATTGATTTTGGGGCCGTAAATGGTTATCGTGATGATCTGAATGAGCTGAAGTTTTTTGTAAATGCTCAAGATGTTAACCAAGACATAGAGAAGAAATATTCGGTGGATTGGGTTGTCATAACCACTTAATTAATCACTTGTTGGTGATGGTAAGATACATTGTATTCTAGGTTCTATTGTGTAAGGATGCGGTTGAAAGTCCTTGGGAGCTTCTTGGCTCGTTAGTACATAAGGATTACATGAGTGTATGTCGATACAAGGTTGTTGAATAATCCCGAGTTGAGGATTACTTATGGCAGGTCTATAGGCTTACCGATCATCACACCGACGGAATCTTTCTGATAGAACTTGGTCGGTTGGGCTGGGTTCTTTGGTGCTTAATTCCCAAAGACCCCTTCTATGCCAGTTGAGCCGGTTGGGTTGGGCTCTTTGGTGTTCACTTCCTGAAGACCCCTTCGGTGATGTTTAGGCCAGTTGGGTTGGGCTCTTAGTGTCTACTTCCCAAGACCCCTTCTGTGTCATAGTGTAACACTCCATATCCATCACATAGCATATAGCAGTAGGTCCGGCCGGGGCCCGACGCCAAATACCACAGACAGACCGAAGGGTTACACAATGAAACCATCCTTCCAATAACCAACGTCCTACACAGAGCACATTCTAGCGGAATCATTTTAAATATTGCAAAATAAGAACCCAGCCACAGCATGAATGTCCACTAACAATAACCCAAAAGGAATAAACATACAAAATAAACAAAGTACTTGGCCATATGGCCTTACAAGAGTTTGCTTTAAACAAATAGTGTCTTACAAACATCGGCACGCAGGCCGTTCACACATGAGAATAAAAAATAAACATTAGCAAAGGCCTTCGGGAGCCAGCTCAGCAACAAGAGCTTTTGCCCGCTATTTCTCACTAGGCTCTGCAGCACCTGCAAGAAACAATCCACCGAAGCGATGGCAAACAAAAGCAATGGTCAGCTAAAGCTGACCAAATTATAACGACTCTGCCCCTAAACTCGGGGCGACGATGCTCCTTCCCTGCACTTTATTAGCATAGCCAAATAGTAGTGAAATTATAATTCATCACAGGCGTAGGCACGCACGACAACACACCCCGTGCTCTCAGGACATATTTTAGGTGAACCTAGTAAAAATCCGCGGTCTCACTACCACCCCTTGGACGACAAATCTCGTGAGCATTATGGTCTTTCCGGCCTAAGCCTAAGACCCTCCATCTATGCCAATGGCAAGTACCACGTACCTTAGGTCTCTTTAACCGAATGATATAGAGCGGGTACAGTTCTGCCTAACCCGTTGCTCACACCGCAACGTCAATTTAAGACATATGAGCGGGTCAAGCTTCCCCGAGTCCCAATTTGATCACACACTTTACATAATCCAGTTATGTGCAAGTTGGCTCCCAGGCCACCAAGATGGCAGAATCACGCTTCTGCCCAGTTTTCTGGGTGCACCTTGGAGTTAGTCTCCAAGGTTCCCTGTAGCAATCTATCGCGTAGAAAACCCAAAAAACAACCATCAGCGTGGAGTCTTCTCCGGCTATTCATGCAATGAAACATCACCATTCCAGACAAACTTGTCCGAGTAGGCTTCACACACCATGCCTATGTTCGTACTTCGATTCCGGACTCTACATGTAAAACAACGGCGACTGTTCATGTCTACCCGAAGGAATACCTCACACACACCGCACACTCGCGAGAGCGGGCTTCCTATGCAAAAATAAAAGAGGACTTCACATGTATAAGATGAGAATCGTTACCCTTGTATTTCTCTTTGGCGTCATGAAGATCTAGACGGATGAAAAGCACCGTAACGACCTCCCCTCCGTAGATCTGAACTCAGCTTGCGATTTGGGGCTCCGAAGATCCACTGGCATCCATAACTCTCCTCCTCCTCCTTCCTTGCTCTCCCCTCTCTCTAAGGTTTTTAGAAAGAGAAAACTCAAAAGGAATGAGGGTTTCAAACCCTATTCCCGGATTTAACCCAGCAGGAATAGCCCTGGGCCCTTGGATCCCAAAAGAAGGAAACGAACGACCATGATTCGCACTTAAAATCAATTTCCTGTGCCGAACACGGCTTTTGACACGACCGTGTCCAAGGCCATGTGCCTCAATCGGCGCCGAAACTGTCACATCCCGACCAGGACACGGGCTCTCAACACGCCCGTGTCAAACTTTACATGCCCATATCAATCAGTACACGCCCGTGTTGTGGGGCGTGTTCCTCCATCGACACAGGACCAAAAACAATCCGAAGAGGACACGGGTTCTTGACACGCCCGTGTTGATTTTGACACGCCCGTGGCAACCCAAGCATGCCTGGGCTCTAGGCTGTGTTCCTCCCCCAACACAGCTCGGCTAACAGCCCGAGCAGGACACGGCCCTAGACACACCCGTGTCTCAGGTCGTGTTCGCTGTCTCGAGTGTATTTCGTCGACCACTCGAGAAGTTCGTCGAACCCGAGCACAACACGGCCCTAGACAGGCCCGTCTCCCAGGCCGTGTGACCCTTAACAAGCACCAAACTCGGCCCTAAATGCTACCCGTCCCTCTTTTGAGTTTTGGGGCGTTACAATTCTCTCCCTCTAAAAAGAATTTCGTCCCGAAATTACATAAAGGAAAAGATACTCAAAACTTAAACGGTACCTGAGTGGAATAACTCTGGGTACTCCTCAAGCATGGTCTACTCTCGCTCCCATGAGAGCTCCTCCCGATCGCAGTTGTCCCAATGGACCTTGACCATCCTGATGTCTTTGTTACGCAGTTGCTTGACTTCCGATTCCCAATGCGAACGGGTTTGACCTTCGTCGCCAACCCATTATCAACCGGTACTTGATCGACCGCAATAACTTGTGAAGGCTCTTGCACCACCTTTAGCAACACCGATATGTGGAATACGTCGTGTAGACCACTCAGTTCTACTGATAGCTTTAATCGATAAGCTGTTTCACCAATTCGCTCCAGAATCTCAAACAGTCCAAGATACCTCGGGCTTAGCTTCTTCAAGCGCCGTACCTGTGAGACGCCTTTGAATGGCTTAATCTTCAAATACACCCAATCGCCAATAGAGAACTCAACGTTCCTATGCTTGGCATTATAATACTTAGCTTGCTGGTCTTGAGCGATTAGCAATCTTTCTCAAATAGTTCGTACCAACAAGGTTGCATCTTCCACTTCTCGCCGCTTGTACAGCTTCGACTCACCCGTTTCCAACCATGACAACAGCGTGCGACATCTCCTACCATAAAGGGCCTCGAAGGGTGCCATTTGAATGCTCGCTTGGTAGCTGTTGTTATATGCAAATTGCACCAAGCATAGGTGATCTTCCCACTGCTTCCCGAAATCCAAGACGCACATGCGAAGCATGTCTTCATCGTCCTGTTGACTCTCCCGGTCTGACCATCCGTCTGCGGATGAAAGGCCGTGCTGAAACTAAGCTTGGTTCTCAACATTTGTTGCACCAACCTCCAGTCATTGGACATTAACCGCCCATCTCAGTCACTCACGATGTTGCGGGGCACACCGTGAAGTCGAACAATGTTATCCACATAACGTTTTGCCAATTTCTCCACTGAATCATCCTTCCTATTTGGAATGAAGTGTGACACTGTCGTCAATCGATCTACGATCACCCAGATGGCGTCGTTTCCCTTCTGCGACCTTGGCAACCCATGCACAAAGTCTATTGTAATATCATCGAACTTCCACTCCGGGATAGACAAGGACTTCAAGAAACCTCCAGGCTTCTGGCACTCCGCATTCACTAAGGCACACGTTTGACACTTTGCCACATAAAGTGCCACATCCTTCTTAAGTCCTGGACACGAGAACAATTTCTTCATATCACGGTACATCTTCGTGCTCCCTGGGTGAATCGAGTACTTGGTATGATGAGCCTCGTATATCAATTCCACCCGCAGTTTGCCCACATTTTGGACGCACAGACGACTGCCCTTCCATAATAATCCATCCACAACATCAAATTGGGAATTTGACCCATCCAAGCCTCAAACATGATTTGCTTCATGTGGCTATCCAAATCCAAAGCCTATCGAATCCGATCAACCAGGTCATACCGAACTTCTTTCCAGTTCAATTGTGCTTCGACAGTAGTCTGCTTATCAACACAAGAGATCTCTAATGCATCCAACTCCCGAACCAAACACCCGTCATAACACGACAACTAGTTGGCTTGCGCTGGGTCCGTGCGACTCAACACATCCACAACCGTATTATCTTTCCCAGGTACATAATGAATCTTGAATGTGTAGTCCCCCAGGAACTTCATCCATCTCCGCGCGCCGCATGTTCAGATCCTTTTGATCCAACAAGTACTTCAGGCACTTGTGGTCGGTATAGATGCAACATCCACCAAACAACTAGACCCTAGGGTTTGTTTTTTTCATGACTAGGTCATGACAAAACAACCAAAAGCTCAAAGGACCAAGTGAACAAGGGTCAAGGTAAAAATCACCTTGGTCTGCCTATAGCTCAGCCTCAACAATTAAACCTAAGGTTTGACCTTAGGGATACACCTTGATCCCAGGACCCTACCACAATACCCCAAACACCTTGGGAAGTCCATAGGGTCACTAAGGACCCACTGTGGGCAGTCAAAGTGGTTAAGTTTACCTAAGTCAATCCTAACCCTAAAGTGAGGCCAATTGGTCACCAAGGACCCATTAGGGTCAACCCAAGAGTCTAGGTTGACCAAAGTCAACTCTAGCCCTAATTTGGTCAATGTACCCTTCCTAAGGGTAGGTGACCTCCAAGGTGCCAAGACAACCCTACCCAACCCTTCCTAGACCTTAAGGGAGTCCAATGAGTTACTAAGGACCCATTTTGGTCAACCCAAATGGTCATGTTGACCAAGCTCAACTCTATTCTAGTGTTAGGTCAAATTAGCCTAAATGGGCTAACCCAAGCTCAACCCATTTCCTCCACTTGGGCTAACCTCATTTTTATTATTATTATGAGTTAGTGGGCTGCCAATAGGCTAGAGGAGACACTAACAATTCGGTCTTGATGACCAGGAGAGAGAAAACTCCATCTTCCCTTTAATGGAGGAGAGAGGTAGAAGAAGGAGAAGGCCATTCATGCATGGGAGGCCGAGGGCCACCTTTTGTGGTTGGATTCAACTCCTCTGGAGGAGAGGAGAAGTTTCCAGCCAATTCTTGGCCACTAGAAGGCAGACTCACCCCCCCCCCCCCCCCATCACCATGGCCGAGCCTAGCCATTCATGGCCATTAATGGCATTGATGCCATGACCCCCCCCCCCCCCCCTTCCCCATCTGATGATTTTAAAAAGCTTCAGTGGGCTCCAAGGAGTCGCTTTCACTCTTACCACGACGATTTAGAGCCACTTCCCTGTGTAGTTGCAGAAACTCGAGCGGCGCGCCACCACCATGGCTTCCCGACGATCAATGCGTCTCCAGGCCACAAGCAAGGTCCTCCCCTTCCTCTCTCTCTCTCTGTGGATAGATCGTAGGGATCTTTTAGAATGAAAATCGGGCTCAATTGAGGCCGATTGAAGCTCGCGTTTCATGATTTTTTCGTGAAAAATGAACTCTCGGGATCGCCGGAATAGGCCTCTCCGCGGCTGTGCCGCCGCCTGGCGCTAGCCACCACCTCAACAGAGGTGGTGGTGGCGGTGGCCGGCCGGGGAAGTGGCTGGATTATCAGCGGTAGCGTTTGGAAGAAGCTCCAAGCGGTATGAATCGAGGCCGTCGGCTGGAGCTTGAAGATGACGGGATGCCGTCCAAGGCGCGCCAAGATTCGTGTCATATTAGACTTTAAACTATAGGATATAAATTTCTGATTATTTAATTATGTCACACATTTTGTATTTTATGGTTTTATTTTTTACAAATACTTGGGAGTTATTTCATAAAATGTGGTCAACATAAATTTGTAGCCTGGAGAGTCTAGTATACAGCAAAATTGATTTGAACCCATTTGGGTGCCTGGTTTGACAAAGGCACCCATTTTGGTGGGACCTATTACTAGAGCTATCCTGAGATTAAAAAGGGTGCCCACTCTTCATCCCTTGTCCAAATGAGCTGAATTTTGGGCAGGGGGTCACCCTTAACCATTTTGAAGGTTTATCCAAAAATGAGAATTTTTGAGATACGTTTGCTATATTTTTATCTTTTATTTAATAATACTAGGGTAATTTAATTAGATGGTCTAATGACTTCCAAACCCTCCCAAATTTTGGTGAGTGGTCCTTGGGATCTTCACAAGGCTTTGGTTAAACTTGCATCTCATATGGAGATGGTTTGAGTTGAAAACAAACAAACCCTAGCCTTGACATAATAGGGGCATTTTGGTCAAATGGGCAATTTAGGTTTTTGTGGCCATCTCACCTCAATAGAGGATGAAATTGGGGCCACTGACTTGGCATGACTTCTATCACCCACTCCTTGAAAATGGGTTAGATTGGAGTGAATTTGCCTTAGGACTTAAGGTCAAACCCTAAGGAAGGACTTTTTATGCCTTGTGAAGGGAATGAGGTCAAATGACCCTAATTTAGCTTGAAATATGGTAGGGAGGATGATAGTGTTACCTAAAGCCCTCTGCTAAAAATATTATGGGATTTGGGAAAGGATAGACCCTCTAAACCCTAACCCTAGTTTAGGGCACAAAACTTGTAGAGATAAAATAGGTTACTAAAACTCATTGAACAGTGATGAAACTTGGGTAGAGTAGTCTTAGGGTCAGTAGGAGCTTCTGAAAATTATTGTATGGTGTTTGGAAGACATTAGCCTGTACTTGTAGTTATAACCCTTGTATTGCCCCTAAGGATGATTTTGATAAAATCATGATTAAACTAATTTACAATGTTATGAAACTTGGACAGTGAGGATTTAAGATCATACTATAGCCTTGGTAAAGTTTCTGTAATTTTTGGATAATATTTAGGGCACTTCTCTATTTATTTCCATTTAAAATGTTTTTATTGAATTAATTATTTAGGGGCTTACATCTTGTTGAAGAGTTGAGAAATTTTGGATTTTATGTTCAATAGTCATATTATATTTATCATAAATAAATTTTGTGGAGCATTTACTTGTCTGGTGTTGGTACATCGTATTCAAACTTGGGGTTTTTGGATTACCAGAATAATTAAAAAAATAACCAGATAAATTAGAAAAAAAATATGAATTTCTCGATTTAGGCCAAACATATCATGATAGAGCCCCAATAATTATTATAGGGATACTGGATGAATATTTTGAGTACTTCTTGTTTTACACGTCATATAGCTTGGGTTGGTCTGCATTTAGTAAAACTGCAGAATTTAATTTGGAATATGAATTTGGGCACATGAGTTGGGGTTAGATGTTTGCTGGTTGGATAATTAAAAATGAGTTTACCATTGGAAGATAGGATGAGTAGTGTGTTGGTTTGGCTAGTGTTAGGTGGTGCTCGTGATCGACGAAAAATCGTCTTTCCCGTGGGGAGGAAGTGTCAAATACTCTAGGGTTAGATCCAGTACAACAAGTAAGTGTTTTGGGAAATTTGATAGCAACCAATAATAATAAGGGCCTTGCGAAAGGGAGCTTTGGGCGTCATCCCATCGCAGTTCCTAGTGCCTTCGAGAGCCCTTCACGGGGAATACCTGGGCAGTCCTTAGCTAACCTAAACAGTAAGAATAAAACATTTCAAGAGCAACTAGTATAACTAGAGTTACACATTCACACACCCCGATAGCTCGGGAGGTTGTTTCGGTTGTTTTGATTGCCATCCGGACGGTTCATTCGGTAGGTAGATGCACAGACGGATAGTCGGGGAGCCAGTGGCTCAAAGGTTTTGGATACAAAATAAGGTTGTGGGTCATCGGTATCGGACGGTCGTTCACACCGACATCGATATGTTGACTCGGCAGTGTGGGGACACTTAGCCAAAGAAAGTCTGGTCGATATGGCCAACATTAGTATGCGGATACTCTAGGTTGTGTTCTTCTAGGTGCGTACGGGAGGGCTAGGCCTGGTAGTGTGGATACCTGCCTAGGAGTGGGAGGCCCGACCCACTGTCTCCATTTGCCACTACGGAGGTTCCTGGGAGTGAAGCTAGCTGCCTAAATAGTGGGAACTAAAGGTTTGTGCGCATAGAGTCGTGTGCGTAGGTTGCACTTGCATGAATCATGACATAACATATCACTACACTCATACTTGCATACAACTGACACCCCAACGTATAAATTGGTATGAGACTTTTTATACGATGGGAGCCTTGCAGAAGACCCCTTAACTTATATGTTTGTATGGGCATTCATATAAGTTAAGGTTACTTACTTCCTACCTTGTCTTTTTACATATGTTGCTTACTCTACTTGCTTACTCTACCGGCTTTCTCTACTTGCTTACCTTACTGCATACTATTATATAACTGCTAGACTAGTTCCACTTTCACCTGCCACTTTGTTACCTCCACCTTTATAGCTTCCCTTTCCTCCTCCCCGCTCGGTGCCTAGGAGCTATAGGGGGAGGGGTAGGGGATGATAGGGCTTAGTATTTATGACTAATGGTTTTCGGACCACAACATTACAGGGGATCCAGATGGGAGACAGGGACCAGCAGCACAGGGACCAGCACCAGCGGAGTACGGTGCGCATGGAGATAGGCCAGTCTAGTACCGGAGCACCAATGACCAGCTCCGTGAGTGAGTCTTTTTATAGCTTCCGCGAAGATTGTAGCGAGGATCTGATGTACAGTGCTTAAGCCCGTTTATATTTCCATTTTGTTTAATTTGTAGTACACTCTCTTTTATATTTATGAACTCGATGTGATTTCATTTACATTTAATACATGTGATGTGGACTTAGTTTTATCCGAAACTATATTATATGCTCCTCTCTTATTGATCAAAAAGGTCGGCAGAATTGGCG